>JASVEL010008381.1:0-389996 GCA_032618575.1 Nicotiana noctiflora | reverse complement strand
TTTTTAGACCAAATCTGATAGTTGAGGGGCATTTTAGGCCCTTCTCCGAAAAAAAAAATAGGGAGGAGGACCACAAACTTTCACAAAGTTAGTTCATATCGTGGAAAAACGGAAAAGGCAAAACCAATGGGACTTTTCTTAATTGTAGTGAAGAGTGAGAAGACAAAAGACGATCACAAATCCGGAAGTAAAGAATTTACTGTTCAATGAGGGACGATGACCGATTACATATAGCAAATAGCCAAATAGGCCTTTTTTGCTTTTGAGTTCTGAGAGCGACAAACTATAGGAATAGGATGGCGCATGCACCGCTGCGCCCGCACGCACGCACGCTTAAAAGGCTCAAATGTGATGCTCCTACGGACAAATACCCGTGCACATAACGCCTATTTCTGATCAGGATCAGCAAATCA
This sequence comes from Nicotiana noctiflora, assembly GCA_032618575.1. Taxonomy (NCBI): domain Eukaryota; kingdom Viridiplantae; phylum Streptophyta; class Magnoliopsida; order Solanales; family Solanaceae; genus Nicotiana; species Nicotiana noctiflora. The sequence continues at coordinate 389,583 of JASVEL010008381.1, read as the reverse complement.
CCGCTACTTTTATCTTCAGTCCTCACCACTACTCATTCAGTATGTGAATTTTTCTCACTTAATCATAATTAAAGTATTTTTATTTTATTATGATTCTTACAGTTAATTTGAATAATTTGATACAAATATCAAATACGAGTAAGTATTTTACAATAAAATAAAATATAACAACTGATAATTTTGGAAATAAAAAATAAAAAGAACAAAAATATAAAAGCATCTTAGGAATATTAAAAAAAGGGTAACTCGGTGCACTAAAATTCACCATGCGAGAAGTTCGGAAAAAGATCGGATCACAAGGTTCTAAATAATACTACTACTTACTTTAAAGCAAAATGGAATGTACCAACTTGAACGTGACGAGATAAATGAGACTTTTTCACTCTTACTTAGAGATATCATATTTGATCCGTGAAATAAAAAAAAAACTAGTGTATTTTATGTTGGAATGAATTGAATTATTAGTATGTTTGACTAAGTTTTTTTCTTTTTTCCCAAAAGCGCTTTATTTCAAAGTTGAAGTGTTTGGTTAAGATTTTAGAAGAAAAAAAATATTTTTGAGTAAAAGCAGAAGCAACTTTTGAGAAACAAAAAAATAATTTTTCCCTAAAACAATACTTTTGAGAAAAATCTACTTGAAAACACTGTCAAAATTTTGACCAATTACTAGTACTGGTTAAAAGTATTTTTCAAATTAATTGGTCAAACACAAATTGCTTAGCGAGAAAAAATTTATTTTAATACTCCCTCCGTTTCAATTTATGTGAACCTATTTCCTTTTTAGTCCGTGCCAAAAAGAATGACCTCTTTCCTTATTTGGAAACAATTTACCTTTATGCAATGATTTATAGCCACACAAAATAAAGGTGCCTCATTTTACACCACAAGATCAAAAGTCTTCTCTCTTTTCTTAAACTCCGTGCCCAGTCAAATGGGTTCACATAAATTGAAACGGAGGGAGTAATATTTATGAAAACTATAGTTTTAAAATAAGATGATTTGAGAAGTTTAGTGGGCGGTTTGGTCATAAGAATTGCAAAATGTTAAAATAGGAGAATTTCTTTTTTTTTTTTTCAAATGAAAATGATATTTAAAATTTAGAGTTGTGTTTGGACATGGATATAACTTTGGGTTATTTTTGAAATTTTGTGATTGAGTTGAATAAAAAATTTTAAAATAATTTTTTTTTGGAGCTTTTTAAATTTTCGAAATTTTTTGAAATATATCTTCAATTAAAATTTTTAGAAACAAGAGGTAATTTTGAAAAAAGTAAAAAAAAAAAAGTTGAAAAAAGAAAAAGAAATCTTATGTCCAAAACGGGCTATATTCAAATAGGCTACTAGTCACCAAATTGAATTCACATTAAAAAAAGATAAAAGAAAAAAGTATAGAATAAACATATATTGTTGTCTCTCCCTCTTTTTAAAAATAGTTGTGACATGTAATAAGGGAGCTGCAACTTGCCACAACCCACCCTCTCGCTTTGATACTTGGCCTTATTGCATCGAAAACCCCACAAATCTCAACAGCCTTTTCTGATCGTATCCCCCCTTCTCTCTCTCTCTCTCTCTCTGTTATTACTCCACCAGTTTACAGGGCAGAGCTTCTCTCTCTCTCACTTTCTACCTGTAACTGAACAAGTTTCAGAGACAGAATAGAATAGTGACTAACGAGAATGGAAAATGAGTAATGGTAGTAGAATAGTAGTAGTAGTATTTGAGTAATGAAAGCAAGTGAGTGAGATCCAGCTCCTTCTCGTGATCTCATCTAATCCACCCAACCTAAGCCCTATTTCCGCCTTTAACGCCTCGGTTTTCACAAAACCAACTTATTCAACTCTCTCTCTTTCTTCCCCATATTTTTTTTTCGTTATTCTCCATCTGTGTCATTGTAAGATTCTAATTTATTTGTCATTTGTATTTCTCACACTAAGAGATTGATCCGAAGACTAGGATTTGCTTGTTTGGTTTCAGATATACATCTGTCTTCAATGCTGAAAAGCCTCATTTTCGAACACGGCCTTCTCTTCTACTCTGTTTGCTCGATCAATATATCTTAGGTAAAATCTCTATTGTTCCTCAAGTGCTAAATTACTTACTTCTTAACTATCTAACAGTAATTAACTTAATTTTGTCATTCAATTGCTAATGCGGTATTTGTTTTCAGTGGGTATCTTGCTTATTGGAGATTTAGGTTGACAATTCGAGAATGTTGACTTGTATAGCATGTTCAAAGCAGCTCAACACTGGATCTCTACGTGAACCAGAGGAAGATGACACGGCTGCTACACCCAGCAAAAAGCAAGCCATTAAAGCAATTACTGCTCAGGTTCACTTTCGTCATTCTCTTAAAAAATAGACTTAATTAAGTTGCAAAATATGTTATTAAGTTCAAATGTCTGTTTGTTTATATGTTACTATTTTTTATGGTTTTTTAGATCAAGGATATGGCTGCTAAAGCTTCAGGTGCATATAAGAACTGTAAGCCATGTTCAGGGGGTTCAAATCATAACCAGAACCCTAACTATGCTGATTCTGACAATGGGTCTGTGTCCGGAAGATTTCATTACTCGTATAAAAGGGCTGGGAGTTCAAATTCGACGCCAAAAATGAAAGGGAGATTGAAAGTGCTGTCTAGTGGCGAAAGTACCCCGGTCTCAGTAAGTGGCCGGAGCGAATCAGTTGTCGGTATGGAAGATGATGATGAGTCAAAAGAGTGGGTTGCTCAAGTGGAACCCGGTGTTCTAATCACGTTTGTTTCTCTGCCTGAGGGTGGAAATGATCTGAAACGAATTCGATTCAGGTATTGATCTGTTCCATTTGCTTCTCCTTCCTCCGCTTTGATCTGTTCTTCGAAGGTTCTTGTTTGTTTGGAAGTGGTTACTGTTTCAATTTTTTCTGTGTTTTCCTGGGCGTGGCCGAATGACTTTTTGATGGGTCGTTTTCTAGAATGTGACTTTTAATTGTACAGTAATGTAGTTGGACTGAATGGACTTTTCTGCATCTAATTATGCTGTACTTTGCCCGAAATTATGGAGTGGCCCAAAAGTGGGTCTTTTTTAGCCAAGACATAAAATATTGGCTTGGCGACCTTACAAATTGAATATTAAAAAGGTACGGAAGAAGCATATACAATTCAGGCTTCCAAATCCTATTAGTAAGCCTTAAAAATTAACATGCCTTGCCATTATTGATGGATATATCTTGCTTTACTTATAGGTAAAACAAGCTTAACCTTTCTTGTTATGCGGTCGAGCTTTAGGCTTCAGTTTTCATGTTGACTAGCAGGGTTAAAGGGATGAGTTAGTTGACTGGGATGAAGTTATGATTTTGGTATACAGAATGATCGGCTTATTTAAGCGTGACATAGTTGGTGAGTCCAATATCATATAGATCAAGTTTTAGGAGGGTCTCATGTTCTACTGGCAGGGTGACTGGGTGTTCCCTCTTAGATAGCAAATCATTGAAGACTTGTACATATATTAACAGGGTAGAGCGGACCAGTTGTCTGTTCCACATGGCTGCATACCAGTCACTTGTTCTCAAATCTAATATCTGATGATCTTAATAAAAGCTACCATCTGGCATAAGCAGAAAATACCTATGTTGCGGGGACTCTCCAAAATGTACCCGTTCCCGTGTCGGATCCTTAAAAAATGCATTACTTTTGGAGGATCCGACATGTATCTTGCCACATTTTCGGAGAGTCCGAGTAACATAGGAAAATACTCCATGGACATTTTTACCTTATCATATTCCCGCTGTCTCGTTTCTATTATGCATGTGTCTTTAACAATGCTGCGGGAAAAATAAATTAATGTTTCTTGCTGACAACATTTGATCTTGTTTCTTTTCTTCTCAATAAAACTATTACATATATTTTCCTTACTAGGTCAAATTGCAATTTTTGAGTATGTTATTATACTTTTCCATCTTCCTATCATAGAGTGCTTCCTTCTTCTACCAGTAATTATACGAAATTTACTAATTAGTTTCTGCATCGTGCGTGAGCAGCAACTGAAATGAATTGCACCAAATTGTGTCTAACAAAATTGTTTGTGATGAATTAAAAGAATTGGAATCTTCCTCCTCGTGTCCCAGCACTTTTTGCTTACTCTGCTATAGCTCCAAAATTAGAGTCAATGCTACTCTGGCCTGCTGTAATCACGAATAGCTTGTCAAGTTCTGAGTTTTGGAATCTTCAATTGGAAGATCATCTCTACAAGATGCTTCTTCGTTTAGAATAAAACCTGGTTGAAGTTGCAGTCTTGCAGACATGATTGGTTGTCTTTTGAGCTGTCAACTCCATTATGTCACTACTTCTTCTGATGATCATTATTAACCGATGGAGGAAAGCAGTGATGCAACACTTGGCCTTTCTATATGAATAGGGAGTGTCCCAGCTTTTTCATGAGCATATTTTTATGCATCTTTTATGATTAAATACATCTTCCACCTTCCCCTCATCTTGGTCACAGTTGGTAAACTGGTTGGGAGTTTTAAAATCTTGCTAATGTTTTTGTCAGCCGTGAGATATTTAACAAGTGGCAAGCCCAACGGTGGTGGGCTGAGAATTATGATAAGGTCATGGAACTATACAATGTCCGTAGGTTCAACCAACAAGCAGTACCCTTGCCAACTCCTCCGAAGTCTGAAGATCAGGTGAGCCTTTGTTTTATCCTCTTTTTATAAAACTGTTGCTACTACTCCTATTAAATTGCTTGGAGCAGCATTCTTTTGTGCCGCCTTGCTCTTTTGTTTTTACAAGTGCATGTATGTGTTGTATGTTTCTTCATTATATGTACCCTTTTCTTTCAGAACCTAAAGCTTGAAGATGCTGAGAGTAGCCCCGTAACACCTCCACTAACCAAAGAGCGTCTCCCTAGCAACTTTCATCGTTCAACAGGGGTGGGCCACTTGTCGTCAGGCTCTATTGAAGGAAATCCATTGCAATCACGTCATTATTATGATGCAGGTGGTCTCACTTCGACCCCTAAGCTCTCCAGCATCAGTGCATCAAAAAGTGAGAGACCATCAATGGACGCTTCCGCTCGGTCTAGTTCTTCAAGGGAGGCTGATCGCTCCGGAGAGCTGTCCGTTAGCAATGCCAGTGATGTTGAGACTGAATGGGTTGAAGAAGACGAGCCTGGAGTCTATATCACGATTCGAGCACTGCCTGGTGGTACTCGAGAGCTTAGAAGAGTCAGGTTCAGGTTGGTAATTTTCTTTTACATATATCGCTCCTAGCTGGAGTAACTAATGCGGTTTTTGTTTTTGTTTTTATTTTTATTTTTGTTTGCCTTTTTCCATGCGCCGAGGGTCGATTGGAAACAGCCTCTCTGCCCTCTCGGGTAGAGGTAAGGCCTGTCTACATATTACCCTCCCCAGACCTCACCTTGTGGGAATATACTGGGTTGTTGTTGTTGTTGTTGTTGTTGTATATATCAGCTCCTATGTTATAACAGAGGGCAATATCAGAAGAGTTAAATCTGTGTTTAATCTATATAGATTCATCTTGCATTTTGCTGGCGTCTGCTATAACTTTATCTGGAATTCTACAACAAACTTCTTGCTCCCTCTTCATATTCACAAACTGATTAAAATGGAATAAGCAAAAGATTCTCACTAAATAAATCTGAATACAATGTGGTCGCCGAATTGACCCTCAGTTATTTGGATGAATAGAATAGTGAAATCAGTACTTGACCAACTAATCCATCTTCTTCTGCACCAACCTCTACTCTTGTGTGCATGAGTTCTGCTTCAAGGAATTTCAGTGGGGATGGAGGGTAATGAATTGTTAATGTTGTGAATCATTTATGGTCGATACAAGAATGAAATTTGTCTCACTGTTCCCTGATTCAGAAAGACACTCGTCTTTTACTCAAAGTCATCTGACGGATGAATTACTGTATTCTTTGTCATACTAGCATCTAAATTTAGGGTTGACATCCATCTGGATGTCTATATTTGGAATGTTTTCTGGCGCTTTCCATGCTTTTGATTTTTTACTTGAGATCCTTTTAAACTTGGGAGACATTAATCTGTAAAGCTGTGTACTGCTTCAGTGAACCGTAAAAGTGAATCTTCTCCTTATCTTTAGGCTTCATTAAAAATTCGAGAAAAAGATATATACTTCTGATTGAATAACATCTTGTTTAGAGTTGCATATCATGATTGAAAGATTAAGTACAGTCTGCGCTCTTTCTGACACGGAATGAGCTTTTTATGCAGTCGTGAAAAATTCGGAGAAATGCATGCCAGGTTGTGGTGGGAAGAGAACAGAGCCAGGATCCAAGAACAGTACTTGTGATTTAGGACATACTTTGGAGTTCAAATTTAAATTTTTCCGTAATTGGTGTCTTTATGCTTTGATTTCTTTGACATCAATCCTAGTGTTACTCTTTTTTGTTTTCTTTCTCTTTTAACTAGTGCTTTTTAGGATTTTATGTGGGTGAATTTTTTAGAAACAAGGGTGAATGAGGGTGCAATGATGTGTAGTGATTGTTAAAGAAGAAAATTGCGAATCACGTGAAACGTAGCTCATGTTAATACATCTGCCTAGTTTAATTTGATTTATGAGATTGCATTTTCATATTTGTGTTGATTGCGAAGGATTACAAGGACAATAACATCCACCACAGCCAACATGTTTATGTGTACCCTGTTAATTTGGGAGTGGTTATTTTGGAATGTAATATGCTTGTCAACTTCTTAGACTAGTTTTAGAAGTGGCAAAATTTAATTACTCCACTTTTTAATATACTACTAGCTTGATGAACGTAAATAATTTAATGATAATACTTGACCTAAATAAAATACAATTAGTAAACAGGGTATTGACTGCATGCACTTGATCTTGGGGTCGTTTGGCTGGTGGGATATACTGCGAGGTCATTTTATCCGGGGTTTGTTTATGGGTATCAGTTATCAATTATTTTAGAGAAAATTTCACTTTATACATATTAATTTTAAACTATTTACCTTTTAATGCTCAGGCCCAAACTATTTACTATTTCTACTTACGGGGCTCAAATTATTTATCCGGTTATTTTCACTGCAACTGTTTTGTGTATGTCTCCACCACCTCCGGTCATCTCTTGCAGAATTATATTGTCAAAGGGAAAGAAAAAAAAAAGCAGAAATCCCAAATCTCTAGTGAAAAGGGAATTCAATGAGTTTATATTTTGCAAGTAGTAGTGAAAGTAAAAGTAGATAAGAACTGCACACAAGTTTCTAGAGTAGCAAAAGTGCACAAGCCATATCAAGTTTTTAACTACTCTATGATTTAAAATGTCTAGTGTAAACTTCCTAGACTATCGAAATTTCTTTAATAAAACAATGACTTTCGAAATTTCTTTATTTGGCAATGAGTTAAAAATTTTATTTTGAAGATTTCTTGTTTGATTCAAAGTAGGTGATGTTAAATATTGCTTATAATACCTTTTGAAAGTTCATACTGAAATTTGATAGCATTTGGAGCTGATTTGCGATGACTGAGATCGAAATTTTCAGCCGAAAATCAAAAAAGAACACAACTACCTAGTAATATACTGCTACGGTATATAGTATGTTGTAGGAGTATATAGCTATACTGTAACAGTATAATATTATAGTTTGCAATATACTGCAACGATATATTGTAATAATCAAAGAAGAACACAATTACCTAACAGTATACTGCTACAGTATATAATATATTATAGGAGTATATAGTTATACTACAACAATATACTATTATAGTATACAATATATTGTTATAGTATACTGTAATAATATGCAATATACTGTAATAGTATACAATATACTATAATAATATATTTATTACCCGTAAATTCACTTGTCTTTTCTCTTTTAATTTGCTTTAAGCTTTTACCCAACGTGAGGAGCAAATTGAAAATGCAAAAACAAAATAAAATTATAGTATGCTATATAATCTAACGGCATAGTCATACAATTAGATCATTTTAGAAAATTTTGAATTTTTTATTGACAAGTGATAATATTTCAGTTTAATAATTTAATTATTTATTTAACTCTTTGCGTACAATTGTATACCATGTTGGTATAGCTATATACTATACCAGTATCATATGTTAGTTAATATTTTTTTAGTTGTATTAGCTACATTTAATTGATACATAATTTAATTTTCTTTAGTACTAGTATAAAAATAAAAAATAAAAAATAGTGAAACAATAAATAAAATTAGACTATAAAGAGAAAAAAAATATTAAAAAAAGTTAAATGAAATTAGAAATGGAAAAAAGAAAAAAAAATAAGAAGAAAACGAGAAAAAAAAGAGCATAGAAATAAAAAAGAATTGAAGAATAAAGAAAAAATTCTCCATAAAAACTACTATGGGTAGAAAATGTAATTAGTTTTGGATAGAAAAATAAATGGGTAGACAAGTGTAAGTAATTTTATTTTTGTGGGTAATTGTGTCAAAACGCCTTTTAGAGAAATATTTACAAACCACTATTGTTTAGTGGGTATTAGGTAGTTGTAACTACCATATACTATATTACTTCCTATAACTATATTTTTAAATTTTTTTTTGGAGTGTATTCGATGTATTTAAGTTACTGTATCATGAATACAGTATTTAACTGTATTCACAGCGTGAAATCGGGGATTACAACTAGATAAATTATTGTATTCGACTGTATGCATGATATATATTTGTCAATATCGTAACGTAAATAGCGCAATTCATATACTATTCAGCTATTTTTAAATAAAAAGTGAATCAATTAATATAATAGACTGCTAATATAACTCAAACTTAATTATATCACACAAAATTTGTATTTGAATACATAGATACATCTTAATACACAAATTATATTAAGTAAAAAAAATATATGGATACATTCATGGAATATAGCGAGACCGTGAATACAATGAAATACATGGAATGCGACGGGATACATTGAAATTACAATGAAAAAAAGACAATGAATACAATAAAATACATATAACACAACGAGATACATTGAAATATAATAAAAAAAAAGGTAACAGACTCTTCAAGTTTCTCAGCCCGAACTCTATCGTCTTTGTTCGAGAATAACCCTAATGTCGTCTCGTCAAGAGGGACGCGATTCTGACTCGAAAGTCTCAAAATTTGGCGCAAAAATGAAAGAAATTCTTTATTTTCAGTACCAGATTGTCTTCTTTTGTTAGTAATTGCGAATTTGGTAGATGAAGAAAAGCAGCAATGGAGGTGGTGAGATGCAAGAGTTGCAGTGGCCTAGATTTCATTGCAAAGGAACAACCATCGGAATGGGGTGGATCTTTCTGTCTTGGCCTTGATTTCGACATTGATTCAAAGCCCTAGCCCACTGGCAATAAAATTTTTACGAGACAATGGAGGTGAATCAGTGGAGAATAGTGATTGTATTCATGAAGAAAGACTGGCGTTGAGAGAGAGAGGGTGGAGAAAAATCTAAAAGAATGAGCGAGAAAAATAATACAAAGAGTATTTTATGGCATAGGTGCAAGAGGTAACGATAAATAGATAATAAAAATCAAAAGGTAGCTATGGAATATAATTTTTTAAACGGGTATTTATTTAAAATAAATACAATATCAACCTTTGTTATATGAGGTAAAAATTCTATTATTTTATCCAACGTTTAATTATGGCTATCAATTATTAATTATTTTATCCAGCTTTTGGTTATGAATATCAATTATTTCTGAAAATCATTTTGTACTAAAATAATAGTAACTATCTCATATGAAAGTTAGGCTAGCTAATCTCATCCCAGCCCATGAATATCCTTGTTTTCTCGTATTGATAACAAAACGACCCTAATAGAATAGGGCGAATACTAATTGTGTGATGATCCAACCGGTCGCCTCATGAGTTACCACTCCGTTTCTCCATTTATGATTTTATTTGATTTGTTTATTGGTTCTATAGATGATCACGTTGGTTGCCTCGAGTTCGGAAAGGTTTTTATAAGGTTTGAGACACTTAGTCTCCTTTAGAAAAGCTTAAGTTGGAAAAAGTCAACCAGATATTGACTTATGTGTTAGAGGGATCGAATGTGAGTCCCGATGGTTCGGATAGCTCCAAGAGATGATTTGGGACGTAGGAGTGCGATCGAAATGTGTTTTGGAGGTCCGGATTAGATTTATGCTTGAATTGGCGAAATTGAGTTTTTGACATTTTCCGGTTGATAGGTCAGATTCTGATATAGGGGTCGAAATTAAATTTGGGAAACTGTAGTAGCTTCGTTATGTCATTTGGGACGTGTGTGCAAAATTTTAGGTCATTCGGGCATGCTTTGGTATACTTTTTGGTCAAAAGAGAAATGCGGAAGATTTTAGAACCTTAGGCTTGAATTCAATGTGTTTTGGTGGTTTTGATGTTGTTTGAGGTATTTTGAAGATTTTAACAAGTTTGAATAAGGTTACGTGATGTGTTTGTGTTTTTTGATTGAAGTCTCGGGGGCTTCGGGGTGATTTCGGATGGTTGATGGAGAATTAGAATTTTGATGAAGCTTGTTGGCCCAAGATCAGTTGAAGTTTTGAAGAATGACAAATGAACTCAGTGACAGACCAGGTCCATCTTAGGAGACACAATTATTATGGTCCATGCACATGAGATACACGTGAAGAAGATAAGTCCTTGGGGATTAAACTGCAATATCTTCTTAACTAGTCAAAAATATTGCATATGGGATAAAGAGAAGAGATTTCCTTATGAGAAGAGAACACATCCGGATAAGGGTTGGAGTTTTGATTCTTCTAGGACTCAAACTCAATGGAGGATCATAAATTGAGTTACAATCCAACTCTAATTACTAATCTAATAAATAACTGAGTTGTTCTCTTTTACAGGTATGCACATACACTAAAGTTAAGCAAAATTGAGAGAAAAAGAGCAAGGCTATTTTGCAAGCAATTTATGTGAGATTGAGCGTGCACGCCTGCAGCTACTTGAACAAGATAAAAGAACCAGTTCCATTGTGTTTATTCTTATTCTAGTTCAATTGTAGTAGGTGATTTAAAACTTGTACCTTTCCAACTTTCATAGAAGCAATTGTATTAGGTACTTTGAGTATTCAAGTTAGAGTTAACTTGAAAGTGTCGCAACAGTTGAGGTTGTGTGCCACATTGGGATTAGAGTTAATCTTTAGGTTTACAAGAGTTTTTTAAATGCTGTGTTTGGCTCATTGAGTTTTGTGGATGTTTGGGAAAATCCTACTGAGTAGTCGGTCGTGATTTTTTCACCTTTTGAGTTAGGTGTTTTCCACGTAAAAATCCTTGTGTTCTTTTATTTTATGTATTTTAATTTCGCAAATAGTAGTAATTAGAACACCTAAGAGAAACGGGTTCTTCTAGATTGAAAATTGGGTACCACACAAATCACCCCCTCTTGTGTGTATTGACGTTTGGAACATCAATTGGTATCAGAGCAGGTTATCCTTGAAGAGGATAACACCTTAGGAAAAGATCAACATGAGTGCACCACCTGGGAACTGGGAAGGGCAATCCACTATTAGGTCTCTACTGTTTAATGGACATTATTACTCATAGTGGAAAAATAGGATGAAGGATCACATCATAGGAGAATACTATGAACTCTGGGACATAGTCATTGATAGTACCTTGGCAACTACAATAAAAAAAATGATGAAGGAGTGGAAGTGCCAAAGACAAGGGCTCATTGCATTGCTAAAGATTTGAAAAAATTGGAGAAAAATGCTAAGGCCAAGAAATGGCTTGTGTGTGGACTAGGTCCAGATGAATACAACAGGATCCAAAGCTGTACTACTGCAAAAGAGATATGGGACACTTTGCAAGTGGCTCATGAAGGAACACCTCAAGTGAAGAGATCCAGAGGAACATTGCTATATTCTCAATATGAGAATTTCACCATGAAAGATGGAGAATCCATTCAAGAGATGTACACTAGGTTCACTACATTAACAAATGAACTTAAGTATCTTTGAAGAGTTATTCTTGAAGAAGACAAGGTTGAAAAGATCTTGACAAGAGTTCTTCCAGTTGCTTAGGAAAGCAAAATCACTGCCATTTAGGAGTCCAAGAATATGGCCACTCTCAAGCTAGATGAATTGATTGGGAATCTTATTGCTTATGAACTGAGAAGGCAAATTAGGAAGATGAATACACCCAAGAAGGAGAGAAGTTTGGCTCTCAAAATTACTAAAGGTTCATACCTGGAAGATGATGAGATGGCTATGATTACTAAAGATTTCAAAAAGTACCTGATGAGAGGAAAGGGTTCATCAAAAGGTACAAACTTCAACAAGACAAGAGCTCTAGAAGAACATACAAATGATTACTGCTATAAGTGTGGGAAGACTGACCACATGATCAAGAATTGCCCTCAATGAGAGATTGATTGGAAGAAAGCAAGGGCTGAACGAAGAAACAGGAAAAAGGAACAGGTTCAACCCGAGAGAAACAAAGGTTCAACCAAGGATGGTTGCTGCTTGGGGTGAAACCTCTGATGAAAACTCAGAAGATGAAGCTAAAGAAGAGGAAACTCTTACGGTCATTAGAGAATCAGATGATGAGCATGAGGTAAGTATTCTGCATCTAAAGGATAACATTAAATTTCTGTCTAAAGAAAGGTTGGCTGAGCTGTTATTAGACTTCATTGATGAGTCTGAAATAGTTAACAATGAAAAGGAAGTTCTGTCTAGGGAATGTGTTATCCTAAAAGCAAAGTGCAAAAGTCTAGAATCTAAGGCTGATGCGAGTGATAACAAAAATGTTGAGTTGAAGAACCAGGTTCTTAAACTTAACAATAGTATTCTAGAACTCAGATAAGAAAATCTAAAACAGAAACTAGGAACATGAAAGAAGAAAGTTGATCACTCATTTCTCACTCTAGAAGAAAATCTAGGAAAAATTAAAGATGAATTGTATAAGAAAGATGAATTGGTTAAGGTTCTAAAAGAAGATCTAGGAAAGGTGAAACATGAACTAGACAGAACTTGCAAATGTAACAAAGCTTCTAATGCTCTCTCATGGTTGCAAGAGCATCACAACACCAATAAAAGAGGACTTGGCTATGGGACTCAAGCTCCAAAATGGGACCCAAAAAAAAAAGTACCGGCCATTATAAAAATGAATGTAATGCAAAGGCAAAGGCCAGTCAAAGGAACAAAGCTTTTGTTCAAGAAAAAAACAAACTGCCTAGCATGGGAAAAAAGAATTCGATTCATCCTTTTTCCTATAGAAATAGACCCAAACTAGTTTGGGTTCCTAAGATTAACCCCTGATTTCTTTTTGCACGCTCAAGTGAAAGAGAGTAGCCAAATATGGTACATGGATAGTGGCTTCTCAAAATACATGACTAGGAACAAGGACCAGTTCCTTTCACTTGGGAACCTGAAAGGAGGTAATGTCTCCTTTGGAAATGAAAAGAAAGGTGAGATCATTGGGTTTGGAAAGGTAGGTAAGACAAACTCTCATTCCATTGAGAATGTCTACTTGATATATGGATTGAAATATAGCCTAATCAGTGTGTCACAACCGTGTGACAGAGGTAACCTTGTAGCTTTTGCCTCTACCAAATATTTTGTGATTAACCTTACCACTGACAAAATTGTTTTGTAGGAGAGAAGAGTTAAAAATATTTACATTGTAGATTTGTTAACTCTTTCAAAAAATAAACTCACTTGTCTAAGTGTGCTGGTTAATGATCCCCTCATGTGGCACAAAAGACTTGGCCATGCCAGTCTAAATCAACTAAGCAAATTAGTTTCCAAGGACTTGGTGATAGGGTTACCTAATATCAAGTTCAAGGAAGACAAAGTTTGTGAGGCATGTGCAAGGGGGAAGCAGGTAAGGTCATCCTTCAAATCCAAGAAAATGGTAAGTATGTCCAAGACGTTGGAACTGATTCAGATGGATCTTTATGGTCCAATGAGAACCATGAGCAGAGGTGGAAAGAAATATGTAATGGTGCTTGTTGATGATTATTCCAGATTTACCTGGGTACTATTTCTAACATCCAAAGATGAGGCATTTGACATGTTTACTGCCTTTGTTAGAAAAACTCAGAAACAATTAGGCAATCAACTTGCATCCATTAGGTCTGATCATGGAACTGAATTTGAAAATGTAAAATTTACTGAATATTGTGATGAAAATGATATAGATCACAACTTCTCTGCCCCTAGAACTACTCAGCAAAATAATGTAGTTGAAAGAAAAAATAGGACCCTTGAGGATATGGCAAGGACCATGCTTCTCTTTAGCAAATTACCCCACAGCTTCTAGGCAGAGGCTGTAAACACTGCATGTTACATAATCAATAGATGCATGAGTAGACCTCTTGTTGAGAAAACTCCCAATGAGTTACTTAAAGGGAGAAAACCAAACATATCCCACCTTAGAGCATTTGGTTGGAAGTGCTATGTGCACAATAATGGAAAAGACTCCCTAGGTAAGTTTGATCCCAGAAGTGATGAGGGAGTATTCTTGGGATATTCTTCACATTGCAAAGCATATAAAGTATTTAATAAAAGAACTCTGTGCCTAGAAGAAAGTGTGCATGTTGTATTTGATGAAACTGACATTCTTTTTGAGAGACAGGAACATGAAGATGAATCCATTGGCTTGGTAAGAGAATTGAGCAGCATCAAAAGAAGGAACATGTTCTTCCAATCCAGGCAACCTGATAGGGGGAAGTAATCAGGGAGAAAATGAAACAAACTCTTTACAAGAACCTGTTCATGAACCTGTTCCTCATCAACAGAACACATGAGAATCATCTAGTAGAAACCAATTGTTGGTGAAAAAGTATCAAAGTTCTGATCCCATTGAGAAAATTATTAATTATCCAACATCTGGAGTCAAAACTAGATCACAATTAAAGAATCTTTGTGCATTTGATGCTTTTCTATCTCTTATTGAACCTAAAAATATTGTCGAGGCTTTGCAGGATGCATACTGGGTCAATGCTATGCAAGAGGAACTCAATCAATTTGAAAGACGTCAAGTCTGGCATCTAGTTCCTAGACCCAAAAACAGGTCAGTCATTGGCACCAAATGGGTCTTCAAGAACAAACTTGATGAAGATGGAAATGTTACAAGAAACAAGGCAAGACTGGTGGTTCTCGGATACAACTAAGAGGAAGGAATTGACTATGATGAGACCTTTGCGCAAGTTGCAAGACTAGAGGCAATCAGACTCCTCATTACCTTTGCAGCACATATGGAATTCACTCTCCATCAGATAGATGTCAAAAGTGCCTTCCTAAATGGCTATCTCAAGGAGGAAGTATTTGTGAAACAACCTCCAGGATTTGAAAGCAAGGAATGTCCTCAGCATGTGTCCAAGCTGCACAAAGCTCTATATGGACTCAAACAGGCCCCAAGAGCTTGGTATGAACGGCTATCAAAATTCCTACTGGAACATGAGTACAAAAGAGGTAAAATTGACAGCACTTTGTTCCTAAGGAAAAAAGGTAAAGACCTCCTTGTTGTACAAATATATGTTGATAACATAATATTTGTGTCCACTACTGATAGGTTGGTAAAGACTTTGCCAAGTTAATGGGAAGTGAGCTTGAAATGAGTATGATGGGTGAACGAAATTTCTTCCTAGGCTTGTAGATCAAACAAAGTCCAAATGGGACCAGGATCCATCAGCATAAGTATACAAAAGAACTAATCAAAAAGTTTAAAATGGAGGTCTCCAAAGAAAAAGATACACCTATTGCAACTGACATTAAATTAGATGTTGATGAACATGGTTCATCAGTTGATCAAAAGTTATATAGGGGTACGATTGGTTCACTTTTGTATCTTACTGCCAGCAGACCTGACATTATTTTCAGTGTAGGACTTTGTGATCATTTCCAGGCAAATCCAAAGGAGTCACACTTGATTGCTGTCAAGAGGATACTGAGATATTTGAAAGGCACCACAGATTTGTGTCTTTGGTATCCCAAAGGTAGTAATTTTGATCTGGTACTATATGTTGATGCTGATTATGCAGGTTTCTTAGTGGACAGGAAAAGTACTTCAGGTATGGCACATTTCCTGGGGTCATGTCTAGTGTCATGGGCTACCAAAATGCAAAAGTCAGTAGCCATATCTACTGCTGAAGCTGAATATGGTGTTGCTGCCTCTTGTTGTGCTCAATTGGTATGGATCAAACAACAACTGGTAGACTTTGTAATTGAAGCGGGGTGTATTCCAATATTTTGTGATAACACTAGTGCTATAAGTATGACAAGGAACCCTATTCATCATAAAAGAACCAAGCACATAGATGTTAGACACCACTTCTTAAGAGATAACAATGAAAAATGATTAATCACCATAGAATTTTGTGTTACCGATAAACAAATAGCTGACATCTTCACAAAAGCACTGAGTGGAGAAAATTTTGAAAGGAACATATTGGAATTAGAGATGATTAAGATCACCTAAAAGGTCCAGTTCAGAATGCACAATAAAAAAATGAAAAAAAATTAAAAAACAAATTGGTTAGGAGTTATTAATTCAATGTAAATATCTAGACTAATTCTTACTCAGTCTCATACTTTAATTAGTATACTCCTATGACATGTGTTTATATGAATCTTTTATCTCTTACAACGTTTTCTATTCTGACATTTGGGGCATGATCAAGAGAAGTTTTACTTGAAGAACTTGGTTCATCAGTATATGCTCATGAGAAAGTTCAGGTTTGTTTCTATACTTTTCACAACTAGAAAGATAAAACTACCAATCATGAGCAGAAGTCCTAATTACACAAATTTTAGAAATTCTATCCATTGAGCATTGAACCAGTTTTATTATCCTGGGAGTCTAACTAAAACAGAATTTTTCCTAAAAACTAGCATCACTCATTAAACTCTAAAGAGACCGGAGTTCTTATTTGATTAGACCCCTAATGACCACTGAAAAGGCTGTCGTTACAGGCTTAATCATGATCCATCTTTAAATACACTCCACACCTTCTCTCATCACTCATAACTGTCATTCCCTTCTTAAACACTTCCGATAAACCCCCTTCTTCTCCAAAACTTCCCAAAAGATTTCCAGAAATTCTCCGCCATGACTAATCCTCAAGACAATCCTGGAACCCCCCCCCCCACCTATTTTCCTTAATACTTCATCATCAACACCTCCAGTTGAAACCCCAAAACCCAGATTTCATCGGCAAAAGATGTTAGCCAGAAAAACTGTAGCATCCGACTCTCTCAGAAAAGCTTTGAACGAAAAACTAAAGGCCATTCAAAGGAAAAAGGTTTCAAATAAAGAAACTGACTCAAGCTCTGAGTCTAAAAAGTTCATATGTACTAGTGAAGGAGAAGAAGCTGGGTCTTCTAACAATGACAAGAGTCAAGAAACCCCAGGTGAGGTAAACACCTGTTATGTATTTTCTGATGTAGTAGAGAAGGAAGATAGTAGGTTTGTGTTGGTGGGTTCTGTGAAAAATGCTGAAGGTGCTGAGTCTAGTAGGAGGAGAAAAGAAAATAAAGGGGAGGTTCTTTCTATTTGTGGTAGTGGAGAAGAATGTGGCTTAAAGTTAGGGGGAAGCGGATTAGGAGATACTGCTGAGGGACTTGTTCAAATGAGTAAGCAATAAGAAGAACATGGTTCTTCTGTGGAAGAGACTTTAGCAGATATGCTAAAGAAAGTAGGGGCTAGTTATGACCCAAAGAAGCGCAAGGCATCTTCACAAAGGATCCCAGTAACTTCTGAACCCTCAAAGAAAAGCAAAGTAACATCTCCCAAGACTGCTGTTACTTCTGTACCTAGGGGAAGAGCTACAAGGAAGTAGAACTACATGAAAATTTAGAGAGGAGTAAGAAAAAGAAGAAGGAAAAGGGAAAAGAAAAGGTAGTAGAAAGTTCTGAAGCTGCTAAAGAAGAGGAGGAGGAGATGGAACTGGTCCATCAAGAGAGAGGTACAACTGTAGAGGTTCCCACTGCCAAACCAAAAAGAACCAAGACTCGTGCAAATAAGTCTTCAAAATGTGTACCTCCTGAACCTTCTTTGGCTAGAAGAACTAGGTCTGCAGTCAAGGGAAAACAAGTGAAAATTACTAAAGAAGAAGATGAAGAGTGGAGTGGAGAAGAAGAAGAGGAGGAGTCTGAATAGGAGCAAGATCGTTTTGTTATTTTTAGCAGGAGGAAGATATTGAAGGGAAGGTTGCTGAAAGACTTGGAGGAGCCAGGCATGCTTAGGTTGCTGGATGTTTTAGCTGCACAGGGTTGGAAGGACATGGTCCTTCAGATGGATGGAAAACTAGCCAGAAGATAGCTGATTGAATTCATGGCAAATGGCTCTCTGAGAAATGGGCTAGTGACCAGTGTGGTAAAAGGTGTGAAGGTGAAGTTTGATGCACCTGAATTAGGCAGGATTCGAGACATTCCAAGTGATGGCTATGATGATTACACCAAGCAAAGGTGGCCTTGTCTAGATGATCTGCCCACAACACTCCAAATCACTAGGAACTTCTGTGATACAAAGGATGCTGAAGAGGTGCTTGAAGCAAGATTTGTTCAAAAGAGCGAAATAAAGCCAGAGCATAAAGTGATCTTTGGGTTTGTGAACAAGTGTCTGTTGCCTAGAAAGGAGAGGAGGCACACTGCAAATTATATGACCCTGATTCTCATGGAGTGTCTTGTGAGGGGTAAACAGATTAATTGGCCTGCTTTCATAGTCAAACTATTGGACAGAGTCATCAATGGTTCAAAGGCTCATGCTACTCCTTATGGATTCATTTTGACAACTGTACTGGATAGGCTGAATGTGCCTTTGAAGAAATGGGAAATGGCCTCCAGTAGGGAGTACTTTGGATCAAGACTCTCCAGGCCTGTGACTATTTGCTAAGTGTAGCCCCCGTTGAACCTGGTTCGTCAGTGAAAACTCCAGTGAATAGTAAGGTTAGGGCTTTGGTTCAAGAATGTGGGACCAAAGATGCTGAGATTGCTAGGCTTCAAGCTTGTGTGGATGAGTTGAAAAAAGAAAGGAATGGGGTGAAAGCAGAACTAGCAAAATAAAAAGAAAAGAGTGAAGGGATGCTACAAACAATGCTCAACCTACTCCAATCCCAGCCTTCTAGTTCTTCAAGCCTTAGCCATCTTTGTCCTAGTTCTGAACCAGTTCAGTTACCCCCCAATGACCCAGATTAGGGATTTTTCTTGTTTTTGCTCATGGTTGGTTATTTTTCTTTTTTCTTTTTGTGGACTATCTTGTTGAAGCACTGCCTTATTAATGACAATTTGCATTTCTCTTGTTTTATGATGATTCTGTGCTTAATAGTTATTTTTGTCAAGTTGATTTTTGATTAACTAAAGCATGATTTCATTTACAGTTGCCCCAGTGGCCATGAGTAATGATTAATATTCTGGGATTCACATATTTATGCAACTTTTCGATGATGCCAAATGGGGAAGATATTGTGCTTTAAAAAGAAATTGTGTCTATTTTCTAAATAGTGATGTTTATGACCTAATTAAATCTGGCCCTTAATGATAAGTTAAATTTTTCAAGTGATGATATATTAGCTGAGTACCACAGGATCTCTGATCAGTAAAAGCATAGAATTTGTCATCATCAAAAAGGAGGAATTTGTTGGCCCAAGACCAATTGAAGTTTTGAAGAATGACAAATGAACTCATTTGAAGGACCATGTCCATCTTAGGAGACACAATTGTTATGGACCATGCACATGAGATGCACGTGTAGAAGATAAGTCCTTGGGGAATAAGATGCAATATCTTCTGCATTAATCGAAAAGATTGCATATGAGATAAGGAGAAGAGGTCTGTCATTATGAGAAGAGAACACATCCGGATACAGGTTAGAGTTTGGATTGGTCTAGGGCTTAAACTCAATGGAGGATAAGAAATTGAGTTACAATCCAACTCTACTTACTAATCTAATAAATAATTGAGTTGTTCTCTTTTACAGGTATGCACATACGCTGAAGTTAAGCAAAATCGAGAGCAAAAGAGCAAGGCTATTTTGCAAGCAATTATGTGAGATTAAGTGTGCACGCCTGTAGCTACTTGAAATAGATAGAAGAACCAGTTCCATTGTGTTTATTCTTATTCTAGTTCAATTGTAGTATGTGATTTAAAACTTGTACCTTTCCAGATTTCATAGAAGCAATTGTATTAGGTACTTTAAGTATTCAAGTTAGAGTTAACTTGAAAGTGTCACAACAGTTAAGGCTGTGTGCCACATTAGGATTAGAGTTAATCCTTAGGTTTACAAGAGTTTCTTAAATGCTATTTTTGGATCATTGAGTTTAGTGGATGTTTGGGAAAATCCTACTGAGTAGTAGTTCATGGTTTTTTTCACCTTTTGAGCCAGGTGTTTTCCACGTAAAATTCCTTGTGTTGTTTCATTTTTTGTATTTTAATTTCGCAAACAATAGTAATTAGAACACCTAGAAGAACCAGGTTCTTCTAGATCGAAAATTGGGTACCACACAAATCACCCCCCTCTTATGTAGTATTGACGTTTGGAACATCAAAGCTGCAGATTTTTGCTGCTTCTGGTATTTCTGCACCTGTGGAATGGGGGCGGCAGGTGCGACGACGCCTATGTGGAAGATTGGACGCAGAAGTGGAAGCTTGTGGAGTTGGCAGATACCACACAAGCGGTTAGTGAACCGCACCTGTGGTGGCGCAGGTGCGGGTTAGGCATCGCAGATGCAAAAAAAGGCGAACTTAAGTAAGGATTGCATATGCGATTGTCAAGACAACAAATGAGGAAATGCTTGGGTCAGAATGTTATATTTCATCCTTCACAATTTTCAGAGGTTTTTTTCACTTTTAAACACGAATTTGAGAGCTTTGGGCGATTTTAAAGAGAGAATTCACGGAGAACTCATTGAGGTAAGAATTTTGGACCTAACAACTCGATTTTATGGTATTAATGCACATATTAGAGCTGTAATTAAAGGTAAGTTAGAGAAACTGGGGCTTAGAATCCTAGGCCTTTGATTGAGGATTTGGAAGACCATTTATGGTCAGATTTTGGAACTTTTTATATGTATGAACTCGCGGGGAGATAAGGAATACAATGATGTTAATTTTATCAAATTTTGTTATGTGGTCTCGGGGGTCGAGTTTTGGTAATTTCAGATTTTATGATGTTTTTTGATTATTTTCGAGTGGGTTTCGTCCCTTTAGCATAAATTAATGGTTACATTTTGATTTTGGTAGATTCAAAGCATCTGGAGATTGATTTGAGGGGCAAAGGCATTGCGAGCTAGATTTTAGACCGGATTGAGGTGAGTAATAATTTTATGATGCCCCGATGGTATGAAACCCCTTATTACACAACATACGACTATGTTGACGGACTCCAAGAGTTGATTCTAGAAGAGGCCCATAGCTCCCGGAACTCTATTTATCCGGGCGCTGCAAAGATGTATCAAGATTTATGATAGCATTATTGGTGGCGGAGAAGGAAGAGGGATATCGTTGCATATGTGGCTCGATGTTTGAATTGTTAGTAGGTTAAGTATGAGCATCAAAGACCTAGTGGTTCATTTTAGAGGATTAAACTTCCCAAGTGGAAGTGGGAGCAGATCACTATGGATTTTGTTGCGGAAGGAGTTCGGCGCGGTATGGGTCATTGTTGATAGGTTGACCAAGTCAGCACATTTCATTCCTATGGAAGTCTCCTATTCTTCTGAGAGGTCAGTTGAGATCTATATCCAGGAGATTGTCTGCCTTCTTGGTGTGTCCGTGTCCATCATTCTAGACAGAGGTATGTAGTTTACCTCGCATTTTTGGAGAGTAGTTCACCGAGAGTTGGGCACACCGGTTGAGTTGAGCACCTCATTTCATACCAGACAGACGGGCAGTCTGAGCGGACTATTCAAATTTTGGAGGATATGTCCGAGCTTGTGTCAATGACTTTGGAGGCTCGTGGGATTAGTTTTTGCCTTTAGTGGAGTTTGTCTACAACAACAGCTACCCTTATGAGGCTTTATATGGTAGGCAGTGTCAGTATCCAATTGGATGGTTGAGCTGGGAGAGGCTCGATTGTTTGGTACAGATCTGGTTCAGTATGCCATGGACACGATTAGGATTATTCAGGATAGAGTTCGTATAGCTCAGTCCAGGCAAAAGATTTATGCCGACCGTAAGGTTCGAGATTTGGATTTTATGGTCGGTGAATGGGTATTGCTTCGAGTATCTCCTATGAAGGGCGTGATGAGATTTGGGAAGAAGAGCAAGCTTAGCCCTAAGTTCATTGGTCCGTTTGAGATTCTTGATCGAGTGGGAGAGGTGGCCTATAGACTTGCATTACCTCCAAGCTTATCAGCCATGCATCCAGCATTTCATGTGTCCATGCTTTGGAAGTATCATGTCAATCTATCGGACGTGTCAGATTTCAGCACTGTCCAGTTGGACAATGACTTGTCTTATGAGGAGGGGCCAGTAGCTTCTAGACCGGCAAGTTCGTTAGTTGAGATCGAAGAGTTTTCCTTTTGCTCATGTTCAATGGAGAGGTCAACCTCTTGAGGCATCGACCTGGGAGTCCGAGTTTGATATGTAGAGCCGTTATTCCTATCCGTTCCCTGACTCAGGTATTTCCTTCTTCTGTTCGTTCGAGGACGGATTATTTTAAAGGTGGAGAATGCGATGACCCAGAAGGTCATCACTTACTTTTAAATTGAATAATGTATTTCAAGGCCTTAAAAACCTCTTTTAGCATCACCTCGATTTGCGTGTGTAGTCCAGACGAGTAGTCGAAAAGCTTAAATGAGAAAAATCTGTGAAAGATGATAAATTTTGGCTATAACATAAATTAATTTGCCTTTGGTCAACGTTTTGGGTAAATGGACCCAGTCCCAGACCTGTGATGTGACGGTCCTGGAGGGTACGAAAGAAAATATAGGACTTGAGCGTATGTCCGGAATCGAATTCTGAGGTCCCAAGCCCGAGAAATGAATTTTTAAAGAAGATTATTTTTGAAATTATTTAAAGGATTTGGAAATGAATTTTGATCAGAACATGTTAGTATCAGGCATGTGTTTTAGTTCAGGCGCCCGGTACAGGTCTTATATGTGGTTTAGGATGATTCTGTAAAGTTTGGTAAGAAATGCAATCCGTTTGACGTGATTCGGACCTTAATTGCAAATTTGATGTTTTAAGAAGTTTGGAATAATTCATTTGTTTTGAGGTTTAATTCGATGTTAATGTTGTTATTTTAGCGATTTGGTCGCATGGATAGTTCATGTGATATTTTTGAGTTAGTACGTATGTTTGGATTGGAGCCTCGAGGGCTTGGGTGAGTTTCAGATGTGTTTTGGAAGGTTTTAAACTCTTAAAAAGTTCTAGGTTTTCAGTCGCTGGTATTCTGATATTTCCTCCTTCGCGTTCGCGGGAGACCTTCGTGAACATGATGAGTTAATTTTGCTGAAGGAAAATTCCTTCTACGCGAACACGAGACCCAGGTCATGAACGCGAAGCTTTGGGGTGTTTACCCTTCGCAATCGTGGGCATGGTATCGTGAACCCGAATGTTTGTGGCCTGGTCAGGGGGAAGGGAGAATTATACCTACGCGAACGCCACCACTTGGACGCGAACGGGAGGGCTCGAGGACTTTCTTCTCCGCAAACGCGAGCCATCTTCCACGAACGCGAAGGCCTATCAGTTCTAACTCATCGCGAACGCGATGAGCCTATCGCAAACGCGATGACCAATTCCACCCAGTTATTTTAAGTTTTAAAAACAATAGCCATTACAAGATTTTTACCAAAACTCATAACTTCTTCATCTTAACTCCAAATTGGGCTATTTCTGAAAGGGGATTTCACTACCAATTCATAGGTATGTAATCTTAGACTCATTTTCTTCAATTTCCATTAACACCCATTAGATTTCTAGGCTTAAATCATATTCTTAAGAGTAGAAAATTAGGAATTTGGGTAGAGTTAGGGCTTTTTGATTAATTATGATTTAGACCTCATTTTGGGATCGAATTTTGGGACTAATTATATATTTGAGCTTGTGGGTGAATGGGTGATCATATTTTAGTCCGAACCTCGTGTTTTGACCAAGCGGTTCCGAGATCGATTTTTGACTTTTTGGGAAGAATAATTAGAAAACTATAATTAAGTATTAGAACTGAATTGTTTAGCATTTATTGATGTTATTAAGTCAATTATATATAGATACGATTGGGTTGGAATTAAATTCGAAAGGGAAAGCGGTGTTCGAGTCTTGAGTTGGCCGTGGAAGTTCGAGGTAAGAGTTCGGTCTAACCTTAGCATGAGGGATTTGTTAAGTATGACGTATAGACATGGTGAAGAGTATCAATATGTTGGCATAGAGCATGACCGTGAGTCTTAAATTGTAATTTGTTGTGTTCTTAAAAGATAGTACTGAAACTTTAATTGATGGTTTTCAATATTGAGCAAGGGTTAAGTTTGTTTCGCGGAAAATTTCATACGATTGAGTATTGGTGTTAGATGAGATGAGTATAAGTTATGTTAAGATTGGTTATAGTTGATTCTCCTTTGCCGGGACGTATTTATCTTTATTGTTTAATCCCTTTGCCGGGATAGTGTAATTATCGTTGATCCCTTGCCGGGACACTTGGTATGGTTGTTGCTAAATGTATATAAATATATGGATCGGGTTGCACGCCGCAACAATACTATATATGGATCGAGTTGCACACCGCAACAATACTAAATATGGATCGAGTTGCACACCACAACAATGTTATATTGGATCGGGTTACATGCCGCAATAATATTATATTGGATCGGGTTGCAAGCCGCAACAAATGTTATATTGGAATGGGTTGCATGCCACAACAGTATTAAATGATAAGGGATCGGGTTGCGCGTTGCAACAATATTATTATTGTTTTGCTGTAGATTCTGAGTTATTCTCTCACATTCCTCTTATGTTCCTATTGGATTTAACATTTTCCCCGTAACATGTACTCCCTCCCATTTAAATTTATTTATTCCTATTATTTTTCACTGTATATTATATACCTGCATAGGTTTTAGCTGGAGTCTGGTCCTAGCCTCGTCACTACCTCGTCGGGGTTAGACTAAATACTTACCAGAACATGAGGTCGATTGTGTTGATGCTACACTCCACACTATGTGCAGATACCAGAGCATCATTTGGATAGTAGAACTCGGGGAGCAATCTTTCAGTCCATCCAGAGATCCCGAGGTAGTCTTGCAGACGTCCGCAGATCCGATGTTCTCTTCTATTTCATTATGTATTCTATTTTCATTAGATTTCGAGACAGATTGTATTTTTTTCAAACATTTGTTGTTGTAATCTTAGTCCGTCCGCTAATATTGTTGCACCAAATTATGGGTAGAGGAGTTCATTTTGGTATTGTAGTACATGTTTGATTATTTTTAGTTGTTTAAGTCTTCCGCTTATTTCTGTTATCGTTACTTTTAAAATATTGATTACCTTTTAACTCAAGTTGTTGAAAAGGATAAAAATGAAAGAGTTATAATTTTTATATTTCGTGGCTTTCCTAACTTCTACGAGTAGGCGCCATCACAACTCCCGAGGGTAAAAAATCCGGATCGTTACAAATACATTCCAATCTATTTCTTTTTTCAGCTATTTATTTTCTCCCCCTAATTAGGAAAAATAGATTCATCAAAATAACAATCAGCAAATCTGGTTGTAACCAAATCTCCTGCCATAGTCTCTAGATATTTAACAATATAATAAGATCCATAACCAACATATAATCCCAATCTTCTTTGGGGACCCATCTTTGGGGTTTGTGGTGGAGCAGTTAGAACAAATACCACACATCCAAAAATTCTTAGATGGAAAATATTTGGCTCCTGACCAAAAATTAATTGTGATGGGAAGACTTTGTGATAACTAGTTGGCCTTATGTGCACAAGTGCTGATGCATGTAAAATAGCATGTCCCTGCTGTCACACCTCCCTTTTTACTACCCCAACATGCGTAAATATGTATAAATACACTTGTAGGGTATACCCCGACGCTCAATTACCCAAAACGGATAAAATAACGTAAGGGAAGGAGTTTTTCCAATTTAAGGACAATCGGTTCGGGATTTTATTAGAGATTAATCAGAGTCGCCACTTGGGAATGACAATGGTGTCCCAAGTCACCGGTTAATCCCGAATCCGAGGAATTTTGACTCTTATAAATGTCTGCGAAGCAGAGATCCGGATAAGGAACTCTGTTAACCCGGGAGAAGGTGTTAGGCACTCCCGGATTCCGTGGTTTTAGCACGGTCGCTCCACTGTCATTCCCGACTTTTGTTTGACTCAATTATAGGTTTTAACAACATAATGTGCTTTTTACATTAAGTATTATTTTTAGGGAATTTGCGGCATTGCGGAAACACGCCTCGAGTCATACCGCAGCCAGTACGCCTATGACTTTCGGTGTATTTCAGCTTTTCCGAGATTTGGATTTGAGTCGCACCAAGTGCACACTCATTCAATGGAAGGTATATTAAAGTCGTGCCCTAAAATAATCTATCGGCTTTAATTAACTTTGGGAAAGACCGTGAAATTCGCTAAACGGTCTTCCCGAACCTATGCTTTTTATAACAAATTTATTTGAGGGCCCCGCAATTGTATATTTTGTGCGGCGAGGCTCGTCTCATTTTTTATTTAAAGGTAGACCTACGAATAACTACGATTTTTTTTTATTCCTTATTTATCAAATGCCCAAACCATTGGATTTTGACTATAATGAGAACAATAATTAGGCCTTCTTAGCATGCTGGAGCCCGTATGCGTGAACCCTCCACATTTCATGTCTACAATGTTTCAGAACAATTCTCCAAGTTTTTAACGTTTCTACCCAATTACAATGTTAGGTCTTGCGTTTAACTTTGGATTCATAAATATATTTAATAGAGCAATCTACTACTTTAAATGACAAACTGTTTAAGTAATCCAATGTTAATATGAATATTGTTGAAACCTACTGTATTGACACTTCAGCCTCACCATCGCAATTTCACAAAAAAAACAGTTTGAAAGTGAAGATGACCGTATGTGCTCATGAAGAGAAATATGGCCTCAATTAGTCACCTAATATCAACTAACTCATAATAATATACAAACAATTAAACTAAAGCTAGTCTATGAATATCGATGTGAGTAGACATTTTATTCAAAAATCCAAAATCAGTCTAAATCACTTAGAATCAATCCAGTATTAATACGAGTTGTATTTGAACTATCTTATCTAATATCAAATGCAAGTTCATTCATGATGAGTGAGTCTCTTCAACATTACAAATATCAAATGAAAACAAAGGCATTCTATTGTAAAAATATCAACACACTTGATTTTGCAAAAACAGTACAGATTCAATAATCTTCCTATTGCCAGGGGGTAGAGTGTACCTGAAATGGCAAGGAAATGGAATATGAGAGGAAAATCAGCCAAAGTAAAACACACCAGTAACAATCGGCAACAGCAATTCAGTGACCAACAGCAGTGAATAAAACCCAGGAATGATGCTTTTATAGCAGAAACAAATCGAAAAAAAAAAAAAAACAGCCTTGATCTTCAAATCCCAGAACTTCAAATTACTTCCAAAAAATCAGATTTCACATTCAAATAACAGTTTCATATTGATTTGTGACTGATTCTCCTATTGTTTTTGTATTTTTTGATATGTATTTGAAGGTATAAAAGAAGAAAATGAATCTGAAATGTTACTTTCAGATCTGAAAATTAGCAAATATTTTTTGGGATTTTTTCTAGGTTTATTTGGTTCCAAATTCTAAAAAAAGACCTAAAAATCAGAAGGAACCCCCATTATTGAAGCTGAAATTACCTATTTATAGGCCTAAAAGAGAAAAAATCTGAAAATTACTATTTCACTAAAACCCCTTCAATTTTTAGCTTGTTGCACAAGTTAGTGCAATTATTCTAGTGAAAACTACACTATAACCCCTTCTAGAATACTCTACCATGTTCTATTTCCTAGGTATTACCTATTGTGCCCTCATTCCCTTTTATTATCTACCAAAATACCTTTTGTTATGCCCAAAATACCCTAAAAGCTCTATATTTATAACAACTATGCCAATTCCTATCCCAATTGTACCCTTTCCTCTTTTAAGCTTATTACCACTATACCAATTTTTATTCCCCATTTACCCCTACTTCTTAAAGCTAATTACATTCCTAATTTCTGCCTTTTCTTCTTATTTAAACCCATTTTCAGATTGGTATTTAGCAAATAGCCACAATTAAGTGACTATTGCTCAACTAACCAATTGGCCCTTTTAACTAATTAAAATTCAGATTAATTCACTAATTAGAATCACTTACATCAATAGCCAATCCTAGGTAGTCTTACAAACATAGCCACTTATGATTAATCATCCAATCAACAAGACTCGGGAGACAATTTGATAGATGGTGAGTCCTATTAATCAGAATAATTCATCGCAATTGAATCTATCGAGCAAAACACCTTAGGTGGGTACTAATCATGTGATTCTTACTATCGACTTAACTTGAATCTCAACTAATCTAAGAGACGACTTTCCTAATCGAACTAACAGCTATAACCAATCAAACCTAAGTGTCATCAATGTAGAATTCACTAACATAGTTTCCGACAATCACAATTAATCAATTTGAATGTCAAAACAGGATCGAAGTAGATTCGAATAATTCCTAAGATTATGACAAATCAAATAATAACCTAATAATCAAAATAACTATCATTTTTCTGAATTCTGAATCTTTAACATATTCCAACCAACTTATTTTAACAAAACAGCATCAAAACATGTATTCGACTAATTCTCGACACTAAAATATTAACAGACCATTATCTATCCAAAAGAAAAACACTAACAGGAATAGGCGAGTTTAGCAAAAACTAACTATTTTAACTGAAATCTAATAATACTAATCAAGATTAACAAAATAAATCAGAAAGTAATTATTTAGGGAAAATCAGAACAAAAACGAAAACAGAAATTAACAAGAGTCGGAAATCTTTAAGAGACATCTAAAAGTCTAAAAAAATCTGGAATTTGCTAAAACAAACTAACCAAAATTTAAACACTAATCTAATAATCTAAAAACAAATCAGAAAGTAACCGAAAGAAATTAACAAGAATTAAAACTAGAAAAGAAGACAGTTATTCAATTCAACACACAATCATATCAACAACTAGCATATGAATCTATTTTCTTTTCATTTATGTAAAGGATTCAAACAAACAAAAATAAAGATAAAAAACAGAAAGATAAAGAAACTTATCTCTTTTTCGATTTTTTCTGTTTTTTCCTTTTTTTTCTTTTTTTTGTTCTTTTCCGTTTTTCTTCACTTTTCTTCATGAACTCGAGCCTTTTCTTGAAAAACCGGCGTCTTTTTGTTGAAAATTTCTCGGGCGGCTTTGTTCTTGTCGATTCTCGCGGCTTTCAACTCGATTTCTTGTGTCACAGTGTATGTGAGAGTTGAAGAATGAAGGTGTGTGTGTTTTATAGGTTCTTGGAGGCGGCGCCGCCATGGGAGGGAGTGGCGGCGCGGGAGATTTGGGGCGATTGGTTAGGTTTTGAAGGTAATGGCTTGGATAAATGGGAAGAGGGAGATGAGGGGAGTGTTTGGGTGTTGGTTTCAACCGGAGAAGAGGCCTGCCGCCGCCGTGGGTGGCGGAACCCTAGCGGCGGCCGAGAGGGTGAGAAATGAGAGGGATGCGGCTGGTTTTGGTATTAGAGAGAGAGACAGAAGAGTTATTCAGTTAATGTTATGTTTTTTAAGGTTTTTGTGTTTTGTTACATTAAAAATGTAATAACAAATTATGGCCGTTGGATCAAGATGAACGGATGGCTGGGATTTGATAAAACTACTGGACCGGGCAGGGGAGAACGATTTGGGCTGGATACCCGTCTGGGTCGTTTGGGCCGCCGGTTGGGCAAAGCATTTCAGCCCAATTCTTTTGTTCAATGTATTTCTTTTTTTTTGTATTTTGCAATTACTCCTCCATGTATTTTTGTATTTTTGTTGTATTTTAATATTTTATATTTTTCCTACATTGTAGTTATTTGAAACTTATTGAAAATTAAACTAATTACCTCTTTTTGACAATTTTCAATTTAAAAGCTAACTAATTTTTTTTTGATTTTTTCTTTAATTTGTTAGAAAATGAATTAACTTCCTAAAGATGCAATTTTTTTTTGTATTTTCATTTATCACACACGAATAACATGCAAAACAACTAACACAAAATTCACACAAAATTTAAAAGTAATGAAAAATCATTTATTTTGAATTTTATAGGAATAACTCATGTGTAGGGTAAAAATCACGTGCTCACACCTGCACTGGAAGGGAAAGTTTTGTCCTCATTAACAATGGTCTAGTTATAAATTGGAGGCGTTTAATAATTGATTATGCTAGATTATTTTGAGTATGAACATGAGCAACCAGATGCTCAACTTTTATTCCAGTGGCCATACAGTAATCAGAAAAGGCCTGAGATGTAAATTCATCAGCATTATCAAGAAGAATTGTCTTAATTATATAATCTGGAAATTGTGCCATTAACCTTATTATTTGGGCCAACAATCTTACAAATGCCATATTATGAGTTGACAATAAGCACACTTGTGACCATCTTGTAGATGCGTCTATCAAGACCATAAAATACTTGAATGGTCAAATGGAGGGTGTATAGGCACACATATATCACCCTGTATACGTTTCAAAAATGCAGGGGATGCAATCCCATCTTTAGGTGCTGATGGTTTAATAACCAATTTTCCTTGAGAACAACCAACACAAGAGAATTCCTTAAATTAATAAATTTTTTTGTTCTTCAATGTATGCCCATTTGAATTCTTTATTATTACAGGCATCATGTTAGAGTTGGGATTGACTAATCGGTCATGCCAAATGATAAAATCATTAGAAGTAATAAAATTTTTGTTTACTATGGCACATGATTCTACCACACCAATATTAATGTGGTAAAATCCAGAAGAAAATACGGGTAATTTTTTGTGCACATATTTTTTTCGCTTTTATTGTAGTAATATAAAGGTATGCAACATTTCCTTCGTTAAAGGTCTCAACATGATAGCCATTTTGGCGAATAGCTTTGAAACTCAACAAGTTTTTTTTTGGGACTTACTACAATACAATGCATTATTAATAGGTAATATCGTTCCTCCATGTAGTAATAAGGCCAATCTTCCAGAGCCCTCAATTAACTTTGTACTACGAGAAATTGTATTAACACAGGCCTTTTTCATAATCAAATAGGAAAAAAATTATTTTCTCTTAATATTGTGTGAGTTGTAGCACTATCCAAAAGGCATAAATCTCCATTACTAATGTTGGATCCAATTGAAGACTGGGGAATTTTATTTTCTTTATAAAAAAATAAAATAAAAGTAGACCATGAGAAATATGAAAAAAATAACAAACATAAGACAACTTAAATACTACTTGAAAATAAAAACAACTTTAGTCTAAGACAAAAAAATACTGAAAATAAAAATAATAATATAATTGCATCCCACAGTAAAATGATCAAATTTTAGTTTGATCTCCAAATAAGTCTTCAACTTCCAAATGAGTAAGATCAACGAGGCCTTCAAAATCATCATTATTCAAAGCAAGATTTGCCTTGGCATTGTCATCATTTTTTTTGAAGGTTCCGCCTCAAAATCAGTTTTAAAAGTCAAGTGAGACTCCACTGGGGCACTAGCAGAAGATACTCCAATATTATTTACCTTTCTTTTGATTTGGTTTTGATAAATCTTGATAAAATGCTAAGGTGCACGGCTTTCAATTTTTCAATGACCTTTCATGCCACAACGATGTCATTTACCACTTTTGTCTCTTGAAGGATTGTTTTGAGAACCCACATTGTTCTCTCGTTTTCCTTGACTACCACGATGACGACTATTATATCATCTTTTACAATTGCCATGCCCATTTTATATTCATATGGCCATGATTATTATTCTGTTTTTTTCTAGACTTATCACGTCTAGCTACCATATTTGCTTTAGGAAGCGGAGCTGGCCCTTTGGGACGGGCTTTATGGATTTTTAGCAAAATGTATTATATTGCTCAGCTACTAGAAGACATGAAATTAATTCAGAATACTTTTTAAAATCTCTTCATTGTAATGCTATTGTAATACCATATTTGAGGCATGAAAAGTCGTAAAGTTTTTTGTAACAAATCCTCATCATCTATAACCTCCCCGCATAATTTCAATTGGGAAGTTTTTGAAATACAACATAGTTATACTCACTTATAGTTTTAAAATCTTGCAACCGTAAGTGCATCCACTCATATCAAGCTATTGGTAATACCGTAGTCTTAAGATGGTCATACCTTTCCTTCGGGCGAGGCCATAATTCAAGTGGATCTTTCACTATCAAATATTCAACCTTTGTAACGACCCGGCCCGTCGTTACGGGAATTACCACCCCGTTACCTTGCATTTACATATATTATGCTTTTAAAACAGTATTAGAGTATATCGGGTGAGTTAGGAGTGATTTGGATTGAAAATGAAACAAATAGCATGTTTGAAGGAAGCTTGAATATGAAAAGTCAACCAAGAGTTGACTATTGAGTTAGAGTGCTCGAAATCGGATTCTGATGATTCGGATAGTTCCGGGAGGTGATTTGTGACTTAGGGGAGCGATCGGAATTGAATTTGGAGGCCCGGTGTAGAAATAGGCTTGAATTGGCTAAGGTTGAATTTTGGCGAAATCCGAACGGTAGGTGAGATTTTGATCCGGGAGTCGGAATGGAATTCCGACAGTTGCAATAGCTTCGTTAGGTGATTTTGGATGTGCCTGCAAAATTTCAGGTCATTCGGACGTCGTTTGGTCGGGTTTTTGATTGAATGTGCAATTTGGAATGTTTTAAGGAATTTAGGCTTGAATTCGATGCGAATTATGAGTTTTGATGTTGTTAGACGTGTTTTGAGGATTGGAGCAAGTTCGAATAAGGTATTAAGATGTGTTGGTGTGTTTGGATGAGGTCCGGGGGCCTCGGGGTGTTTTCGGATGGTTAAACGGAAGAAAATCATGGAAATTGCAGGTTGAAGAGTCTGGTTCTGTCATTTTCGCTCCTGCGGAATTTTGGTCGCAGGAGCGAGTCCGCAGAAGCGGATATGGGAGCGCAGGAGCGGGTGTTTCGCAGAAGCGGACGCCTTTCCGCTGAAGCGGGGTCGCCGGTGCGACCCAATGATCGCAGAAGCGGACGAGGGCAATCGGGGCATGGTCCGCAGAAGCGGACGTTTCTCCGCTTGGGCGATACCGCAGAAGCGGTCAAGGACGCGCAGAGGCGGATTTTTCCGCAGAAGCGGAAGCTTCTTCGCAGAAGCGGGACCGCTTAAGCGGCCCTTGGTTCGCAGAAGCGGAAGTGGCCGGCTAGGCCTGGAACCGCAGAAGCGACCCTTTGGTCGCGGATACGGAAGCATAGAAGCGGAAAATGTTCCGCAGAAGCGAAAATCGCTGTAAGTAAGTGTATCAGAAGTTAGAAAAATTTCAGAAACATTTTAACATTTGGGGGTCTCGGCTTAAGGGCGATTTTGGGCGATTTTGAGGAGGAAATCAAGGGAAATCATCAGGTAATTAACTATGAACTCGTATTATGATTAGTATTGATAATATCATGCAATTATATCATGAAAATGGAAGAATTTGGGGTAATTATGGAGGATTTAGCCCTAGTCTTGGACTTTAGAAAATCAAGGTTTTGAACGGGCAAATGGAGTCCGATTTTGGTAAAATTGATATGCTTAGACTCGTATTGAGACGAGGGTTCCAGAAATGTGAATTTCGTAAATTTTCGGAATGTGGGCCGGGGCTCGGGTTTTGACAACTTTGGGAATTTTGATGTAAATTGAGTTGTATTGATTGGGTGTCGTCCCATTGGCCTAAATTGTTGTATTTTTACTGTATTTGATCAGATTCTACGCGTGCGGAGCTTGATTCTCGTGGCAAGGGCATTGCGGAATAGTTGTCGCGCTACATTGAGGTGAGTAATAGATGTGGGTGATGACCAGGCGGGTTCGAAACCCCGGTATACCACTTTGTGACGCTGTATAGCGGCGAGACACGCACACTCTTGAGAGTGCGGGGTCGATCATGAACTGGAGACTACATATTAGTCCAACCTGTTGATATTATATTATTGGCTATTCTAGAGCCGTCGAACCTCCTTCTCGGATGGTTGTATATATATATATTGTGATAATGGCCACTCTTGAGCCGAGGAACCCCCTTCTCGGGCGGTTGATTATACATGTGGGCCGTGAGCCAGTTATTGGATCCCGCGAGGATCGTTATCATTGTCTTATCACATAGACATGCTAGTTTACTACTAGTCCGCGGCTATTTTTGTTATTATGCTAATTCCAATCTCTGGAACTTGATATTACTGTTTTCCAACTGAAAAATGATAAAAGAGTTTTCAAAAACTACTTTTGAGCCTGCGAGGCCGTATCTGCATATTAGCCGACTAGTAGTGGATCGGGCTGCACGCCGCAGCAAGATATATGTTGGATCGGACTGCACGCCGCAGGGATATCTCTATGAGATGTGCTTGGGCTGTAGGAGCCCCTCCGGAGTCTGAACCCCCACAATGAGCACGGGTACCCAAAATTGGAGTCGGGCTACGCGCCGTAGCGGTCATATCATGCATTGCATTGCATTTAGCTACATCTGCTAGCTGTTATGCTATTTATTGGTATTTGTTGGTACAGGTACAGTGAAGATTGATTCTATGACAGGGTAGCTGATTATAGCTTTACATAGTGCTTTATTGCGGATTTCTTATCTGCGCTGTCTTACCCTTGTTTATTACCACTGAGTCTGGCGGTACTCATTTTACTCCCTGCACCTTGTGTGCAGATCCAGGTACCTCTCAGCAGTGATCCAGTAGCTGTGCGAGGCGACGTTTGTGGATATTCGAGGTAGCTGCAGAGTCCGCAGGACCCGATATTCCTTCTTACTGTCTTTTGATTTTGTATTGACATTTCTTTCCGCACTTGGTATTTTGTAAACCTTTATACACTTATGTTCTTTAGAGGCTCATGACTCTTGACCCTTGGTCTATGGGAGTTGATGTATTATGGGACTTGGTTCCCTGTTTTCGTTATTTGTATCGCTATTGCTTCGTGACTTAATATGCTTAAATGGGCTAAAAGAGAGCGTCTAGCTCCGTTATTTATATTGATTGGTCAGGCTGGCTTAGCAATGTGCTGGGCACCATCACGACCGGATTT
Organism: Nicotiana noctiflora; assembly: GCA_032618575.1. Lineage (NCBI taxonomy): Eukaryota > Viridiplantae > Streptophyta > Magnoliopsida > Solanales > Solanaceae > Nicotiana > Nicotiana noctiflora. The sequence goes on along the minus strand of JASVEL010008381.1, from coordinate 354,336 downwards.
GGGGTCGTGACAAGTTGGTATCAGAGCCTAGGTTTACTAGGCCTCATGAGTCTTGAGCCGGTTAGTAGAGTCTTGTGGATCGGTACGGGGACGCCTGTACTTATCCTCGGGAGGCTGCGAACCTTTAGGAAAAACTTCATTTTTCTTGAACTCTGTCGTGCGATCTTGTTGTTCTAAGAACTGAACTTCTATATTCTATTCTCTCGCAGATGGCGAGAACGCGAGCATCGGGACGAGGTGGACGACCTCCATTGCCACCTGTTAGAGGCCGTGGGCGCGGTCGTGCTAGAGTTAGAGGTAGGGCGGCTGAGCGGTGCCAGCTGACCCGCCCGTTGTACCGGATCGAGAGCGACCCCGGTGGTTGAAGCTCCGGCGAGTCCCGGTTCGGGGCCGGACTATATCTATTGCTATTCCCGGTCGTCAGAGGAAACTCTTGCCCGGATATTATCGGTGTGTTCCGGTTTGGCTCGGGTAGTTTCGGCTACCGCTACCGTAGCGACATCTCAGTCGGGGGTGGTCAACAGACCCTGCAGCTCGCACACCCGATCCGGTTGTTCGGGGACTTCGGACGCCAGAGGTCGTCCCCGCTCGGTGGTTGCACCGGTTATTCCTCCAGTCGCACCAGCTCCAGCTCCAGAGCATATGGTTCGAGTTATGCCCGAGGACGAGCGGCGGCGTCTTGAGAGATTTGGTAGACTTCGGCCGCCCCATTTCGGTGGCGTTGAGGGCGAGGATGCCCGGGGTTTCTTGGATAAATGTCAGAAGATGCTTGCGTACGGCTGGTATTCTTGAGTCCGGCGGAGTTTCATTTACTACATTTCAGTTCACCGGTCCCGCATTTGATTGGTGGGAGGAGTTTGAGAGGCGCAGGCCCGCTAGAGCAGCACCTCTCACATGGCAGCAGTTCTCTACTCTCTTTCTAGAGAAATATGTACCTCAGTCTCGTCGCGAGGAGCTACGTTGCTAGTTCGAGTGGTTGGTTCAGGGCGACATGTCTGTGACCCAGTATGAGCTCGGATTCACACGGTTGGCTAGGCATGCCACATGGATGATCCCTAATGATAGGGAGAGGATCGGGAGGTTCATTGATGGCCTCAACTACTCTATCCGTATTCTTATGACCAGCGAGCGAGTTCTGTCATCATCGTTTGAGCGGGTAGGCTGATATGGCACGCTCCGTTGAGGCGGATCGTCGCCGAGAGAGAGAGGAGCGGGAGGCCGAGAGGCCTCGTGGTTCGGGCAGTTTTAGTGGTGCTCCATCTAGAGGGAATTCCCAGCAAAGGCAGAGGTCGCTCATCTAGACCTTCTCATTCGGGCCGCCCGGAGCGGAGCGGAGGTTCTCATGGCCGTGGTCGACGAGGGTTTCAGCGGGTTCTTCTGCGGCGAGGGGTTCCCTTCAGTACCCTTCTCCGGCACCGGGTGCATGTTATGAGTGTGGTGAGTTTGGCCACATGAGGAGACATTGCCCTCGACTACGTAGGGGCGGGACTCAGCAGAGGGATCAGCCCTCCTCTTCGGCACCATCTCGGTCTAGTAGAGGTGGAGGTCGGTCTTCTCGTGGTCGCCCCGGGGGCGAGGAGAGATCTAGTGGAGGTCGGGCACGGTTCTATGCACTTCACGACAGACGTGATGCGGTTGCCTCCGATGCTTGTGATTACGGGTATCATTTCCGTCCGTCACGGAGATGCCTCTGTTCTATTTGATCCGGGGTCCACATATTCTTACGTGTCCTCTTATTTTGCACATCATTTGAGTGCGACTCGTGGTATTCTTGATTTACCTGTTCATGTATCAACCCCCGTGGGTGATACGATTGTTGTGGATCATGTCTATAGATCCTGTGTTATATCTATTGGGGGTCTGGAGACCCAGGCAGATTTGTTATTGTTGGGAATGGTGGACTTTGATGTTATATTGGGTATGGACTGGTTGTCTCCGTATCATGCTATATTGGACTGTCATGCTAAGACAGTTACGTTGGCCATTCCTGGTATTTCTCGGATTGAGTGGCGGGGTTCGACCGATTTCGTCCCTAGCCGTGTTATTTCGTTCTTAAAGGCTCAGAAAATGGTTGAAAAAGGGTGTTTATCGTACTTAGCTTTCGTGAGAGATGTGGGAGCTGAGTCTCCTAGCATTGATTCTGTACCTGTTGTGAGGGACTTTCCAGATGTATTCCCCTCAGACCTGCCGGGCATGCCGCCGGACGGGGATATTGATTTTGGCATTGACTTGGTGCCGGGCACTCAGCCCATATCTGTTCCTCCTTATCGGATAGCACCAGCTGAGTTGAAAGAACTGAAAGAGCAGCTTCAGGAGCTTCTGGATAAGGGTTTCATCCGCCCTAGTGTGTCTCCGTGGGGTGCACCGGTATTATTTGTTAAAAAGAAAGATGGTTCCATGCGGATGTGTATTGATTATAGGCAATTGAACAAAGTGACGGTGAAGAACAAGTACCTTCTACCGAGCATAGATGATTTGTTTGATCAGTTACAGGGTGCGAGGGTGTTTTCTAAGATCGATCTTCGTTCAGGCTATCATCAGCTGAAGATCAGGGACTCGGATATTATGAAGACTGCATTCAGGACCCGATATGGTCATTATGAGTTTCTTGTGATGTCTTTTGGGCTGACCAACGCCCCAGCAGCATTTATGCATTTGATGAACAGTGTGTTCAGGCCCTATTTAGATTCATTTGTGATTGTGTTCATTGATGACATTCTAGTCTACTCCCGTAGTCAGGAGGAGCATGCTCAGCATCTGAGTATTGTGTTGCAGAGATTGAGGGAGGAGAAGCTATATGCTAAATTCTCCAAGTGCGAGTTTTGGCTCGAGTCCGTAGCATTTATGGGACATGTGGTGTCTCGTGATGGTATTCAGGTTGATCCGAAGAAGATAGAGGCGGTGCAGAGTTGGCCTAGACCGTCCTCAGCTACAGAGATCATGAGTTTTCTTGGCTTGGCGGGGTATTATCGCCGGTTTGTTCAGGAATTTCTCTTCTATTGCTTCACCCTTGACTAGATTGACTCAGAAGGGTGTTCCTTTCTTATGGTCCGAGGAGTGCGAGGAGAGCTTTCAGAAGCTCAAGACAGCACTGACCACAGCACCAGTCTTGATTCTACCGGCAGCTTCAGGTTCTTATACTGTATATTGTGATGCCTCAAGAGTGGGCATTGGTTGTGTGTTGATGCAGGAGGGTAGAGTTATTGCATATGCTTCTCGTCAGTTGAAGCCCCACGAGAAAAACTACCCCGTTCACGATTTGGAATTAGCTGCTATTGTTCATGCCTTGAAGATTTGGAGGCATTATCTATATGGTGTATCTTGTGATGTATATACGGACCACCGTAGCCTTCAGCATTTGTTTAAGCAGAAAGATCTAAATTTGAGGCAGCGGAGATGGCTTGAATTGCTTAAAGACTATGATATTACTATCTTGTATCATCCGGGAAAGCCAATGTAGTGGCTGATGCATTGAGCCGGAAGGCTATTAGTATGGGCAGTTTGGCGTATATTCCAGTTGGGGAGAGACCCCTAGCAGTTGATGTTCAGGCGTTAGCTAACCAGATGGTAAGGCTGGATATTTCTGAGCCCAGTCGGGTGATGGCTTATGTAGTAGCTCGTTCTTCTTTATATGATCGTATTCGAGAGCGCCAGTATGATGATCCACACTTACTTGTCCTTAAGGACAGAGTTCAGCATGATGATGCTAGAGATGTCACTATTGATAGTGATGGTGTATTGCGGATGCAGGGCCGGATATGCGTGCCCAATGTTGATGGCCTTCGTGAGTTGATATTGGAGGAGGCTCACAGCTCGCGGTATTCTATTCATCCAGGAGCCGCGAAGATGTACCAGGATTTGAAGCGGCATTACTGGTGGAGAAAGATGAAGAAAGATATTGTGAGCCATGTGGCTCGGTGTCTAAACTGTCAGCAGGTCAAGTATGAGCATCAGAGACCTGGTGGTGTATTCCAGCGTATTGATATTCCGGAGTGGAAGTGGGAAAGAATAACTATGGACTTTGTTAGTGGACTCCCTCGGACGGCGAGGAAGTTTGATTCAGTTTGGGTGATTGTGGATAGACTGACTAAGTCAGCTCATTTCATCCCAGTGTGTACTACCTATACCTCAGAGCGGTTGGCAGAGATATTCATCCGTGAGATAGTGAGATTGCATGGAGTTCCTATTTCCATTATATCGGACAGAGGTACCCAGTTCACATCTCAGTTCTGGAGGACATTTCAGCGAGAGTTGGGTTCACAGGTAGAGTTGAGCACAGCATTTCATCCACAGACGGATGGGCAGTCTGAGCGTACTATTCGGATATTGGAGGACATGTTGCGTGCTTGTGTCATTGATTTTGGTGGTTCATGGGCTGATTATTTGCCTTTGGCGGAGTTTGCTTACAATAATAGCTATCAGTCCAGCATTCAGATGGCACCGTATGAAGCTTTATATGGGAGGCGGTGTAGGTCTCCAGTTGGTTGGTTCGAGCCCGGCGAGGCTAGGTTGTTAGGGACAGAGTTAGTCCAAGATGCTTTAGATAAGGTGAAGGTGATTCAGGAGAGACTTCGCACAGCTCAGTCGCGTCAGAAGAGTTATGCGGACCGGAAGGTCCGAGATGTGTCTTATTCAGTAGGTGAGAAGGTGTTGTTGAAAGTTTCGCCTATGAAGGGTGTTATGAGGTTTGGAAAGAAAGGGAAGTTGAGCCCAAGGTTTATTGGACCTTTTGAGGTGCTTAGGAAAGTTGGGGAGGTGGCTTATATGCTTGCTTTGCCACCCGGTTTGTCGGGAGTTCACCCGGTGTTCCATGTATCTATGCTCCGGAAGTATGTCGGAGACCCGTCTCATGTGTTGGACTTCAGCACGATACAGCTAGATGAGGATTTGACTTATGATGTGGAACCAATAGCCATTTTGGGTCGACGGGTTCGTAAACTGAGATCTAAGGATATCACTTCAGTGAAAGTGCAGTGGAGAGGTCGTCCTGTGGAGGAAGCAACTTGGGAGACCGAGCAGGAAATGCGGAGCAGATATCCACACTTATTTGATGCTCCGGGTATGTTTCTTAACCCGCTCGCGGACGAGCGTTTGTTTAAGTTGGGGAGAATGTAACGACCCGGCCCGTCGTTACGGGAATTACCACCCCGTTACCTTGCATTTACATATATTATGCTTTTAAAACAGTATTAGAGTATATCGGGTGAGTTAGGAGTGATTTGGATTGAAAATGAAACAAATAGCATGTTTGAAGGAAACTTGAATAAGGAAAGTCAACCCGGAGTTGACTATTTGGTTAGAGGGCTCGGAATCGGATTCTGATGATTCGGTTAGTTCCGGGAGGTGATTTGTGACTTAGGGGAGCGATCGGAATTGAATTTGGAGGCCGGTGTAGAAATAGGCTTGAATTGGCTAAGGTTGAATTTTGGCGAAATCCGAACGGTAGGTGAGATTTTGATCCGGGAGTCGGAATGGAATTCCGACAGTTGCAGTAGCTTCGTTAGGTGATTTTGGATGTGCCTGCAAAATTTCAGGTCATTCGGACGTCGTTTGGTCGGGTTTTTGATTGAATGTGAAATTTGGAATGTTTTAAGGAATTTAGGCTTGAATTCGATGCGAATTATGAGTTTTGATGTTGTTAGACGTGTTTTGAGGATTGGAGCAAGTTCGAATAAGGTATTAAGATGTGTTGGTGTGTTTGGATGAGGTCCGGGGGCCTCGGGGTGTTTTCGGATGGTTAAACGGAAGAAAATCATGGAAATTGCAGGTTGAAGAGTCCGGTTCTGTCATTTTCGCTCCTGCGGAATTTTGGTCGCAGGAGCGAGTCCGCAGAAGCGGATATGGGAGCGCAGGAGCGGGTGTTTCGCAGAAGCGGACGCCTTTCCGCTGAAGCGGGGTCGCCGGTGCGACCCAATGATCGCAGAAGCGGACGAGGGCAATCGGGGCATGGTCCGCAGAAGCGGACGTTTCTCCGCTTGGGCGATACCGCAGAAGCGGTCAAGGGCGCGCAGAGGCGGATTTTTCCGCAGAAGCGGAAGCTTCTTCGCAGAAGCGGGACCGCTTAAGCGGCCCTTGGTTCGCAGAAGCGGAAGTGGCCGGCTAGGCCTGGAACCGCAGAAGCGACCCTTTGGTCGCGGATACGGAAGCATAGAAGCGGAAAATGTTCCGCAGAAGCGAAAATCGCTGTAAGTAAGTGTATCAGAAGTTAGAAAAATTTCAGAAACATTTTAACATTTGGGGGTCTCGGCTTAAGGGCGATTTTGGGCGATTTTGAGGAGGAAATCAAGGGAAATCATCAGGTAATTAACTATGAACTCGTATTATGATTAGTATTGATAATATCATGCAATTATATCATGAAAATGGAAGAATTTGGGGTAATTATGGAGGATTTAGCCCTAGTCTTGGACTTTAGAAAATCAAGGTTTTGAACGGGCAAATGGAGTCCGATTTTGGTAAAATTGATATGCTTAGACTCGTATTGAGACGAGGGTTCCGGAAATGTGAATTTCGTAAATTTTCGGAATGTGGGCCGGGGCTCGGGTTTTGACAACTTTGGGAATTTTGATGTAAATTGAGTTGTATTGATTGGGTGTCGTCCCATTGGCCTAAATTGTTGTATTTTTACTGTATTTGATCAGATTCTACGCGTGCGGAGCTTGATTCTCGTGGCAAGGGCATTGCGGAATAGTCGTCGCGCTGTATTGAGGTGAGTAATAGATGTGGGTGATGACCGGCGGGTTCGAAACCCCGGTATACCACTTTGTGACGCTGTATAGCGGCGAGACACGCACACTCTTGAGAGTGCGGGGTCGATCATGAACTGGAGACTACATATTAGTCCAACCTGTTGATATTATATTATTGGCTATTCTAGAGCCGTCGAACCTCCTTCTCGGATGGTTGTATATATATATATTGTGATAATGGCCACTCTTGAGCCGAGGAACCCCCTTCTCGGGCGGTTGATTATACATGTGGGCCGTGAGCCAGTTATTGGATCCCGCGAGGATCGTTATCATTGTCTTATCACATAGACATGCTAGTTTACTACTAGTCCGCAGCTATTTCTGTTATTATGCTAATTCCAATCTCTGGAACTTGATATTACTGTTTTCCAACTGAAAAATGATAAAAGAGTTTTCAAAAACTACTTTTGAGCCTGCGAGGCTGTATCCGCATATTAGCTGACTAGTAGTGGATCGGGCTGCGCGCCGCAGCGAGATATATGTTGGATCGGACTGCACGCCGCAGGGTAAATCTCTATGAGATGTGCTTGGGCTGTAGGAGCCCCTCCGGGGTCTGAACCCCCACAGTGAGCACGGGTACCCAAAATTGGAGTCGGCTACGCGCCGTAGCGGTCATATCATGCATTGCATTGCATTTAGCTACATCTGCTAGCTGTTATGCTATTTATTGGTATTTGTTGGTACAGGTACAGTGAAGATTGATTCTATGACAGGGTAGCTGATTACAGTTTTACATAGTGCTTTATTGCGGATTTCTTATCTGCGCTGTCTTACCCTTGTTTATTACCACTGAGTCCGGCAGTACTCATTTTACTCCCTGCACCTTGTGTGCAGATCCAGGTACCTCTCAGCAGTGATCCAGTAGTTGTGCGAGGCGACGTTTGTGGATATTCGAGGTAGCTGCAGAGTCCGCAGGACCCGATATTCCTTCCTACTGTCTTTTGATTTTGTATTGACATTTCTTTCCGCACTTGGTATTTTGTAAACCTTTATACACTTATGTTCTTTAGAGGCTCATGACTCTTGACCCTTGGTCTATGGGAGTTGATGTATTATGGGACTTGGTTCCCTGTTTTCGTTATTTGTATCGCTATTGCTTCGTGACTTAATATGCTTAAATGGGCTAAAAGAGAGCGTCTAGCTCCGTTATTTATATTGATTGGTCGGGCTGGCTTAGCAATGTTGCTGGGCGCCATCACGACCGGATTTGGGGTCGTGACAACCTTCAAACCTTTATCCAGATGATTACACATGAAAATCATGATCTTCGCTTTGTCCTGGCTTGATACCTCATTACCCTGAGTAATGGTCTCACAGGACCTTTAACGGCTAAGTGAATCTCAGCATCGAAAACCCATGATAGATAATTCTTTTCAGAAATATCAAGTGACACACTCAAATTTTGACAAATTTGATATAGTGAAAACTATAAAGCAAAAATTCGAAATAATTAAGATAATAGTGAAAACAAATAAATGGGTATAAACATTACGTATGTTTAAATTGTGTTGTCATAATACATATAGTGGTAATGATGACATTAATCTATTTGTTAGTACTTATGCAGATTTTAGAACGTAACGTTACGTATTATATCAAATAAAATTTTTTATAAATGAAGACAAAATATTGATAATAATATAGATTTAAGGTGATGGCTTATAATGCTAATAACTAGCAATCTATCATGTTTACCACAATGTATGATTCATATTGATTCGTAATGATCACTAATCATGATAATAATTTGATTTAATTTACACTGTACAATACCACTAGAAATGGTAACAACAACAACAACAACAACAACCCAGTATATCCCACTTAGTGGGGTCTGGGGAGGGTAGTGTGTACGCAGACCTTACCCCTACCCTAAGGTAGAGAGGCTGTTTCCAAATAGACCCCCAGCATCCTTCCCTCCAAGAACTACCCACCTTGCTCTTGGGAAGACTCGAACTCACAACCTCTCGGTTGGAAGTGGGGGTTGCTTACCACTAGAAATGGTAACAAGAGAAGAAATGTAGAAGATAACGTGCTATATCTTTTGGATGAAAGAATTTCACTTAACTTTGAAGAAGGCTAGAATCGTGTTGATAATGTATTAAGAAATATAGCTCAAATAAATAATATAACACAAGAAGATAAGTAGAATAAAGGAATAAGAGATAACTTTCTTATTTCATCAAGTGTATCCCATATTACATTTCATATATTATTATATAAATGGTTATAAAAAGATAACAATTGAGATCACGGAGAAAGATTAAGTAAATGTGAGAGTTAAATATAATAGTGATGAGTTATATGATATTATTTACATCAGGAGTGAAAATAATGAAAGTAGTGGATAACCACAATTACTATAGGTTTTACGACAACGGGCTATTTGTGTAACAATTCCAACTTTTATATAGGGGCATTTGATTAAACATTTTGAATTTCTGTAAATATTTACACCATTTCTTTTGTAATTTTTTTTCCAGAGAAATTTTTCACCTGTTTTTTGGAAGAAATTTCCTCCCTTTTCATTTCCAAGCCATGTCAGCTCGATAGGAGTGTGTCAATGTCGGACCTCCATAACCGCGAGACCTCTGCGTGTTTTTATTTACGGAGTTTGAGTCACAACTTCGACAAAAATTTAAGTCTCCAATGAATTTGTTCAATCACAGTTATTAAATAGCTAACGAAAACGGGGAAAATCCATTACTTTCACTCAAAAAAATCCAATCAACCAACCCTATAATCGAACCTGCAAACCAACAGCTACAATCAGCTGCCGCCGCTTCATTTTCCAACACTGGAATCACCATTCTAATAACAATGCCGAGCAATTTGATATCCCCTTTACCTTATCTCTACAACAGCAGGAAATTCAGCAGCAACAGCGCCCAAATGCAGCAGTAACAAATAGGTCAGATGGATGGTGGAAATATAGCTAATCAGTTAATGGGACAAATTGGCCAGCTGTCTATGTTGTATGCACAAGCTGTTCCGTACCTGCCCAGTTTAATTTGCAATCTCAACTTTTGGCTTCGGTAATTTCTACTTAGTTTCACTTCAGCAACTGCTAGGATTCCTCACATTAGGTGTTCTATGACAGATTAAAATTTGAATACTAAAATCTTTTCTCATATTCATTCCTGATGATTTAATGCACTGTTTGGATAAAGTATGTCTTTTAAAAAATATATATTTCCCTATTCCTTTTCATATGATAATATTTGGTTAGGAACTGAGTTTAACATGTTAATATGACTTATAAATTATTTTAGTGGCAATAGAAGAAAACACTAACATCATTGTTGTAAAGTTAGTTTAATGGAGAAAACACGACATCAAAATTTGAAATTTGAATAGTTGAATGAACTAGAACTCTTGAAAATGTGAGAGTTGTTTGAAATAGAATAGTACATTTCGCAATGACCTGAAATAGGAATTTTGTTATATAAATTGCAACTGAGAGAGTAAGTAAATGATTTTTTTGTTGTTGTGAGCACAGCCATGCAGAAGACAGGACTAATCCTGGGTTCTCAGTTTCATCATGGGAATTCCCATTGACATCATTTTCAGGGAATGCAGGCAATGGGAGTAATGGGATCTCTCAATTTGAGCTCCTAAGTCCTAACTGAGAGCAAATGGGACCCTTGCATTTGCCCAACAAAGATGAACCAAGGTCAACTAAGGCAGAAGTTGTCTCGCAAACAACAGTCAAGTGACAATTTTTGATAGCTCCAGCAATATATAATCGACTGTAAATCTAACCCTGTCCATTTTTTTCTGCTGATTTTTTCACTTGACATTATTGTTTCCATGGATATGACCTCCTTAGATTATTTAGGGGTCGTTTTGTTGTGGTACTGGAGTAATTAATCAAGCATAAAACCCCACAAATTATAATGCAATATTTAGATGGACCTGGATGTATAAGAAAAAGAATCCTCGCACATCTAATGCAACATTTGGTTGGCAGTATTAAATATGATTTATATTAAATTATGCGGGAGCGGGGAGCCTCTATATTATTTTATACGAGATAGAATGTGGAACAAGAATATATATATTAGCAATGTGGGGATTAAACTATTTAAAAACAAAAATGCTCTTTTAAAGTAAGTAATTCATGTATTGCAATTCCTTCATCATTAATTACTGTTTAACAATCTTTCCATTATAAATGACCGCTTAAGTAATTCTTGCAGTATAATCCCCGCATAACTAGTAACTGAACCAAACGACCCCTAAGTGTATTTATTCTCACATTTGAGCTCAGGTGGTACCTTTTTTCTTGAGCCAAGGATCTATCAGAAACAATCTCTCTACCTCCACAAGGTAAGGGTAAGGTCTGCATACACATTATCCTCCCAGATCCATAATGTGGATATACTGGGTTGTTATTTGAGCTGGGGTGGTGTCCTCCAAAAAGGTTGTCATAGCTTTGTTTTACAACTCAATTAGGTCATAAATTTTAATTAGTAGTTAAAGGCTTAAAGCCATCAAGCTAAAGAGAATCCTTTGATCTTTTGTTCTTTTGGTAATTTCCAAATTGGACAAGGTTGTTGCAGGTATATATTTTACAATTGACTTGTAATGCCTGCAATAATTTGCTTGCCTCCTTTCGGCTTAGGATGTGTAGTGCCTCTTATTTAGTGCGACAAGCTAATTGCGATATACTCTCCTCTTGGGTCTTCCTCCGTTGCAGGAGGTTAAGCATTTTGCTATGGAGCCCATTTGCTCCTTTAGTAGGTCTTCTTAGATAAAATCAAGTGCAATTACTTCTCCCTGTATCTTAGACTTGCTTTGTATATAGAATGATGGTTACTACTAGTCGTCCTTGGAAATAAAGATGTCTCGGAGCTGCAAATCCTTTACTAAGAAAAATGATGTCATTTAAAGGACATTTCAAATGTTGTACTTAGGTTCGTATCTATACTTTTGGGCTATCTTGTTAATTGTCACAGTTTGCGTCATGCTTTCATCTTGCTAACATTCAAATGTAGCTATGGAACAAAAATGTCCATATGTGATTGTAATTAAAGTTATGTTTGACACACTTTTGCATGGGCGGTGAAACTGAGAGCCATTAAAGGCTGTATTTATTACGTGATTATCTTCACTTGTTCAATTTTGCTTTCTCCTTTTGGGCGGATCACATATAATCTTGTTGAATTTAATGTCTTATCGGTAGTTCATGTCGCCTTCTCTATTCCGTTATGGTAATTTGTTTTTTTCTGCTGACTTTAACGTTGTAACTTTCTGTAGAAGGACATCATTCGTGAACACTTGGTTACCCGGGTTGAACTAGAATGGGAAATTTGCTTTAAATCAAAATGCTTCATCACAACAGCAGCAGTGGTTGAAGAAAACGCCTAGAATTTCTTCTCCAAATACCTTTTCTTATCATCTTCAACAGCAGAGGCAGCACCAAATGCTTGGGCAGCAATAATTAGCTTCATCTAACAATTGCGTGATAATTCAATGGGTTTGAACCCACTACAGTTATCCCAAAGTGTACAGCAGCAGCAACAGCAACTGGGGCATCCTCAGATGCATCAGCAGCAGCACCAAGAGCCTCAGCAGTTTTTGCATCAGCAGCAGTCTTCTCCAACAATGGCTATCACTACCGGCTTGAAGTCTCTGAGTTTGACTGGATCAGAACCCAACACTGGATCTGGAATGACGACTTCTGGGGGTAGTTCAAGCCAGGGGACTGAAGCAAGTAATCAGCTTCTAGGGAAGAGAAAGATACAGGATTTAGTTTTACAGGTTTTCCCTTCACCTTGTTAATCTCCAAAACTTTTCTGTTGTCCTTGTTTCTTAGTCAAGAAAATGTCGGTTATCCATTTTAAGTTCTGTTTTTTTCCGCCTCACTATCAACTTTAATTTTATTTGGGTGGAAAATGTATAATAAAAGCAAGCTTTGCTTACACTCCTTTCATACTAACCCCAAGTTCCAATAGAAGCTAACAATTTATTTCAAATCATAGCATAGAGTTGTCTTTCCTGTTTCAAAGAAACTAGCATAGAGTTTTGTGGAGTAACTTTCTGAGGAAGTTGAATTTGACTAAACTATACTGCAAAAAAAAAAAAGAATGTTGAATTAGACTAAACCGTATTTCTAAAAATAGTTGAGTTTGATTAAATAGGTTTTTGGTTATTAACTTTGCAACTTTTTAATAGCTTTTCACATACTGTGTTAATGTTTCAGGTGGATTCGCGGGGAAAGCTTGATCCTGAAGTTGAAGATCTTCTTTTAGAGATTGCTGATGACTTTATTGATTCGGTGAGGCATAAAAATGATTATTCCTTGTTATCATTATCTTTCATCATGTTTTTCATAACTGCCTTTCTCATTCTTTTGGGTTCAATTTGCTTCTCAGACTCTGCGGTTGAACACATTGACAAAGCCAGTTAAAGGGGACTTTTTCTTTAAATGGTATCATCCGCTGATTCTGGTCTCGTCCTCACCCACCTCCCCCCTCACTCTAATTAAAACAAATAAACCAAAAAAGTTTTAAAAACTATTAAAAGAAGAACCCGAGATTCCTTTTTTTTAGTGGGCGAGGAGGGTGGGGTGGGGGGGGGGTTATTTTGGGTTTTGGGGTGTGTTTGGTATGAAGGAAAATGTTTTCCATGGAAAATGTTTTCCTAGAAAATGTTTTTATGAAAAATGAGTGGTTTTATCACTTATTTTCTCTTGATTGGTTGGTAAGTGGAAAATATTTTCCGGAAAATATTTTCTATTGTTTGGTTAGAGAGTAGAAAATAGTTTTTTTAAAAAAATATATTTTTTATGCAACTCTCCTCACCCCTCCCCTCCCACCTCTCACCACCCCTCCCCCACCCCTTCCCTAAGTCTCTAAAAATTGACACAATCTAAAGGAACTAGTGGTGATGCTTTACTTTTTAACGCAAAAACTGCATATTTTCGAACCCATAAACTTTATACTCCCTCCGTTTCAATTTATGTGAACCCATTTGACTGGGCACGGAGTTTAAGAAAAGAGAGAAGACTTTTGATCTTGCGGTGTAAAATGAGGCACCTTTATTTTGTGTGGCTATAAATCATTGCATAAAGGTAAATTGTTTCCAAATAAGGAAAGAGGTCATTCTTTTTGGCACGGACTAAAAAGGAAATAGGTTCACATAAATTGAAACGGAGGGAGTAATTTTTAGACCCATAAACTTCCAAACACATAAAACTCCAAACTCATAATTTTGGAACTTGTAAAATTTTGAGTCTTTAAATCGATAAATAATAAAATTAAAAATAGAAAAAATATATTTTAATTTGGGGGGGGAGGGGGGCAGAGGGTGGGAGCGGGGCTGGGGGCAGTAAAACGAAAAAAATAGAAATTTGAAATTTCAAAAAAAAAAAAAATTGAGGTAAAAAAATACTTTTTTTGTGGGGGGGGGAGTGGGGGGTGGGTGGTGCAGAAAAATAAAAAGCAGAAATAATTGCAAAAAAAAAAATTGAGGTAAAAAAATAAAAAAACAGAAATTTGAAATTGCAAAAAAAAAAAATTTAAGGTAAATTTTTTTTTTCGGTGGGTGGTGGTGGAGGGGTAGTAGGGTGGATAGAAAAACTGAAATAAAAAAAAAATACTTTTTTTGGAGAGGGGGTGTGGTGGATTGGTGAGGGTGATAAAGGTTGAGAAGGAGCTTTGGAAAATGTTTTCCCCTTTTGATAAGGAAAACATATTCCTCCAATTGGAAGAAAATGAATTGATAAGGAAAATATTTTCCAAAATATTTAAGCCAACCAAACATGGGAAAATTGAAAAATATTTTCCAGAAAATATTTTCCTTCATACCAAACACACCCTTGATGCTAAAAAAAGTTAGAAGGCGTGGCGAGGAACATTTTTTAGAAGAGTTGGATAAACAAAAATAAATAAATGTTGTTGGGAAGTCAATTTAAGGTTATCAATTTACTTTGATGCATGAATCAGTCAATGAATAGCTTCCTTTTGAAATACTTTCTTCGAAAATCATTCGTGAAAGTCAACATATATCATAGACGTACTTTGGATGGATCATTTGTCATTTTCTTTGCGATGTCTCATGTTTTATTCCTATCTGTAGGTTACTACGTTTGCTTGCAATTTGGCAAAACATCGAAAATCTTCTACTCTGGAGTCCAAGGATGTATTGCTACATTTAGGTTTGTGCCAACAACTGCAAAAGAGGCAGTTTTGTTTACTTTGTTTATTTTTTAAAGAAAAATATGCAATTCTGACTTGTTAGAGTTGGCGCCCGTAAGAAAAATCATTATGGACTTTATCAAAGTTAATAAAATTGTAGAAATTAATGATTGCAGTTGTTTGTAACTAGATAATTTTATTACTTTCTATGTATGAGTGTGTTCTTTACAAGATTATATGGTGAGATCGTATGCATTTAGTATGCTAATATCTTTTCTCTCTGGATCTAACTAGAGTCGCAAAATTTGAGCCCATATTCCAGTGGACACAAATTGGGATCAAACTTCATTTTCATGGCTGTTCCTTTCATTCTGCAGTTAATGTTTTGCTAATAGTTTCTCTTCTCTAATGATTCAATTGTTGGATTAGTACCACTTTTTTCTCTTGGACACCAACTTTTACCCTTATTATCTACTTAACTTTCTTTTGCTCTTAAGCTTTCAAGCTACACACAGCCAAATACTAGAATTTGTATTCCACCACCTCATAAGTATGCATCAGGAGTTACTGGCCAAAACTTTGTTGAACACAGATCATGAAGATGCCATTCCTTCAAAAATACATTTTGCTTTGGGGGAAAGGCTAATTTTGAAGGAATGGCTTCTTCATGATCTCAATTCTCATCAACTCAGTAGTTTGTTAAGAATGTTTTCACACAGTTCATCAATGCTTATGATGTTTTAACATAATTTGATTAAGATAGGAAAAATTGTGGTATTGGTCTAATTTACATGTGATGATTTACAGAGAAAAATTGGCATTTGACTGTTCCGGGCTATTCTACTGAGGATAAGATACACGATTCAGAATATGTAAGCTCCTCTTCCTCTCTTAACTTGGGCGGTATACTGTATATCACTTATATATGTGCAGATAATTGAGGGCCTTTTGGAGTTTTGGTGAATAGCTAATGATGATACATGATCTATGACTACCGAAAGTACCCGATAACCTATTTATCGGGTCTATGACTACCGAAAGTACCCGATAACCTATTTATTTAAAAAGGAAATAAAACCTCAATAACCTTTTTTCTTGCCTTAGTCTTGTTTATTGTAATTTTAGCTTATGATTACAGTCCACTCATTGTATTATATGATATCATGTTTAAGCTGAGTAAATATTCAAGCTATTTTTATGATATCATGTTTCTAACTTTTGTGCAGTCACCAAGTGATCTCCACAAAGAGCGTTCTGAAATGGTAAGTTGGAGTTCTTCTGTGATAACACAATATGCCTTTGTTCTAGGTGTTTAATATCGTAGTCTTGATACTTGACTCAGATATACACCATGATGGAGGCCTCACCAGCTGAAGCAAGTGCAAGTAGTAGCACTAACGAGACCATCAGTCCGCGGCTGGATGACCCTGTTGGTTCGAGTGACATAGTCGGACCACAAAGTTTGGAGCAATTGGTTTCACAGTCTAATGGTCAAATATAATGCGACAGTACGAGGTTCTGATGTCCCTAGAATTTGGTATACCCCTCACTTCATTGTAATAAAGACTTCTTCTAGAATGAGGTCAACTGTAGTTTGCTTGTCTGACTAAAGAACTTAAACAGTCTGTTTTGAATTTGCATGCCCGTTTATGTTATTTGAATGGTGGTTCTCGCATTATGCCATTTTTTGTCATTCCTTTTGCCACCTCCTTAAATCAAAATCATACTATAGCTGAATACAACATGAAGTCCGCAAAAAACCTGAATCCTATTGGCTTGATGTGGGTTGCTGGATTGCGGATTTTTTAAATTTTATTTTTAAATTTTAGAAAATGGTTTTATTACATTAGGGCAGGGGGAGGGGATAAGGTTGTCAAAACTGAACTGTAATTGTTAACTGAACGACAAAATTGGCTTATTGGTATCGGGTTATCAGGTAATGGTTGATGAAAGGATTAACATTTTATAATTGACGACTTTCTAATTTGGGGACAGATTAATTAATTTTCTTATTGGATAAATTATTAGTCCGTTAGAGAATTTTTATATTTACATTTTACTCCATGTATATGAAGTATCTAAATATCTATTTTGAAATCCGGTAATAGTTAGATTAGGCTGTTTCACCAAACTTAGTTTTACGTAAAAGCATCTTAGACTATTTTGTTCGTCTCTCTTAGTCTTAGTATTTTTTTTTTGGGGTTTTAAATAAAATTTGAATCACTTGATTTCCTTTTGCATACTTGATAGAGCACTACTGCTTTCGCCTATGTTGTGCTTTCTGTATGTGCTTAATGCGCCCACTTATCCAAAAATATGAATAAACAAACTTACGTTGATTAACCACAAATCTTTGCAAAAGCAGTTGTTCAAAAAACCTGTAAATTGTTATTTTAATTTCGACCGTAGAAGTTCCACTACATGTGTTTTTGATTTTTATTGTCTCTTAGTTTTAGATTTTGCCAATACACTGTTTGATAATTGCTAATTTGATACCGAACAGACCGATATCTTATCGATTGGTTAAAGGATTAGTATATTTAAAATAAGCTGGCTAGCGGATTAGTACATTTAAAAGTCAATAATCGATAAGTCCAATCGTTCAGTGTAATTATCCGCCCGATAAGTAGCCCTGGAGGAGATGCTACACTGCATTGGAGTCTGTGCCCTTCACCTCAACCATGAAAGGCAGTAAGTTCACCAACTGAGCTAGCTTTCAACCCTGATTGCAGACTTTGATTAGGTATTTTTATTTTATTTGTTGCACATTTGTGTAGAATATCAGAGCTCTTTAATTTGAAGGACTTTTAATTTTGCACATTTGAGAACGTAGAAATCGGACACATTTCATGTTCACTGCCTTTAATTTCAAAATTCACCAAATATGGAAATACAAGGATTATTATTTCCAACAGAGAACTACAATTTAATCAAATGGTTTAAGAGAAAGAAATAGACCGAATAAACTATGAGCATTTTTGGATTCCTAGGCAAATACTACGGAGAGGGTTTGACTTTGTTTTCGGAGTTAACTTCATAGTTGTTAAGAATAGAATTCTACTTGGAGTGAATGTCTATCTTGTGGAGAGTTTTACTTTGTGACTAAGTCATAATTTCTCCTATAAATAGAGGAGTCTTACCCCATTGTAAATTATCCCATATCAATAAGAATTCTCTCTCTCTTTCTCTGCAATATTGCTCTTGTTCTTTTATTATTTCATAACACGTTATCAGCACGAGACTCTACCGTCTCAAGAAGCTCTTTCAGAAGATTAAGCAAATATGGATATCTCACAAAGCAAACTTGGATGAAATTTCAATTGTGAAAATATTTGTTTAGTTGATTCATGTACAACACATACAATACTCAAAGAGAAGAAATATTTCTCTCATTTAAGTATGTGTAAGGCAGATGTTACTACAATTTCTGGTAGTAG
Organism: Nicotiana noctiflora; assembly: GCA_032618575.1. Lineage (NCBI taxonomy): Eukaryota > Viridiplantae > Streptophyta > Magnoliopsida > Solanales > Solanaceae > Nicotiana > Nicotiana noctiflora. The sequence continues at coordinate 336,009 of JASVEL010008381.1, read as the reverse complement.
TAAATTAATTGAAGGCTCTCGAAGAGCTACTTTGACTCTGCCTAAGGGAACAATACTTATCATAGAGAATGCAATGTTCTCCTCCAAGTCCAAGAGGAACTTGTTGAGTTTTAAAGATATCCGCAGAAATGGATATCATATTGAGACAATAGATGAGAATAATCTTGAATATATCATCATTACCAAAAATGTCTCTGGCCAGAAAAGGGCTATTGAGAAGTTCGCATCTTTGTCTTGTGGCCCGTATTGGACAAGAATTAGTGCAATTGAGGCACATTCTATTGTAAACCAAAAGGTTACCGATTCCAATAATTTTGTACTTTGGCATGATCGATTGGGACACCCTCGATCAATTATGATGAGACGAATCATAGAAAACTCAAATGGGCATCCATTAAAGAATTTAAAGATTCTTTTAAATGATGAATTTTCTTGCACTTCTTGTTATCAAGGCAAGTTAATTATTAGACCATCACCAACAAAGGTTGGAATTGAGTCACCTGCGTTTTTGGAACGTATACAAGGGGACATTTGTGGACCTATTCACCCACCTAGTGGGTCGTTCCGATATTTTATGGTCTCGATAGACGCATCCTCTAGATGGTCTCATGTGTGCCTATTGTCATCTCGCAACCTCGCGTTTGCAAAATTAATGGCACAAATAATTCGATTACGGGCACAATTTCCTGATAATCCAATTAAGTCTATTAGACTTGATAATGTTGCTGAGTTTTCATCCCAAGCATTTAATGATTATTGCTTATCAATTGGGATAAAAGTGGAACATCCTGTAGCTCATGTTCACACTCAAAATGGTCTTGCAGAGTCTTTAATTAAACGTCTGCAATTGATAGCAAGACCGTTACTCATGAAAACGAGGCTGGCCACTTCTGTTTGGGGTCACGCCATTTTGCATGCAGCAATGCTAGTTCGTCTCAGACCGACAAATTATCATAAATATTCCCCATTGCAATTAGCTTTGGGTCGTGAACCTAATATATCCCATTTAAGAATTTTTGGATGCGCAGTATATGTGCCTGTAGCACCGCCATATCGCACCAAAATGGGTACGCAAAGAAGGTTAGGAATATATGTTGGGTTTGAATCGCCCTCCATTATTCGCTACCTCGAGCCATTAACGGGAGATTTATTTACTTGCACGATTTGCAGACTGTCGATTCGATGAGACACTTTTCCCAAAATTAGGGGAGAAGTTGGTGAAACCAAACGGGAAATTTTGTGGAAAAATCCATCATTATCTCATCTTGATCCACGTGCCTCTATTTGTGAAAAAGAGGTACAAAAGATTATTCATTTGCAGAGAGAATAGCAAATCAAATGCCCGATGCATTTACGGATATGAAAAGGATAACAAAATCACATATCCCTGCGGAGAATGTTCCAATCCGTATTGATGTCCCTATTGGACAATCTTCTAGTGTCATAGCTAATGAGTCAAAAACACGCATGAAACGTGGCAGACCATTAGGTTCCAAAGATCGAAATCCTAGAAAAAGGAAAATAAATGATCAAAATGACACTATGAAAGAATCTCATGAAGAAATCCACGACTTAATAAGTTCTGAGATTCATGAGGAATCCACTAAGCCCGAGACTCAAGAAAATAAGGAACTACCAATAAATCCAATCGATGTTGAGACAGATTTGAATCGATTGGATATAGTGGTGGATTATGTCTTTGCATATAATGTTGCATCTAGCATTATGCAAGAAAATGAGGATCTTGAACCTCAATCTGTTGGTGAATGTCGACAAAGACTTGATTGGCCAAAATGGCAAGAAGCAATCCAATCAGAATTGAATTCACTTGCAAAACGTGAAGTTTTTGGGCCTGTAGTCCAAACACCTAATGGTGTTAAGCCCGTTGGCTATAAATGGGTCTTTGTACGCAAGAGAAATGAGAAAAATGAGGTACAAAGATATAAGGCACACCTTGTTGCACAAGGATTTTCACAAAGGCCTGGTGTTGATTATGAAGAGACATATTCACCCGTTATGGATGCTATAACATTCCGTTATCTCATTAGTTTTGCTGTCCATGAAAAACTTGACATGCATTTAATGGATGTGGTTACCGCCTACCTTTACGGCTCACTTGATAATGAGATATACATGAAAATTCCCGAGGGCTTCAAAATGCCTAATAATTCAAAATCCCGGAAATATTTTCAATCAAATTGCAAAGATCTTTGTATGGTCTAAAGCAATCAGGGACGAATGTGGTATAATCGTCTTAGTGAGTATTTATTAAAGGAAGGCTATATAAATGATGCCATTTGCCCATGTGTTTTTATAAAGAAAATAACATCGGAATTTGTTGTACTTGCCGTATATGTTGATGACATAAACCTTATTGGAACTCCTATAGAACTCCAAAAGGCAATTGATTATTTAAAGAAGGAATTCGAGATGAAAGATCTCGGAAAGACAAAATTATATCTTGGTTTGCAAATTGAACATTTGGCAAACGGAATTTTTGTTCATCAATCTACCTACATAGAAAAGGTACTTAAACGGTTTTACATGGATGGAGCACATCCATTAAGTACTCCGATGGTTGTTCGATCACTTGATGTGAACAAAGATCCATTCCGACCTCAAGAAGAGAATGAAGAGCTACTTGGTCCTGAAGTACCATATCTTAGTGCAATTGGTGCACTAATGTATCTTGCCAATACTACAAGGCCCGACATAACTTTTTCAGTTAATGTCTTAGCAAGGTATAGATCTGCTCCCACAAGGAGACATTGGAATGGAATCAAACACATATTGCGGTATCTAAAAGGGACTATCGATATGGGCTTATTTTATGGCAATAATTGCAGTCCCGATCTTGTTGGTTATGCTGATGTTGGGTATTTATCCGACCCACACAAGGCTCGATCTCAAACAGGTTATGTGTTTACCTGTGGAGGCACTGCCATATCTTGGCGATCGACTAAGCAATCAATTGTGGCTACTTCATCTAATCATGCTGAGATAATTGCTATTCATGAAGCAAGTCGAGAGTGTGTGTGGTTGAGGTCTATAATACATCTTATTCGAGATAAATGTGGTGTGAAATGTGACAAGTTACCCACTATTTTGTATGAAGACAATGCAGCATGCATAGCTCAACTGAAGGGAGGATTCATAAAAGGAGATAGAACAAAGCACATTTCACCAAAGTTATTTTTCACACATGATCTTCAAAAGAATGGTGATATTGATGTGCAACAGATTCGTTCAAGTGATAATATCGCTAATTTGTTCACAAAATCTCTACCAACGTCAACCTTCAAGAAGCTAGTGTACAAGATCGGGATGCGAAGGCTTAAAGATGTGAATTGATGCTCTCATCAGGGGGAGTTAATGCGTGTTGCACTCTTTTTCCCTTACAAGGTTTTGTCCCACTGGGTTTTCCTTGCGAGGTTTTTAACGAGGCAACCAAAAGGCGTATTATTAGATATGTGTACTCTTTTTCCTTTTCTAGATTTTTTTTCCTATTGGGTTTTATTTTAGTTAAGGTTTTAATGAGGCACATTACTTATTGAGTAGACATTCAAGGGGAGTGTTAAGAATAGAATTCTACTTGGAGTGAATGTCTATCTTGTGGAGAGTTTTACTTTGTGACTAAGTCATAATTTCTCCTATAAATAGAGGGGTCTTACCCCATTGTAAATTATCCCATATCAATAAGAATTCTCTCTCTCTCTCTTTCTCTGCAATATTGCTCTTGTTCTTTTATTATTTCATAACAATAGTACAATTACTTTAATTCTTACGATCTACGGGCAGATGGTCAAAGTATGTAATAAAGATTGGGGCATCTTTGATATACAAAGTGGAAAATTCTCCTCCATTAAATCCTTTTTACAGTGTTGTCAACTGATCTCTCAACCATCACATATTAGATCAGCAAATAAGAATTTCTTGTAGCTCTTAAAAGCCAAGTGGTTGTGATCAATTTAATTTATTAAACGGAAAATGTTCAAATATGCCCTTCTACTATACGAAATTGAGCATATTTATCTTTCGTTAATTCTTTAGCTCATATATGCTCTTTCCGTCACATATTTGGTCCATATATACGCTTTCTGATATGGAATCCACCCACACTAATTAGCTCTTTCGTTATTATACTAAAATGTATTACAAACACTATTTCTTTTTTATTAGTACTTTTTTTCTTTACATTTCTCTCTTTTTTTATTTTATAATTTTCCTCTATTTTTTCCTTTTCCCTTTTCCTTTTTCTTTCTCCCATATCCGAGTTCCTCCATTGCTAATGCCTTCTCCATTTTCGTCACCAATTCAACTTGACAAAACTCATGAACTCTTGCTAATTTTACTATCACAAACCCCACAGGTCAGAATCTTCTGACCTGAAGGAGATGAAAATTGTCGGAGAAGTTTTTTCGATTGTGTTAACTAGGTGAAAGTAGGATATGGTTATTTAGATTTTGCAAGTCTTATTCTCCCTTCAGATCGGAAGCTCCACGGTGAACAACACATTCAAAATCTGAATAACCATATTCTACCCTCACCAAATTAATACCATCGAAAAAATTTCTCTAAATATTTTCATCACCTTCTTTTCAGAAGAACCAGAGCCTTCTAGCTTGGAAGCTTTTGGTGGTGTAGGTTTGATTTTGAGGCATAAAATCACGTGAAATTGGTGACAAAAATGGAGAATGCATCACCAATGGAGAAAATCGGATATGGGAGAAAGAAAAAGGGGAAAAAAAGAAGAAATGAAAAAAGAAGAAAGAAAAGAGAAAGATTAAGAAGAAAAAGTACTAATAAAAAAGAGATAGTGTTTGTAATACACTTTAATACAATTAAAGAAAGAGCTAATTAGTTTGGGTGAATTCCGTTTCGAAAAGGGCATATATGGACCAAATTTGTGACGGTAATGGCATATATGGACCAACTATGAGACGATAAAGGTATATAAGGGCAAATGTGATCAATTTTGTATAGTACAAAGGTGTTGAGATTGTTACTTTGAGCTAGGATGAAGCTCGTACATAAGCTTCAATCGAGGTTCTCGAATATTCCAAAGAGAGAATAAAGTATCAGGGAGGAGAGCAGATGAAACGAAATTGTGAAAAATAGCTCTCATCATTTTCACTATTACAACCTGTATATGTATGTATGTACACATGAGAAAAGTAAAAGATAGCTAATACAAGCTAATACAATTAACTTAGCTAACTGAGATCTACTAACATTAGCTAGCTAATGTCTAACAATAACTAAACTAATTAAACATATTTCAGTACCCCCCCCCCCCTTAAGGTGGATGGGAGGATGTCACATCCAACTTGCCGAGCACAACATGATGTTTGACCCTTGTGAGTGTCTTGGTGAGGATGTCAGCTAATTGGTTAGTGGTAGCCATATGGTGAAGAGAAATCAAACCTTTCCGAAGGTTGTTTCGTACAAAGTGGCAGTCAACCTCAATGTGTTTTGTCCGTTCATGAAAACATGATTATGAGCAATGTGGATAGCAGATTGGCCGTCACAAAGATCGAAATAAGACTAGACTATGGGATAGTAAACTCTTCAAATAACCGGTTCAACCATACCAATTTTCCAACCACTTCGTGAGGGACCTGTACTCAGTCTCAGTTGTGGATAAGGAAATGGTTTCTTTCTTATTTAATTTCCAACTAATGGGACTGTCTACAACCAAAACAATGTAGCTAGTGACTGAATTTCTACAGCCAGGGCATGATGCTCAGTCAGAGTCACAGTAGGCTAGTGATGGAACAGTTAGTGTTGTTGGAAAAAAAATATACCAAGTGTGGGATCTGTCTCGAGATACTTGAGGAAATAAAATGCTGCTGTCAAATGTGTATCTCTGGGTGCTTGCATGAATTGGCTGAGAAGCTGTACACTGTAGGCTATATCAAGTCGTGTGTTAGTGAGAAAGTTCAGCTTGCCCACTAACTTTATGTAATATATAGGATCTATAAGAAGAGTGCCATCATCAGCTTTCAACTTCACAGCAGGGTCAAGAGGAGAGGGCAAGCTGCTGTAAGCAAAACAATCATATTCTTTCAGCAAGTCTAGGGTGAACTTCCTCTAAGATATGATGACACCATCTGATTTGAAGAGAACCTCTAGGCCCAAGAAATAGTGAAGTTTCCCCAGATCCTTGATTCTAAATTGCTTATCAATAAATTATTTTAAAATGGGTATCTCCACTGAATCAGTACCAGTGATGATAACATCATCAACATAGACAACTACAAAAATAATGTGAGAAGAAGTCTTCTTGGAGAAGTGTGAATGATCATTCTCAGAGTGTTTATACCCTATTGATGATAGGGCTTCACTCACCTTAGCATACCATTGTTTGTTGGCTTGCTTCAGCCCATACAATGATTTGTTGAGTTTGCTAACCACCTTTTGTGGACCAGTCTAATCAATTAAGAGACCTGGTGGCACCTCCATGTACACTTCTTCATATAGGTCACCATGAAGGAATGCATTATTTATATCAAGCTGAAATATATCCCAGCCTTTCTTCGTAGTAATAGTGACCAAAACTCTGACTGTTGTCATTTTGACAACAGGGGAAAAGATCTTTGTTTAGTCGATCCCTGCTTGTTGGGTATACCTCTTTACCACTAATCTAGCCTTAAGTCTCTCCACACTACCATATGCCTTGTGCTTAATCTTGTAGATCTATTTGCAGCCTATTGCCTAATTTCCAGCCGATAAAGGGGCTATGTCCTAAGTGTTATTTGCATAAAGAGACTCAAATTCCTATGCCATGGCTCACTATCATGACAAAAAATTTTCACCAAGTGCTGGCTTTCAGAACATAGTGCATCAGGTATAACATAAATGTGATTAAAAAAGAGTGCACTCAAATAAGATGGATCTTGAGGAACATCAGGATGTGATGTGTTAGTAGATTATAGATGCAATCCTGAAGGTATGTAGGGGTTTTATGGGTTCTACTGGTTCTTATTAAAATAGGTGAATCTGATTGGGTAGATGTTGGTGAATGAGGACTTAAAATTTCATGCGAATTTGCAAGGGTAGGAGAATGGAGAAAAGACTAAATGTTTGATGTGTGTATTGTAGTATCATTAGCAAGTGGGGATACAATGGATTACGTCACATCTAGAGATGTGATACTTGAGGTTGAGCATTAGAGGGGGGACTGCCATTCTCAGATTGAACAGGAAAAGAGGCTAGTTTGAAGTTATTATACTGGGAGACATTCTTAGACTTTAAAGAAAAAGGAAAGACACTTTCATGGAATACTACACCTCTAGAAACATGAATCTTCCTAGTGGCCAGGATTAATACTTTGTAACCCTTTGTCCAAAAATGATAGCCCATAAAAACATGAGAAATGGTTCTGGGTTCAAATTTGTCTCTGTGCATCTTATGCACAATAGGATAACAGAGGCACCCAAAGCTACTCAAATGAGAGTAATTGGGTTTCTTGTGATATAAAATTTCAAAAGGACACTTATTGTTCAAGTAGGTAGTAGGTAGTCTGTTAGTCATGTATGTTGCTGTCAAAATGCATTCTCCCCAATATTTAGTTGGTAGTTTGGATTAAAACATGAGTGCCTAGTAGTTTCAAGAATATATTTGTGTTTCCTCTCTACTACCCCATTTTGTTGTGGAGTATAAGGGCAAGTTTTCTGGTGAATAATGCATTTAGTTTGATAGAAGGAGACAACTTCATGACTGGTAAACTCCGGTCCATTATAAGATCAGATATTTTTTACAGTGGTTGTGAGAACGTGATTTTTGCCTCACACGAACTACTCCCAAAGAAATCAAAATCAAAGTTGTTTTATTTTATTGTATACATATTTGTGAGTTTCTCGTGATATTTTGTGATTGTTTACGTCCGTGTGTGCGTGTTTTTGTTGTTTAATTTAAAAAAAAAATACAAAATATATATGTTGCATTTGAATTTAGAATTTAGTTAAGTAATTTGTTTTATAAAAAATTAAAATCAAAAGGTGTGTTTTGCATTTTAATATTTTAGTCAAAGTTGTGTAATTTATAATTTTGATTGATGTTTAATGTGTGAATTGTTATTAGAACTTAATTAGTATTCTTATAAATTAATTTGATTTTGTAATGTATTTTAGAATTTTTGTTTTAATAAATTAGGAATTAAAAAGAAAATAAAAGAAAAGAAGAAAAATGGAAAAAAGAAGGAAAACTTCATACTGGACCGGCCATATCCAGGCCCAAACGTCCCAACCCAGTCAAAAATGTCCTTTACCCGGATCCATCTCCCAGCCCCATTATACCCTAAACGAACCCGTTTAAATTAAGAAGGTTTGATCTGAGCCGTTGGATTCTCATGATCCAATGGCTTACATCATTTGTCTAAATTTAATATATCAACCCCCCCCCAAACCCCCATTCACACCTCATTTCACCCCTTCGTCTCTAGAGAACAAGAGCCAAACGACCCTTGAAATAAACCCTAGCCGCCGGACCATTCCCCCGCCCAAAACCCGGCGGCAAGACATCGCCGGCTATCCAAAATCACACCATAGAACCGCCTCACCTTCCTCTCTTTGAATCCACCTTCTATTTTTCTCAAATCGTTCCCCATCTCTTCGAATACTAGATCAAAGAACCGGTCAAGAACCCTAAAAATCCAAGTGTTAAAATTTGTCCGATTAATTAAAGATTTGGGGTCTAATAGACCTTAATCGGAGTATTTTTGATTGAAAATACTTCGATTAAGTTCCGTTCGACTTCAAAAGTCCAAAATCGAGTCGAATCCAAGATTGGTCCAGGGTCCGTTCGAGTTCTGATATTCTTCTCTCATGGTATTTTTCCTTTTCTTTCTTCTTGCTATATCTAATTTTATATTTGTTTGTTAATCATGTGAATGTTTTATCCTTTTGCTTCTCTTTGTAAATTTTCTGTTCTTCTACTCCATAAGACCTTTACTTGGTCGTTCTTGTTCTGATTGTTTCTTTGAATATATTAGTTATCGAATACATATTTGTTTTGATTAATACCATCGAGTAATTAGTTATGCATTTTACTTGTTTAGCCCGAGACTTGTGAAATCACTGGTTTGTCGATTGATTGTTATCGATTATACGTGTTGCAATCGATTAGTCGAATGTTGACGATTAGTTTCGTAGGCCTGTTTGTTAGCACTTTAGGACAGAAATTGACCCTATTTCTATCCAGAATCACTGTTGGATTTGAGTCTTGAACTGTTTGTGATTCCAAATTAAAGTGGGAATTGGATATAGCTGTTTAATCTTAATTTACAAATCAGAAAGTAACAGTTGAGTTTCAAAAGTGCATTGCACATGCAAATGGGTTGGTGAAACCTGCTGGACAGCATATCCCATTTGTTTTTGCCTTTTGGACTTTTTTAGTTATTAGAACCCACACTTAGACAAACTTAAGTGGAGGAATCAGAGAATATCAGGGCAGTAATTAGTTTTTTAATTCTGCTGAGTGTTTTAAATGCTGGAAAATCAGAACATGCATGGGGAAAACGATTAGAAGGTTAAGGGTGCCCATGTGCTAAAGATAGAGGCATGTAAGTTAGAATATTCTGAAGGTTAAAGGGATCTCTTGTCTATAAAAAGAGGAAAAAAATACACTGCAAGGGGAGAACACAAACTTGAAAACACACACTGGAGAGATACACATAGGAAGAGAAAACAGAATTTTAAAGGTTCTAAGAGTTAGAACTGAATAGTGAGGTCTTTTGTGAGCAAATACTGTTTCAATTGAAGTTTAAGCTTTCTTTTCTTGGAGTATTTTTGCAAAACTAGAAATCACTTGTTGCACCGCTGTTGGTTCTTTCTTTTCTACATGTGATTTGCATTTGGTATTTCTGGGTTGTGAAATTGGTATTCCTGGGGATTTGCTACTGTTCATTGGTTAATTTGTGTTGTCGTTGTTGTCGACTGCCGTTGTTTGCTTTGCCGTTAAAGCTGCCATCCACTGACTTCCTCTTCTTCTTCTTGTATTATCATTTCCAGGTATGTCCTCTCATTTCCTAATGACTATGAAGTTGTAACGACAAGATGAAGAAATGAAGCTATTAGTTTTCATGAATATTTGCTTCTGTTTAGTTTTGTTTGATACACGTAGAACTTAGTCTAAAATGTGTATTCAGCTAGTGTTAGTCTAAAATGTAACGAACTGTATAATCTTAGACTTGTCTGATTCCAATATGCTCGACTGAAGTCGGAATTAACTGGTAGTTGTGTGGATTAAGCGAATAGTGACGGCTAGTGACTGTTGATTTGCTGTTTCATGTGAGAAAGGCTACTTGTTTCTCCTTGTTTTCTTCTGGGAATTTGCTTATATTTGATTTAATACATGGACCACCCTTTAACAGCATGTCATTTTACATCTTTGATTGATAGATAGATGTTTAAGGGGGTCATTGTCTCTTTCTAGGATATTAAGTAAGGAAAATGAATTTATGTGTTGGTTTGGAAGTGTTTTAATCATCAATCCATGGACTCTGTTGCTAAGCTACTCTCGAAAGGTTATCTCACTTCATGCCTAAGTTGAGTCAACATTTAGTTCTTTAAGTTTATGTGTTGTTAGAGGTTGCCTTAATATAATGCTTCTGTTATCTTGAGACAAGTGGTGTTGCTGTCATAGAATGCAAATCTGGTAGATGCTTAATTTATGTAGTGTCATCAAGGGTAATCCTATGTGATAATTGTCATTTAATTGATCCTACGAGAAGCTACTATCAATGTTATATAATTCTAAAGTTACATTTCCGATTTGAAATTGAAATATTAACATTTGATTAGAAGTTCTGCTATATGTGCCTCGCCTTTCTCTTATTAGTTGTTTGTAATTAACTAATGTGTTACAGTCTAATTGTCTTCTTAAACACTAATAGGTCATGTGGTGTTATAAAGGCTAAAGCTCATTAGAAATTAATTTGTTCCATACTTTAGGTATCGGGCTCGGCTAATAAAATTGAAAAGTTTAAAATAAAGCATGAGCATAAATTGAAGTGTTCTTTTACTTAATTCTTTCTTTCGTTCTTTTTCCTTTATTGGTGATATTATTCGCTAGGAGCATGTTTAGGCCGTCATCACTCGGGTAGGTGAGCCTTAGGATATAGGAAATTAATTCATAAAAATAAAATTGGGTTTTGGATTAGGTAGCGGGTTCAAGCTAAAATGGTCCTCCCTTTTGTTTGTATTCGGACTTGAATTCGAGGCTTGAATTTATATTTGTGAATTAATTGGCCTATGGAGACAAATAAAAAATAAAAAAATTAGCTTGCCGTAAGATTGGCCTTTAATAAATAATAATGAGACGAGCTTCGTTAGAAGACAAAACACACGGGGCCCTCAAATAATTGATATAAAACATGTAGATTTGGAAGGATCGTTTATCGAATTTCACGGTCTTTCCAAAAGATAACAACACGATAGACTCTTTAGGAACGACTTTAATAAATTTACTTTCGTAAATATGGGTGCGCATTTATGTGACCCAAATCTTATTGTCGGCGAAACTGAAACGCATTAAAATCACAGGCGTACTGGTTGCGGTGAGATTCAAAATATGTTTTCGTGACGTCGCAATTCTTCTAAAATGATAAAGCAGAATATTAATAAATTCACATAAATTAGAACACATATAGAAATCAGATAAAAAAAACAAATACAACAGTTGAGCGACCGTGCTAGAACCACGAAATTTGGGAGTGCCTAACACCTTCTCCCGTGTTAACAGAATTCCTTATCCGGATTTCTTATATCGCGGATTGTTAGACAGAGTCATAATTTCCTCGGTTCGGGATTAAACCGGTGACTTGGGACACCATTATTTTCCCAAGTGGCGACTCTAAAAATTAATTAATAAATCCCGTTCCGAATGTCCTTTAATTGGAAAAACTCCTTCCCTTTTTATTATATCCCTTCCTGGGGTGTAGTATTAAATAGCGGGTTTGTGTGAAAAAGGAGGTGTGACAGCTCTGGCGATTCTGCTGGGGACGACAACCCAGAACCACTGGTTCAGGGTTAGAAATTCGAGCTAGAATAATTGTTGTATTTGGCTTTGTTTATTATCTGATATTTTTATATGATATATGCTTAGTGTGCAAAATGATGATTTTTTACCACTTTGATATTATTTGAACTGTATATATAAACTGTGCTGAATCCTTCTCTTCTCACCTCCGGGGATGTGCTTACTGGTTGAGACTCCCTATTCTGTTAGTGTCTTACCCTAAAATAAGAAAGAGGCTCGGAAAGTTTCTAAGCCGGCTGGCCTTTTGGTTCCCGAAAAGGAGCTCCTTCCTCAGCCCGAGTTGTCCGCTTGGGTACACAGTCTAGATCAAATACCCAGGTTTTTAACATAGTATAACAAAACTTCATACCGGATCCCTAGTAGGAACGCTTATTTGCATCATGTTGCATTTGACTTAAGGGACCCAACACAGGGGTTGGGTCCGTCTAGGACAGGTAACCTGAAATGGAAAAACTATCCCGCTGCATCCTGTTTGTTTTAAGCATTTATTTGGACTTGCATGCTGATCGGCTTTTAAATACTGGGCAAAACGATACAAAAAATGAAAAAAGGAAAAACTGTAGAGAGATAAATACTTATTTAAAAAAAACAATGCTCAAGTAGTGTCAAAACTCTGCCGGATTTTCGAGAAAATAGAAAAAAAATGTGTTTTTATAATTTATTTTATTTGCCAACAAAAATGATAAGTTTTTGTTTTCAAAATAGTTTGCTTTATTTTGCCAACAAAAAGAAAATGTGTGTGATTTTGTTTCCAAAATGGTTTATTTGTCGGTCAATAAAGTGAAAAAAAATATAGTTTGTTTTATTGGACTGAACTACGCAGGTTTGATTCTCACCGGATGTGAGATACGTAGGCAGCCCTCACCGGGTCCAACTTCCTATTTTGCAAAAATAGCCAAAATGTTGAAAGTAATTTTTCGTCGTAAATAAGTCGGTGATGCCATTTTCAAAACAACCGAATGTCCCGAAAGGGACATCGGAAGGTTGATTTTGCATAAACGGCCACCTTTGGGTCATTTTTTTTTAGATTTTGGCCGATAGACCCACACAACCTTAAAATCTTCGTCTTCGAAGCACTAAAAGGCCGTATTTGCAAAACCTGGTCTTTTAATTTTGTTTTTAGAAAAAATGTGTCAGAGTCAAATAAAAGTTTTTCTTTGTCTAAAATTACCTAATAAATGTGCAGGATGAGCACAATTCAAAATGAACCATTTTCAATCCTCACTAAAATCCCGATCCAATTGCAACTATGGTGGAATGATTTGGGCAAAGAAGGGCAAGACGAAACCAAAAAGCATTTGAAGGGTCTTACGGGTTTGCTAGAAATCAAGCCGTGAAGGGATATTATCAGAGCATTGGTCGCCTACTGGAACCCAACACACAATGTCTTTCGCTTTGCAGACTTCGAACTCACCCCGACTTTGGAAGAAATAGCTGCGTATATTAGAAACACTGACATACCATTAGGACACCAATATCCAGTTGCTCCAAGGGTTGTCGCTGTGCATCGGTTTTTAGATATGTTGAAGATAGTCAGAAAAGTACATAACCCAGACTTGGCGCAAGGTTTTTGTACGTTGAGCTTCATCTACCAAAGGTAAGGCCATGTGGGAGGTTTCGATAAGCCAGATAATAAGTTGTGAAGTTAGAGTAACCGCCGAAAATGGGATGAGCATAGACGAGTAGCCTTCATGATAACCTTTTTGGGACTTCTAATGTTCCCAAGGAAAGATGGGAATATTGATATAAAAATAGCCAGGATCGTCAGTACTTTGCTCACCCAAAACGAAAGCACTCTTGCCCCCATGATTGTATCAGATATCTTCTGAGCCCTTACAACTTGCAAAGCTGGGAACGACATTTTTTGAATGGTGCAATTTGTTGCTGCAAATATGGATGATCGAGCACTTGAGTCACCGTGCCCAATTCCTGAGCTATGGTTCAGCTGAGAAAACCTGCATAGAGCAGTTCTACACAAGGATCGAGGGGGCCACTTTACCTGAAGGAATCTCGGCATGGACGTCATACTTTCGGGCTCTCAATGCAAGTCAAATACAGTGTACGTTGGTTTGGTTACTAGTTGATAAAATCATATATATGCCAGCAGCTAGGTCTCATTTTCTTTTAATGGGGCTCAAGAGCATTCAACCTTATGCACCCTATCGGGTTCTGAGGCAACTCGAAAGATGCCAGATAATTCCTAAAGAAGAAGATCTGAGTACCCAGGTTATTGAGATCGGTTCTAACGGCCAATTCCCGGAGGCAAGAGTCCGCCAAATCTGAAGCAAATGTCAATATCTGGAGGTAAACACTTGTGTGTCAGATCGGGCTAAAGGAGAGATTTCACCTGGATATCATGCTTGGTATAAAGGGGAAGCATCATGTAGGAGACCGGCCAAAAGACCTCACCTCAAAGAGTTCACGGATTCATCACAAGAACAGTGGGATTGGCTAGCAAAGGAAGAAGGTTATAGGGCAAAGATTAGCAAAATAGAACAACAGGTCCAGGACCTTCAATTCGAAAAGAGTGTGCAAGTTGCTGCCGATGAAGGAGACAAAAAGAAATTGGCACAGGAAAATGAATTCTTAAAAGCTCAAATCCGGCAGATGAAAATGGATGCCGGCCGACACTTGAGGAGTCGATCAGACGAAAGACTAATAAAAGGGTTGGAAAATCAAATCGCTGATGTCCAAAGGGAGTTGGAAGAATCGAAGGCCCAAACAACAAGGATCCGGACTAGATGGAGAAGGGGAGCGTATCAACGGGCACTGCATCTGCAGCAAGTAGAAAGAGACTATACGGAGATCATCACTAACCTAAGAGAAGTAAACGTTGCCCTCAGGGAGCGGGTTTTCAAACAAGCTCGGGATGCTAGGGCAGACATAGACCGTTGCCACAATTTGATGACGCGAATGCAAGAACAAGTGGATAGGCTCCTAGTCCAGGTCATCGGCAATGCTCAGATATTGAGGGTGAAGAATCAACAAATAGAACAACTGCTCAGAGAAAGGGATAGGATCAAGAATAGAATCGAAGAGATCGGGCATTATGTCACCATGAAATGCTTGGCTTGCGAGCGAATGCCACGCACCGCCCTTTTCGCCTCGGTTATGGATTACATTCACCAAATCATAAGAGAGCTAAAAGGACTGCACAGGGACCTCACACCAAGGCCCGCGGTAAGGTCGAACGATGCCTCGCGCGCCCCAAGAAATTTTAGGGCATTAGGATGATGTTTACATGTTGTATTTTGAAATTTTGAGAAATTAGTTTTGTCATGTTTTCATGTTTTGTGTTTTTGAGCCAAGCATTTCCCTTATTCAAAGTTTGTTGTAAAACATGTTTTGTAACCAAAAGAGTTTTGTTATGGAAAATTCCAAAGTTTTGTCACAACCTTATTGGCCAGAACTACGCTCGGTCTGATTCATGCGGGGACATGATACGTAGGCAATCCACATAAGATTTGACCACCACTAATTGAAAAAAAAAAGAGAAAGAAAAAAAGAGGGATTAATAACAAGCAAAGTTTGCAAAATAATGAAAAAGACACAGAAGTAAGAAAGACGGAATGGCACATGTGGTAAAAGCCAAAACATGTAAAAATGGTTAACTGCCTAGTCGGATTGCATCCAACGTGCAATAACATATCTGTTAAACTCTATGAACTAACAAGTTTGTCGCATGTTCTAGAAAATTTTAGCAGTTGAATTGATAGAACGTACTGGCCAGTACCATTACCATACTAGATCAAAAGGTCCAATTCCAGCCAGCATGTCTAGTTCGAGAAAAAGTCTCGATGGAGAGAAATCTGAGATGCATATAATGAAAGAGGAAGTGGATAGGTTGAGACAACAGATAATTAGATGCACCAAGCCTAGGCTAGGGGACAGTAATCACCAAGCCTTTCTACTCTTGCACCAGCTCCGGAGCGTCCGCCCATTGACCCCTCAGCAAGTGCCCCCATTTACTCATATTATCAAGGGGAAACCCCTTATACACCCCAGGTTCCACCGGCCAAACAAAATCCTCCTCCCCCGGTTACCCTTGTTTTCGTGGCACCTCCACCTGCTACTTTACAGAAGTCATCCAGTGAGCCGCTATTTTAAATCCATGACAATCATTGCTATTCTCCTGAGCCTACCTTTAAGGCTCCTGAACCGCATTCCTACACACCTCACTGGGACAACCCGACAGAACCGGAAAGGCATCCCAAAAGTTCGAAGCAGGAAGAAGTTAATCGGAAATTTAAGAGCCTGGAGCAATCCTTCAGGAATATGCATTGTTTAGGCAACCAAGTCAGTGTGGCTTACAAAGATCTGTGCCCGTTTCCAGATGTTCAGTTACCCAATGGGTTCAAAATGCCCAAATTTGATCTATATGAGGGGCATAGCAACCTAGTAACCCATCTCCGATGTTTCTGCAGCAAAATGCGAGGAGCCAGAGGGCGAGATAAAATCTTGATAGCTTACATCGGTCAGAGCCTAGGAGGGTCCGTACTAGAGTGGTATACTAGGCAAGATCCCAGCAGATGGTTCACATGGGATGACCTGGCCCAAGCATTCATCGGCCAGTTTCAGTATAATCTTGAAATAGTCCTTGATCGTTTATCATTGTTGAAGTTAGAGAAGAAGCCCGCAGAAAGCTTCAGAGAATTTGGGTTCCGTTGGAGGGAACAGGCAGCGAGGGTAGATCCACCAATGAGAGAAAAAGAGATGGTAGATTACTTCCTACAGACATAGGAACCAACCTACTTCGGGCATTTGGTAACATCCGTGGGTAAGTCATTTACTGAAGTAATAAAGATGGGAGCCATGATCGAGGAGGGCTTGAAAGATAACAAAATCATGAGCTACCCAGCTTTAAAAGCAACCACTCAAGCCATTCATAGTGGCACTAGAGGAGTGCTTGGGAAGAAAAGAAAAGAAGAAGTCACAGCGGTTGATTTCGGAGCTTGGTTCAGAGCCAGAGGCCCCGCACCCTAGTATAATCCACCACAATCCCACCAACAAAATTACTTCCACAGTCCGTATAGCCACCCGCAACACTACTACCCAATGTCCGATCCTCACTTTACCGTCCATCACGCCCAGTCAAATGCCCCATCTTCCGTCCAAGCACCGTGGCATGCACCAACACCACAAATTAACTACCCACCCCAAGAGAATACAGGAACCCCACGGGTGCAGGTTTTCATCCGAACCAAGCCTTCAAGAATGACAGAGCACCAAAACCAAAGACTTTTCCTCCCTTGAGAGAATCTTATACCAGTTTGTTCCATCGATTGAAGCAGGTAGGATTGTTGAACACGGTCGAGGCCAAATTGCCAAATCCTCCACCAAGAAATCTGGATCACTCGATAAATTGTGAGTACTGTTCAGGGTGCCCAGGGCATGACACAAAAAAATGTTGGAGATTGAAAATGACTATCGAGGTCCAGACTTCGGCGGAACCCAATATTAACCAGAATCTGCTCCCAACCCATCATGAGACCAACATGATCGAGTTAGTACAGGTAGAAGAGGGACATGAGAAAACCTCTCAACCCGTGATAATGATCAGGTCCAGTGGGGTCAGAATGAAAAAGGGGCCAAGCCATGACAAGTCACTCATTCGTGAGAAGGAAGCACGTGATGAATCAGAAGCAGCAAAGGGGAGTGCAAACAAAGTACTTGTGAAACCAGAGGGGGTGAAGATAGTCGTATCAGGGGCAGCGACCAAAACCTATCTTGACTGTAGCGGGTGTCCGTATAGACCCCCTTATCATCAGGCCGACAATTCAGTTGCCGATAGCCGACATCAAAGCCGTTCCATGGAACTATGATTGGGTTACAGTGACATACAAACGAAAAGAGATCAAGGAAAAAGTCTGTGAGGCACAGGGTTTGACTCGTTCAAGGAGATGTTTCGTTCCTGCAGAATTAAGGAAGACCAATCCGGCAACAATAAAAAAGCCAGTAATCGACGGTGAAGCAGAGGAGTTTCTGAAGAAGATAAAGTTGCATGATTACTCCATCTTGGAACAACTCAAGAAAACCCCGGTCAAATTTCATTATTGTCATTACTGATCCATTCTGAAGAACATCGATAGGCCTTAATGAAAATCCTGAATGAGGCCCATGTACCTGATAAGATCTCTCTCAGCCACCTGGAAAAGATTACGAATAGGATATTTGAGGCAAACCGGGTTACCTTCACTGATGGTAAGCTGCCTGAGGAGGGTACCGAGCATAACAAAGCCCTATATATTACGGTGAAATGTGAAGAGTCTGTGGTTACCAGGGTTTTGGTTGACAACGGGTTCAGTACGAACATCTGTCCCCTCTCTACATTGAACAAGCTGAAAGTGGATATCAGTAGGGTGCGCAAGAATCGCATCTGTGTCTGGGGATTCAACGAAGGAGGCAAGGAATTAGTCGGGCATATAGTGTTGGTGCTGACAATCAGACCTGTGGAATTCACCATGGAATTCCATGTGTTGGACATGGTGGTCTCGTATAACCTTTTGATAGAACGGCCGTGGATCCATGCTGCAAAAGCGGTTCCGTCTAGCCTACACCAGCTTGTCAAGTTTGAGTGGGATTGACAAGATATTATGGTCCATGGAGAAAATGAAATACAGCCCGGCACCATCGTTCCCTTTGTTGAGATAGAAGAGGACGTCGGGCTATGGGTGTACCAGGTTTGCAATACGCTATCCATTAACATAGTTCCAGAGGGGGAGTACATTCCTGATGACAAAGTATTCTCTGCAGACATCATGGTGGCTTACGAAATGCTGGGAAATGGTTTCGTGCCTAGCAAAGGCTTGGCTGCATCTCTGCAAGGTATTGTACAGCCGGTATCCTTGCCTAAAAGTGTAGGGACTTTCGGTTTAGGATTTGAACTGACACGAGAAGACATTAAGCGAGCTAAGAGAATCAAACAGAAGACATGGGTACTACCAAATCCTGTTCCGCACCTCTCCCGATCCTTTGTCAAGTCTGGGATTAGAAGACGTCCGACAATAAAGACTTCCGGCCCTATGGTCAGACCAGATGAAGAGTTTCTGAGAATGTTCGAGGATCTGTTCTCGGATGTGTGCATGTTAGAAGATGGTGAAGGTCCCAGCCATGCTGAAATACAATTTGTGGGGCCAAAAACGAAATTGAATAATTGGGATGCTACTCCTCTTCCTACCCGAAAGGAGTCTTGGTAGTCCGCTTTGTATTTGTCTTTCAAGTTTTGTTTGGGACTATCCCAGGGTTGTAGTCCATTTCATTTTGCTTCCCCATTTGGGTTAGAGTGTGAAAACCTTGTTTTCTTGTACTTTCCAATTAATTAAATTTTGTTCCTTTTGCTTCTAATTTTGTTTATTTTTCCTTTTACTTTCCTGAGCAGCTTTCTTTCAACTGATCTTAATGATGTGGCGTGCCTAAAGAATAATCAACCCGATCTAGAAAGTCATTCTGGTTCAGAAATAATAATAAGAAATGATGAGAGTGAATCAGAATACGACGAAGATGAAGCCTTAGAAGAAATCGGTGAGGAATTGAGTCAATTCAAAGAAAAGCCCAAACCCAATCTAAATGATACAGAGGCTGTTAATCTTGGGGATACGGATGATGTTAAAGAAACCAAAATAAGTGTCCATCTCGAACCAAACCTCAGAGAAGAATTAATCAAAACACTCGTGGAATTCAAAGATGTTTTCGCATGGTCGTACGACGACATGCTGGGCCTCAGCACTGATCTGGTGGTTCACAAATTACCCACTGACTCGGCATGCCCTCCCATCAAGCAAAAACTACAGAAGTTTAAGACGGATATGAGTGTAAAGATCAAGGAGGAAGTGACCAAGCAACAACAAGCGAAAGTTATTCGTGTCACTCGATACCCCGATTGGCTGGTTAACGTAGTACCGGTGCCGAAGAAAGATGGGAAGATCAGGGTATGTGTTGACTACCGCAATCTCAACAAGGCAAGCCCTTAAGGATAATTTTCGGCTTCCCAATATCCATATCTTAAACGATAACTGCGCCAGGCACGAGATCAGATCCTTTGTGGACTGCTATGCGAGATATCATCAAATTTTAATGGATGAAGAGGACACGGAAAAAACGGATTTTATCACACCATGGGGAACTTACTGCTACCAGGTAATACCGTTCAGCCTAAAGAATGCAGGGGCAACATACATGAGGGCGATGACTACGCTGTTTCATGATATGATACACAAAGAAATTGAAGTGTAGGTGGATGATGTGATCATAAAATCTAGATGTCAAGAAGACCACATAGCCAACCTCAGGAAGTTTTTCCAAAGACTTCGAAGATATGATATTAAGCTCAATCCGACCAAATGTGATTTCGGGGTTCCGTCAGGAAAGTTGGTAGGATTCATCGTCAGCCGACGAGGCATTGAGTTGGACCCATAAAAGATCAAATCCATCCAGGAATTACCCTCGCCAAAGAACAAAACAGAGGTAATGAGTTTGTTGGGAAGATTAAATTATATCAGTAGGTTTATTGCTCAGCTTACAGCAACCTGCGAACCCACATTTCATCTGTTGAAGAAAGACGCTGCGATAGAATGGACGACAGAATGTCAGGAAGCTTTCGACCAAATCAAGGGGTATCTGTCAACCCCACCCATATTAGTTCCGCCTAAACCCGGTATACCTCTGATTCTTTATCTAACGGTCTTGGAGAAATCGTTGGCTGTGTACTGTTACTGGTAGAAAGGAACGGGCCATTTATTATCTCAATAAGAAATTCACAGTCTACGAGGTTAAATACACTCATTTGGAGAAGACCTGTTGTGCCTTAACTTGGGTAGTGTCACGAACCTTGTTCACCAATCGTGAACATGTCGTGATGGCACCCATTCTCCATGACTAGGTAAGCCTAATATGTTGCGGAATATACAAGTTATGAACATTTAAATAAGATTTAGCGGAATATAGCATAAAAAGAAATGTAAATCGTGCCGCTTGGCACATACATCCGTCAAACACACTGTATGAAATACCACCAAGATCCGGAACCCCACGGGTAACACAGACTAAAAGAGAACATACAATTGTGGCTCTATGTATAAAGAGTATCTAACAACGAAATGAAGGAAAAATATCTACTAGTACTATTAGAATAGAAGGAAGGCCTCCGGATCAGCGGACGTAGTAGATCATACCTCGAGGTCTCCCAAAAAGCTACCGAATCACCTAGTATGGGCTTGTCCTGATGTACCTGGATCTGCACAACAAAAGTGTGCAGAAGAGTAGCATGAGTACACCACAGCGGTACTCAGTAAGTGCCAAGCCTAACCTCGATGGAGTAGTGACGAGGAAGGTCAGGGCCCTACTGAGAGAACAATAATATAATGATGATAACAATAATAAGCAGTTTAAATAATAATGAATCTGAAATGACAACAGTAAAGTGATTTCTGCAACCGTCTACGATTTAAGCTAGCAACAAGTAAATAACTCAATAAAAACTCAATCAGCAAGTCCAGGACCAGTGGGAATTGAACCCACAGTCCCACTCTGTAATCAACAATCCAGGAGCTACGGGAATTTAACCCGCAGTCCCAATAACGGTATCTCTGGGTCTCCAGGAATCGAACCCGCAGCCCGTGTCTCAATACCTCAGGGTGTATCTCAATGATCTCGGGATCTCCGGGAATCGAACCCGCAGTCCGTATCTCAATAATATATCAATAAACTCCGGGTCTCCGGGAATCGAACCCACAGCCCTTGGATCTCCGGGAATTGAACCCGCAGTCCACAAACAATAGCAATCCGGTCTCTGGGAATCGAACCCACAGCCCTGGGATCTCCGGGAATTGAACCCGCAGTCCACCAACATAACAAATTAAGAAAACGCACACGGAAAAACATAATATGCTTAACTACAACTTCACCGAGGACTAGTGCCAACAATTATCAAGAAGTTCAAGTAGGACAATTAGGCAATTAGATAGATAAATTATACCTAATCATGCTTCCCTAACGAATACCAGGTAAATGTCACAATTTAATAAATTAAGAACAGGAATATCATGTATTGGACAATTCAAGTAAAGTGAGTTACAACAACTAGCGCATGTACACGCCCGTCACCTCGCGTACAAGGCATTTAAACAATCACATAATATCCTAGGGGTAAAGGTTCCCCCACACGAGGTTAGACAAGTCACTTACCTCAATTCCGGTAAAAACCCGCTAAGAAATAACCCTCTTGCCGCGAATGTCGGCCTCCACAGGTGTAGTATCTGATAAAAATCAATAGAATCGCATAAAAATAGGCCAATTGTACATTACCCAATCAAAACAACTCAAAATACACCAAAAACCCACAAGTTGCCAAACCCCGACTTTCGGTACGCTTATCGAAAAATCACGAAAATTATATATTCGGGTTCCTTATCTCAATATGAGTCCGTGCATATAAAATTTATCGAAATCGGACTTTGTTTGCCCATTCAAATCAAAGGTTTTCTAAAATTTAGGCCTAGGGCTCAAACCCACCTTTAATCTTCCATTTTCAGTGAAATAATCACAGATTTCATGATAAACCAACGAATTAAGGTCAAGAAACTTACCCCCGATGATTTCCCGATGATAACCCAGCGTTTCCCCTTCAAGTTCCTCTCTTGGAGCTCAACAATGACGGTTTTTGTGTGTTAGGCTGCGACTGAAATGTTCTGGACTTAAAGTCACTGCCAGGCCAATTTACTCTACCCGATCGCAGCACTGGGCTTGCGATCGCGATGCACAAAATCATGGACGACCTATTTTTTTCCTCTACGCGATCGCGTGGCCCTGGACGCGATCGCAGTGAACAACTGAGCGACCCTACGCGATCGCAATGACACGAACGAGATCACGAAGAACAACTCGGTCGGCTCCCCCAAACTACCCTACGAGATCGCATACTACCTCACGCGATCGCGATGCTTAAACTCCCAGACTTACGCGATCGCACGCCTCACTTCGCGATCACAGAGCTCAGGGTTTTTCCCTTACGCGATCGCATGGCCATCTCCGCGATCGCGGAGAGCAAAATTTCTCTGCAATTATTGCAGCAGAAACAGCAGTGCCTTTTGGCACAAATTGGTCCGCTTGGACACCCGAATTCATCCCGAGGCTCCCGGGACCCCAACGAAAACCACCAACATACTCCAAAACACGATACAAACTTATTCCAATCATAAAAACACGTCTAACAACATCAAAACCCATAATTCACATCGAATTCAAGCCTAAATTTCTTAAAACTTTCCGAATTGCACATTCGATCTAAAACTCGACAAAACGACGTCCGAATGACCTGAAACTTTGCAGACATATCCAAAATCACATAACGAAGCTACAGAAATTGTCGGAATTCCGTTCCGACCCCCGGATCAAAATCTCACCTATCGTTCGGATTCGCCAAAATTCCAAACTTCGGCATTTCAAGCCTAATTGAGCTACGGACCTCCAAAATACATTCCGAACGCGCTCCCAACCCCAAAATCACCTAACGGAGCTAATGGAACCATCGGATTTCCGTTTCGAGGTCATCTTAACACTGTTCCAATTACGGACCATTTTCTAACCTTAAAGCTCTCATTTAGGGACTAAGTGTCCCAAATACTCCGATTTTCAGAACCGACTCTCCCGGCAAACCAGAATAGCATAAATCAACTTAGGGGAACAATTTAATTAGGGATTGGGGGCGTAATTTCTAAAACAACCGGGCGGGTCGTTACATCTTCCCACACTTAAAAGATTCGTTCGTCCTCGAATGAGCATAGAAAACATACCTGGGGTAGTGAAAAGATGAGGGTACTGGCTGCGCATATCCTGCTCGGTCTCCCAAGTCGCCTCCTCGACCGGCTGGCCCCGCCACCGAACCTTTACCGAAGCGATGTTCTTTGACCTTAGCTTTCTGACCTGCCTGTCTAGAATGGCTACCGGCTCCTCAACATAAGACGGATCCTTGTCTAGCTGAACAGAAGTGAAATCCAACACATGCGACGGGTCACCATGGTATCTCCGGAGCATGGAGACATGAAATACGGGGTGAACTCCGGCTAGGCCGGGAGGTAAGGCCAACTCATAAGCAACCTCCCCAACACGCCTCAAAATCTCAAAAGGGCCAATAAATCTAGGACTCAGCTTCCCTTTCTTCCCAAACCTCATAACGCCCTTCATGGGCGAAACTCGAAGCAGAACCCGTTCGCCAACCATAAAAACCACATCGCGAACCTTCTTGTCCGCATAACTCTTCTGTCTAGACCGGGCCGCACGAAGTCTGTCCTGAATCACCTTGACCTTGTCTATTGCATCCTGAACCATATCAGTACCTAGCAGCCTGGCCTCGCCCGGCTCGAACCAACCTACGGGAGACCTACACCTCCTACCATATAGAGCCTCATACGGTGCCATCTGAATATTGGACTGGTAGCTGTTGTTATAAGCAAACTCTGCCAGTGGCAAGAAATGATCCCATGAACCTCCAAACTCAATCACGCATGCACGGAGCATATCCTCCAATATCTGAATAGTGCGCTCGGACTGGCCATCAGTCTGGGGATGAAACGTTGTGCTCAGCTCCACCCGAGTACCTAAATCCTGCTGTACGGCCCTCCAAAATCGTGAAGTGAACTGAGTGCCTCTATCTGAAATGATGGAAACTGGAATACCATGCAGCCGAACTACCTCCTTGATATAGATCTCCGCCAATCGCTCCGATGAATAAGTAGTGCTCACCGGTATAAAATGGGCGGACTTGGTCAGCCGATCCACAATAACCCAGATGGAATCGAACCTCCTAACAGTCCATGGAAGTCCAGATACAAAGTCCATGGTGATGCGCTCCCATTTCTACTATGGAATCTCAATCTGCTGCATCAATCCACCCGGATGCTGATGTTCATACTTCACCTGCTGGCAGTTGAGGCATCTGGAAACATAATCAACTATATCCCTCTTCATCCGCCTCCACCAGTAATGCTGTTTCAAGTCCTGATACATCTTCGCGGCACCCGGATGGATGGAATACCGCGAACTATGGGCCTCTGCTAGAATCGGCTCTCGAAGATCATCTACATTGGGCACACAGATACGCCCCTGCATCCTCATAACTCCATCATCCCCGATGGTAACATCTCGAGCATCGCCACGCCGAACTCTATCCTGAAGGACAAGCAAATGAGGGTCGTCGAACTGACGCTCCCTGATGCGGTCAATTAGAGAAGACCGAGAAACCACACAACCCAAAACCCGGCTAGGCTCCGAAAGATCCAGTCTAACAAACTATCTGGCTAAAGCCTGAACATCCATCGCCATAGGCCTCTCCGAAGCTGGTAGGTACGCCAAACTTCCCAAACTCTCTGCCCGACGACTCAAGGCATCGGCAACCACATTAGCCTTGCCCGGATGATAGAGAATAGTAATATCATAGTCCTTCAGTAGCTCCAACCATCTTCTCTGTCGCATATTTAGGTCTTTCTGCTTAAGCAAGTGCTGCAAGCTCCGGTGATCGGTGTAGATCTCACAAGGAAACCCATATAAGTAATGACACCAAATATTCAAGGTGTAAACAATGGCAGCTAGCTCCAAATCATGAACCGGGTAATTCTTCTCATGTACCTTTAGCTGTCTGGACGCGTAGGCAATCACCCTACCGTCCTGCATCAATACCACATCGAGTCCAACTCGTGAGGCATCACAATATACTGTATAGGACCCCGAACCTGTAGGCAACATCAATATAGGGGCCGAAGTCAAAGCTGTCTTGAGCTTCTGAAAGCTCGCCTCACACTCATCTTTCCACTGAAAAGGGGCACCCTTTTGGGTCAACCTGGTCATAGGTGCTGCAATCGAAGAGAACCCCTCTACAAAACAATGGTAATAGCCCGCCAAGCCAAGGAAACTGCGAATCTCAGTAGCGGAGGAGGGTCTGGGCCAACTCTGCACGGCCTCCACCTTCCCCGGATCTACTCGAATACCATTACTCGACACCACGTGGCCCAAAAATGCCACTCAGCTCAACCAGAATTTATATTTAGAGAACTTGGCATAAAGCTGCTTCTCCCTCAGAATCTGAAGCACTATCCTCAAATGCTGCTCGTGCTCTTCCCGACTCCAGGAATATACTAGAATATCATCAATGAAGACAATCACGAATGAGTCCAGATAAGGGCCTGAACACACTATGCATCAAATGCATAAAGGCTGTTGGGGCATTAGTCAGCCCAAAAGACATCACGAGGAACTCATAGTGACCATACCGAGTCTTGAAGGTAGTCTTCGGGATATCTGGCTCCCGAATCTTCAGCTGATGATACCCAGGGCGCAAATCAATCTTAGAAAACACTTGTGCGCCCTGTAGCTGGTCAAATAAATCATCAATGCGAGGCAAAGGATACCGGTTCTTCACTGTAACCTTGTTCAGCTGACGATAGTCAATACACATACGCATAGAACCGTCCTTTTTCTTCACAAACAACACAGGAGCACCCCAAGGCGAAACACTGGGTCGAATGAAACCCTTGCCCAATAACTCCTGTAACTGATCCTTCAACTCCTTCAACTCGGGAGGAGCCATACGGTACGGTGGAATAGAAATGGGCTGAGTGCCCGACAACAAATCAATAGCAAAGTCAATATCTCTGTCGGGCGGCATGCCCGGGAGATCAGTTGGAAATACATCAGCAAAGTCACGTACCACAAAAATAGAATCAATAGAGGGAGTGTCAATACTGACATCCCGCACATAAGCTAGATAAGTTGCACACCCCTTCTCAACCATACACTGAGCTCTGAGAAAGGAAATAACACGGCTAGGGGTGTGATCTAGAGTACCACTCCACTCAATACGTGGAATGCTTGGCATAGCCAGCGTCACAGTCTTGGTGTGACAATCAAGAATAGCATAATGGGGCGACAACCAGTCCATGCCCAGAATAATATCAAAATCGACCATCCCGAGCAATAATATATCCGCTCTGGTCTCAAAACCATAAATGGTAACCAAACACGACCGATATACACGGTCCACAGCCAAAGAATCACCCACCGGAGTGGAAACATAAATGGGGGCACTCAAAGAATCCCGAGGCACACCCGGATGAGAAGCAAAGTAAGAAGACACATATGAAAAAGTGGAACCAGGGTCGAATAGAACCGATGCCTCCCTGTGACTAACCATAATAATACCTGTGATAACAGAGTCAGATGCAACAGCCGCAGCGCGATCAGGAATAGCATAGAATCTGGCATGTCCCCCTCTTGAGGGCGGCCTCTGGCACCCTGAGCCCTGCCCATAGATGGCTGGGCAGGTAGAGTGGCAGCTGGAGCTGGAATGATAGCCTGCTGGCCCTGAGAACCATGCTGATGCTGTGATGACTGATGAGGGGCTCCTCTCCTGCGCCTGGGGCACTCCCTAACCAGATAGAGAGTATCCCCGCACTCAAAACAAGCTCTGGGAGGGCGCGGTGGCTGTGACTGACCGGCCTCACGCCCATTAGTCTGACCCCTGGAAGTATCCCGCGCAGGAGGTGCACTAGAAACTGGGGGAGCATAATAAGGCTCCTGAGGTGCTGGAAGAGCTGGAGTACTGCCGGCTGCTGGCAATGCTGAATGAACTGGACGACCGGAATAACCCCTACCAAAACGATCGGCTGCTGAAGTGCGGGCACCAAAGAAATGGCCCGACTCACAAGACCTCTTGGCCTCCCTCTCTCCCCGCTCTCTAGGGAGCATACTCTCGATCCTCCTGGCGATGCTCACTACCTGTTGATAAGGTACATCCGTCTCCAACTCTCTGGCCATGCTGGACCGGATCGGCGAAATAAGGCCCTCAATAAATCTTCGCACTCTCTCCCGAACCGTTGCTACCAAAGCCGGTGCATGCCTGGCTAGACGGGTGAAACTGATAGCATACTCCGATATTGACATGGAGCCCTGTCGCAACCGCTCAAACTCCGAGCGCCAAGAATCCCTAAGGCTCTGTGGAACAAACTCCCTCAAAAACAGATCTGAAAACTGCGTCCAGGTCAATGAAGCAGACTCCTCTGGACTATCCAACTCGTACGTGCGCCACCAATCATAAGCGGCCCCACGAAGCTGAAAAGTAGTGAAGGAAACCCCGCTGGTCTCCACAATCCCCATAGTACGAAGAATACGATGACACTCCTCTAGAAAACCCAATGCATCATCCGAAGCCAAACCACTGAACACTGGAGGGTCATATTTCTTGAACCTCTCCAATCTACGCTGCTCGTCCTCAGAGGCAGCTGGTCCACCTCCTGGTTGTGCTGGGGCGGCAGGAGGCATAACCAAAACATCTGGAACCTGTCCCACCGGCACACGCTGCTCAGGTGTAACGGCTGCGGGGGTCTGGGCCCCTCCCCCGGCTTAGGATGTAGCTGCGACGAGAGGAAGCAGTCCTGCCAGAGCTAAAATGGTATACATACTCATGAACTGGGCCAGGGTCTCCTGTAGTGCTGGAGTAGTAGCCGCTGTAGTCGGTGTACCAGGTGCCTGCGCTCCAACCTGGTCTACCTGTGGCACCTCAGCGGCGGCGCGCGCGGGTGCTGTGGCTGTACCTCGAGCGCGTCCTCGTCCTCTACCTCGACCCCGGCCTCTGACGGCGGCAATAGGGGGCGCGAGTACCTGATCGTCGCTAGCAGCACGTGTCCTCACCATCTGTGAGATAATAGAAAGCAATAGTTTAGATTTGGTGCCAAGAATGTCACACGACAAGGAATCCAAAAGAAATGAAGAGTTTCCTAAACAGTTACATAGCCCCTCGTAGATAAATACAGATGTCTCCGTATCGATCAGCGAGAATCTAAGTAACCGGTCTGTGTCCCGTGACTCCTACGAACCTAGAACTATGATACCAACTTGTCACGACCCTTGTTCACCAATCGTGAACATGTCGTGATGGCACCCAGTCTCCATGACTAGGTAAGCCTAATATGTTGCGGAATATACAAGTTATGAACATTTAAATAAGATTTAGCGGAATATAGCATAAAAAGAAATGTAAACCGTGCCGCTTGGCACATACATCCGTCAAACACACTGTATGAAATACCACCAAGATCCGGAACCCCACGGGTAACACAGACTAAAAGAGAACAAGCAATTGTGGCTCTATGTATAAAGAGTATCTAACAACGAAATGAAGGAAAAATATCTACTAGTACTATCAGAATAGAAGGAAGGCCTCCGGATCCGCAGACGTAGCAGATCATACCTCGAGGTCTCCCAAAGAGCTACCGAATCACCTAGTATGGGCTTGTCCTGATGTACCTGGATCTGCACAACAAAAGTGTGCAGAAGAGTAGCATGAGTACACCACAGCGGTACTCAGTAAGTGCCAAGCCTAACCTCGATGGAGTAGTGACGAGGAAGGTCAGGGCCCTACTGAGAGAACAATAATATAATGATGATAACAATAATAAGCAGTTTAAATAATAATGAATCTGAAATGACAACAGTAAAGTGATTTCTGCAACCGTCTACGATTTAAGCTAGCAACAAGTAAATAACTCAATAAAAACTCAATCAGCAAGTCCAGGACCAGTGGGAATTGAACCCACAGTCCCATTCTATAATCAACAGTCTAGGAGCTACGGGAATTTAACCCGCAGCCCCAATAATGGTATCTCCGGGTCTCCGGGAATCGAACCCGCAGCCCATGTCTCAATACCTCAGGATGTATCTCAATGATCTCAGGATCTCCGGGAATCGAACCCGCAGTCCGTATCTCAATAATATATCAATAAACTCCGGGTCTCCGGGAATCGAACCCGCAGCCCTTGGATCTCCGGGAATTGAACCCGCAGTCCACAAACAATAGCAATCCGGGTCTCTGGGAATCGAACCCACAGCCCTGGGATCTCCGGGAATTGAACCCGCAGTCCACCAACATAACAAATTAAGAAAACGCACACTGAAAAACATAATATGCTTAATACAACTTCACCGAGGACTAGTGCCAACAATTATCAAGAAGTTCAAGTAGGACAATTAGGCAATTAGACAGATAAATTATACCTAATCATGCTTCCCTAACGAATACCAGGTAAATGTCACAATTTAATAAATTAAGAACAGGAATATCACGAATTGGACAATTCAAGTAAAGTGAGTTACAACAACTAGCGGATGTACACGCCCGTCACCTCGCGTACAAGGCATTTAAACAATCACATAATATCCTAGGGGTAAAGGTTCCCCCACACGAGGTTAGACAAGTCACTTACCTCAATTCCGGTACAAACCCGTTAAGAAATAACCCTCTTGCCGCGAATGTCGGCCTCCACAGGTGTAGTATCTGATAAAAATTAATAGAATCGCATAAAAATAGGCCAATTGGACATTACCCAATCAAAACAACTCAAAATACACCAAAAACCCACAAGTTGCCAAAACCCGACTTTTGGTACGCTTATCGAAAAATCACAAAAATTATATATTCGGGTTCCTTATCTCAATATGAGTCCGTGCATATAAAATTTATCGAAATCGGACTTTGTTTGCCCATTCAAATCAAAGGTTTTCTAAAATTTAGGCCTGGGGCTCAAACCCACCTTTAATCTTCCATTTTCAGTGAAATAATCACAGATTTCAGGATAAACCAACGAATTAAGGTCAAGAAACTTACCCCCGATGATTTCCCGATGATAACCCAGCGTTTCCCCTTCAATTTCCTCTCTTGGAGCTCAACAATGGCGGTTTTTGTGTGTTAGGCCGCGACCGAAATGTTCTGGACTTAAAGTCACTGCCAGGCCAATTTACTCTACGCGATCGCAGCACTAGGCTTGCGATCGCGATGCACAAAATCATGGGCGGCCTATTTTTTTTTCTCTTTACGCGATCGCGTGGCCCTGGACGCGATCGCAGTGAACAACTGAGCGACCCTACGCGATCGCAATGACACGAACGCGATCGCGAAGAACAACTCGGTCGGCTCCCCCAAACTACCCTACGAGATCGCATACTACCTCACGCGATCGCGATGCTTAAACTCCCAGACTTACACGATCGCACGCCTCACTTCGCGATCATAGAGCTCAGGGTTTTTCCCTTACGCGATCGCATGGCCATCTCCGCGATCGCGGAGAGCAAAATTGCTCTGCAATTATTGCAGCAGAAACAGCAGTGCTTTTTGGCACAAATTGGTCCGTTTGGACCCCCGAATTCATCCCGAGGCTCCCGGGACCCCAACGAAAACCACCAACATACTCCAAAACACGATAAAAACTTATTCCAATCATAAAACACGTCTAACAACATCAAAACCCATAATTCACATCGAATTCAAGCCTAAATTTCTTAAAACTTTCCGAATTGCACATTCGATCTAAAACCCGACCAAACGACGTCCGAATGACCTGAAAATTTGCGAACATATCCAAAATCACATAACGAAGCTACAGAAATTGTCGGAATTCAGTTCCGACCCCCGGATCAAAATCTCACCTATCGTTCGGATTCGCCAAAATTCCAAACTTCGGCATTTCAAGCCTAATTGAGCTACGGACCTCCAAAATACATTCCGAATGCGCTCCCAACCCCAAAATCACCTAACGGAGCTAATGGAACCATCGGATTTCCGTTCCGAGGTCGTCTTAACACTGTTCCAATTACGGACCATTTTCTAACCTTAAAGCTCTCATTTAGGGACTAAGTGTCCCAAAATACTCCGATTTTCAGAACCGACTCTCTCGGCAAACCACAATAGCATAAATGAACTTAGGGGAACAGTTTAATTAGGGATTGGGGGCGTAATTTCTAAAACAACCGGGCGGGTCGTTACAGGTAGCCCAAAAGCTGAAACATTATTTGTCTTCCTACGCTACTTATCTCATCTCACATTTGGATCCATTGAAGTATATTTTCCAGAAGCCTATGCCTACAGGGAGGTTAGCAAAATGGCAAATATTACTTACAGAATTTGACATCATCTATGTGACGAGGACGGCTATGAAAGCTCAAGCCCTAGCCGATCACTTAGCTGAGAATCTTGTCGATAATGGATACGAACCTTTAAGGACGTATTTTTCAGACGAAGAAGTGTTGCAAATTGATAGGTTAGAACTAACCAAGGATCCAGGGTGGAAGCTTTTCTTCGACGGAGCAGCAAACGCAAAAGGAGTCGGAGTAGGAGCAGTGCTTATCTCTGAAATAGGACATCATTATCCTGTTACTGCTCAACTGCATTTTCATTGTACCAACAATAAGGCTGAGTACGAGGCGTGCATCTTAGGGTTGCGATTAGCAGTGGACATGGATGTACAGGACGTCTTGGTCTTGGGATACTCGGACCTTCTGGTACATAAGATTCAGGGAGAATGGGAAACAAGATATTTAAAGCTTATCCCATATCGTCAATGTTTGCATGATCTGATTAAGCGTTTCTGGTCAGTAGAATTCAGACATATCCTAAGAATGCATAATGAGGTTGTCGATGCTTTAGCTACTTTGGCATCGATGTTGCATCACCCGGACAAGATTCATGTTGATCTGTTACATATTCAGGCTCGAAATCAACATGCTTATTGCAATATGGTAGAGGAAGAAATGGATGGCAAGCCATGGTTCATGATGTAAAAGAATACCTCAGGATAGGAATATACCTAGAGCATGCAACTGGAGATCAAAAGAGAGCTATTCGGCAATTGGCAAATGGATTTTTCCTTAGTGGAGGAGTGTTGTACAAAAGAACCCCGGATTTGGGATTGTTGAGATGTATAGATGCAGTCAAGCCACAACAGTGATGACAGAGATACATGCCGGAGTTTGTGGGCCACATATGAGCGGATATGTATTGGCAAAGAAGATTCTTCGAGCAGGATATTATTGGCTCACTATGGAGCGTGATTGTATAAGTTTCGTACAAAGATGCCATCAGTGTCAGATACACGAAGATCTGATTCATTCTCCGCCGGCCGAATTGCATACAACGTCAGTGCCATGGCCGTTTGTTGAGTGGGGTATGGATGTTATCGGACCTATAAAACCTGCAGCTTCCAATGGTCATAGGTTCATTCTGGTAACCATCGATTATTTTACCAAGTGGGTGGAGGCTAAAACCTTCAAATCGGTGACCAAGAAGGCCGTGGTGGACTTCGTACATTCCCACATCATCTGTAGGTTTGGAATCCCAAAGGTAATCATCACGGATAACGGTGCCAATCTTAATAGCGGATTGATGAAGGAGGTATGTCAATAGTTCAAGATTACACACCAAAACTCCACACCGTATCGTCCCAAAGCAAATGGCGTGGTTGAGGCAACAAACAAGAATATAAAGAAGATATTGAGAAAGATGGTAGAAGGGTATAGGCAATGGCATGAAAAGTTATCATTTGCATTGTTGGGTTATCGCACTACTGTCTGAACTTCAGTAGGTGCAACTCCTCACTTGTTGGTGTACGGAACTGAAGCAGTAATACCAGCAGAAGTTGAGATTCCATCCCTCCAAATTGTCGCTGAAGCTGAAATTGAAGACAATGAGTGGGTCAAAGCCCGATTGGTGCAATTGAGCTTAATTGATGAAAAGAGATTGGCAGCAGTATGTCATGGCAAATTATATCAAAAGGGAATGGCGAGAGCATATAACAAGAAGGTACGTCCCAGGAAATTTGAAGTGGGACAGTAAGTGCTGAAGAGAATTCTACCACATCAGGCCGAAGCAAAAGGCAAGTTCGCTCCAAATTGGCAAGGACCATTTGTTGTGACTAGAGTATTATGCAACGGCGGTCTATGTCTAACTGATATCGCGGGAAGATGCACCGATATGGATTTCAATTCAGACGCAATCAAGATATATTATGTGTAATTCTTTAATATAGTTGTCAACATTTGGTTTCGTTTGTTTGTATTTGGCATTTGTCGGAGAATGAAATGACAGAGGCAATTTTTCTACTACCCAAACACTTTAACCCTTGTTTTCCCCTTCGAGCCTTAATTATTCTTTCGTATACCCTCTTTTGGAATCCTCAATGAAGATGTATAACAAAATAGAAAAAGAAACAAAGAAAGGTCGCAAGAAAAAGTGAACTACGTTCGACCTGATTCATCAAAGAGGATACGTAGGCGCCACACGGCTCGGTCATAGTGTAACAAAAATCAACGATTCCCCAAGCAACAAAACTGGGGCAGAAGTCATGTTTCATTTGAAAAGAAAGTGTTGATTCCAAAAGTTGTAATAAGCTACCCGTTGAGGTTGCATCCCTTTTCTCTAGCCTCGTACAAAAAACCATATTAATGACCAAAAAGACCTCTCGATCAGTATTTGAGAAATACCGAGTCATGCAAAGGAAAGCCAAGAATAACACCCCGATCCTCGACTGAACCTATGATTCACAAGCCGAAAAATGGATAGCCCATTAGAGGGAATTTCATTGATAATACCCCATCCCCCGGTAGAGAAAGAAAGCAAAATGAGAGAGTCTTAACGGTGAAAACCCTCGCGGGCACCTTAAGGCGAAGAAAGCCAAGAGAAATAAAACGAGAGAGTCTTACGGTGAAAACCTTTACAAACACCCTAAGGTGACGGGATGTCGACAGAAATGAGAGAATCTCATTAGTGAAAACCCCTTGAAGGGCACTATGATTTGACAAGGTGAGATGGTTGCAAGGTGTCCGCATTGGACGAGGTTGGGACATTTGTTTACTTCTAGCAAAATAAAGCCGTCAGAAAAGCGATTGAGATAAATAGACTGGGTAGATTAATCTCAAAGGCACGATATAACCATTGAATTGGTTATACATTCAGATAAGTTTTTTCCCAGTCTTGGGCTCAGAATAGTTTTCCTTCTATATTTTGTGGTCATCATTCTTTTTATTTATTATATTTTATCAATCATTTTTCTCTCCCTTTAAATACTTTTTCTGTTTATGTCGAGAATTGACTTTTCAAAGCTTACTACCAAGTCGCCCAAAGTGGTGCAAAGGAAGATGAGTAGGCGCGGAACAAGGCAATAAGTCAAAAAGATGTTCTGATGTTAGGACTAGAACGACAGGTTGGTTTGAAGGTTCAAAGGAATTACGGAGTAGGGCGGAGAACAGTAGGGACACAAATTACATATTCGGAAAATAGTTTCTCTAAACAGGTCGTCGACCGAGATGGTCGGACCACACTGAGGCTGGAAGAAAAAGGAGAGATGAGAGATCATCCACGGCAAGAACACCATCCCCAGCAAGTAACAACGTCACCCCCAAAGTTAAAGGAAGGCAAAGAAACTAAAGGAGAAAAGGAAAAATGCCCTAGCGAGAGCGGCACGACCACTCACCATATTTTTGAAACTAACAATTTTTCTTTGATTTGAAGCAGAAAAAGAGGGTTCGTCGGCGGAAAAGCATGCCACAAAGAAGGTTATCAAACTGGGGCAGAAAATTTCTCCCGTTGCGATTTTTTTTTATATTGAAATCAAATACCTAGTTGGTAAAGATAGAAGGTAACACAAGATTTTGGGAGGAAGGAAAATACCAACTTCAAGTGGAATAGTCTTGAAAGAAGCCAGTTAACACGAGAGAATGATCCTGGAACCAGATTTATCCCCGTCAACTTTGAGAGAAAGAAAAAGTTGCGACAAAGAAAGTTGTACCCCAAGCAGACAGAACAAAGTGAGGGAACTTGTGTTCAGAAAGCAAGAGGCATGTATTATCCCCTACAGTTCGGAAGAATGAAACACTGAAAAGTTCCCCCGACATTATATCCTACAGTTTTCAAGAGAGCAAAGTGCGAGTCTTGAAGGAAGTTGGGAAAGAAGAAAGGGGGTTCCCAGACAGTATAGTCACCAGCGGACAACATTTCAGATCCCCAGCGATCTCAAAAGAAAACAAAAGTTTTGAAGAAAATGGAAAGGGAGGGAATAAAGAAAATCTTCCCAACAGCATTATCCCCAGCAGGTAAGTAAACAATTCTAAAGATGTCCCCAGCAGTCAAGAGGGAAAACAACACGACCCAGGAGGAAAGCAATTCCGGAACAAGGTAATTCAGAAGAAAGGATAGTTTAAGAGGCGATGCAGGAAGAAGAAAGTGGAGCAGGAAGCGAAGGAAGGCGACAGGGATGGGATGAAGTTATCGAATCATTGTTGAAGTTAGGTGCCCGCCTGAAGAATGGAATGGCTATTTATTTTCGAAGTTTTTTGTTGAAGTCAGGTGCCCGCCTGAAGAATGGAGTGGCGATTTATTTTCGAAGTTTGTTATTAAAGTCAGGTGCCCGCCTGAAGAATGGAGTGACGATTTATTCTCGACGTTTATTATTGAAGTCAGGTGCCCGCCTGAAGATGGAGTGGCGATTTATTTTCGAAGCTCATTGATGAAGTCAGGTGCCCGCCTAAAGAATGGAAATGCGTTGTTTTTAGGTGGAAGTTTTCAAATTGATGTTGAAGTCAGGTGCCCGCCTGAAGAATGGAGTGGCATTGTCTTTTAAGTAGATGTTATTGAATCATTGTTGAAATTAGGAGCCCGCCTGAAGAATGGAATGTCGATTTATGATTATAGTTTGTCGATGAAGTTAGAAGCCCACCGGAAGAACAGAACGGCATCTCAGTTTCTAAGATTTGATAAGGATAGTGAACAATCGGAAAGTGGCAGAGTGTAACGGAAATCCCCAGCATAAACCCAAGGTCAAGAATCGGTAGGAAGACAACAAGGATCGGAAAAAGATAGATTCAGAATTCGAAGGAAAATAACTCGAGGATCACATGGAAGGAACCAACAGTTTGAGTTCGACAATCAAGATAGGTCGAAGTGACAGTGGTCAGAGGAGAAGAAGCATTGGAAGAAATATCGAAGCCAGCAGGATGGAGAGGAACATGGGGAGATCAAGTTGAAAAGATAGATAAGAATTTGCAATACTGTAACTTAGTGTAGCTTCTTATTTTTTGTTTAACACGGTGTAACCACGAAGTCAGTAAGTAGTAACAACAGGCAGCAACAGCGACAGCAAGGTCACAGCAGTCATGGTACTCCCAGCTACCAAAACTTCCCGAACTACATTGACCTGATTCCTGTTTAGCCCAGGATATGTAGGAGGCCTCCCGAAGCAAAGGCTCGGTCAAGAGTTTTTCAAAATGCTTCACACGGAGTGCTCAAACGGGCAAAAATCACTCGTATTTGCTCATTATCTTTGCACGAAAACTCTTCATGTTTTCGCGCAAAGAGGGGTAGCTGTGAGCACGTGATTTTTGCCTCACACGAACTACTCCCAAAGAAATCAAAATCAAAGTTGTTTTATTTTATTGTGTACATATTTGTGAGTTTCTCATGATATTTTGTGATTGTTTACGTCAGTGTGTGCGTGTTTTTGTTGTTTAAATTAATAGAAAAAAACAAAATATATATGTTGCATTTGAATTTAGAATTTAGTTAAGTAATTTGTTTTATAAAAAATTAAAATCAAAAGGTGTGTTTTGCATTTTAATATTTTAGTCAAAGTTGTGTAATTTATAATTTTGATTGATGTTTAATGTGTGATTTGTTATTAGAACTTAATTAGTATTCTTATAAATTAATTTGATTTTGTAATGTATTTTAGAATTTTTATTTTTAATAAATTAGGAATTAAAAAGAAAATAAAAGAAAGGAAGAAAAATGGAAAAAAGAAGGAAAAATTCGTACTGGACCGGCCATATATAGGCCCAAACGTTCCAACCCAGTCCAAAATGCCCTTTACCCGGATCCATCTCCCAGCCCCATTATACCCTAAATGAACCCGTTTAAATTAAGAAGGTTTTGATCTGAGCCATTGGATTCATATGATCCAACGGCTTACATCATTTATCTAATTTTTAATATATCAAACCCCTCACCCCCCCAAACCCCCAGTCACGCCTCATTTCACCCCTTCGTCTCTAGAGAACAAGAGCCAAACAACCCTTGAAATAAACCCTAGTTGTCGGACCATTCCCCCGCCCAAAACCCGGCGGCAAGGCGTCGCCGGCCATCCAAAATCACACCATAGAACCGCCTCACCTTCCTCTCTCTGAATCCACCTTCTATTTTTCTCAAATCGTTCCCCATCTCTTCGAATACTAGATCGAAGAACCCTAAAAATTCAAGTGTTAAAATTTGTCTGATTAATTAAAGATTTGGGGTCTAATAGACCTTATCGGAGTATTTTCAGTTGAAAATACTTCGATTAAGTTCCGTTCAACTTCAAAAGTCCAAATTCGAGTCGAATCCAAGATTGGTCTAGGGTCCGTTCAAGTTCTGATATTCTTCTCTCATGGTATTTTTCCTTTTTCTTTCTTCTTGCTATATCTGATTTTATATTTGTTTGTTAATCGTGTGAATGTTTTATCCTTTTGCTTCCCTTTGTAAATTTTTTGTTCTTCTACTCCATAAGACCTTTACTTGGTTGTTCTTGTTCTGATTGTTTGTTTGAATATATTAGTTATCGAATACATATTTGCTTCGATTAATACCATCGAGTAATTAGTTCTGCATTTTACTTGTTTTGCCCGAGACTTGTGAAATCACTGGTTCGTCGATTGATTGTTATCGATTATACGTGTTGCAATCGATTAGTCGAATGTTGACAATTAGTTTCGTAGGCCTGTTTGTTAGCACTTTAGGACAGAAATTGACCCTATTTCTATCCAGAATCACTGTTGGATTTGAGTCTTGAACTGTTTGTGATTCCAAATTAAAGTGGGAATCGGATATAACTGTTTAATCTTAATTTACAAATCAGAAAGTAACAGCTGAGTTTCAAGAGTGCATTGTACATGAAAATGGGTTGGTGAAACCTGATGGACAACAGTATATCCCATTTGTTTTTGCCTTTAGAACTTGTTTAGTTATTAGAACCCACACTTAGACAAACTTAAGTGGAGGAATCAGAGAATATGAGGGCAGTAATTAGTTTTTAAATTATGCTGAGTGTTTTAAAGGCTGGAAAATCAGAACAGGAATGGGGGGAAATGATTAAAAGGTTAAGGGTGCCCATGTGCTAAAGATAGAGGCATGTAAGTTTGAATATTCTGAAGGTTAAAGGGGTCTCTTGTCTATAAACAGAGGGAAAAAATACACTGCAGGGGGAGAACACAGACTTGAAAACACACACTGGAGAGATACACATAGGCAGAGAAAAAAGATTTTTAAAGGTTCTAAGAGTTAGAACTGAATAGTGAGGTCTTTTGTGAGCAAATACTGTTTCAATTGAAGTTTAAGCTTTCTTTTCTTGGATTATTTTTTGTAAAACCAGAAATCACTTGTTGCACCGCTGTTGGTTCTTTCTTTTATACTTGTGATTTACATTTGGTATTTCTGGGTTGTGAAATTAGTATTCCTGGGG
Organism: Nicotiana noctiflora; assembly: GCA_032618575.1. Taxonomy (NCBI): domain Eukaryota; kingdom Viridiplantae; phylum Streptophyta; class Magnoliopsida; order Solanales; family Solanaceae; genus Nicotiana; species Nicotiana noctiflora. Next base: position 296,671 of record JASVEL010008381.1, on the reverse strand, counting down.
ATTTGCTACTGTTCATGTTCATTGGTTAATTTGTGTTGCCGTTGTTGTCGACTGTCGCTGTTTGCTTTGCCGTTAAAGCTGTCATCCACTGACTTCCTCTTCTTCTTCTTGTATTATCATTTCCAGGTATATCCTCTCATTTCCTAATGACTATGAAGGTGTAACGGCAAGACGATGAAATGAAGCTATTAGTTTTCATGAATATTTGCTTCTGTTTAGTTTTGTTTGATACACGTAGAACTTAGTTTAAAAAGTGTATTCAGCTAGTGTTAGTCTAAAATGTAACGAACTATATAATCTTAGACTTGTTTGATTCCAATATGCTCAACTGAAGTCGGAATTAACTGGTAGTTGTGTGGATTAAGTGAATAGTGGCGGCTAATGACTGTTGATTTGCTATTTCATGTGAGAAAGGCTACTTGTTTCTCCTTGTTTTCTTCGGGGAATTTGCTTACATTTGATTTAATACATGGACCACCCTTTAACAGCATGTCATTTTACATCTTTGATTGATAGATAGATAGATGTTTAAGGGGGTCATTGTCTCTTTCTAGGATATTAAGTAAGGAAAATGAATTTATGTGTTGGTTTGGAAGTGTCTTTATTATCATTGAAATCCATGGACTCTGTTGCTAAGCTACTCTCGAAAGGTTATCTCACTTCATGCCTAAGTTGAGTCAACATTTAGTTCTTTAAGTTTATGTGTTGGTAGAGGTTGCCTTAATATAATGCTCCTGTTATCTTGAGACAAGTGGTGTTGCTGTCATAGAATGCAAATCTGGTAGATGCTTAATTTATGTGGTGTCATCAAGGGTAATCCTATGTGATAATTGTCATTTAATTGATCCTACGAGAAGCTACTATCAATTTATATAATTCTGAAGTTACATTTCCGATTTTGAAATTGAACTATTAACATTTGATTAGAAGTTCTGCTATATGTGCCTCGCCTTTCTCTTATTAGTTATTTATAATTAACTAATGTGTTACAGTCTAATTGTCTTCTTAAACAGTGATAGGTCATGTGGTGTTATAAAGGCTAAAGCTCATTAGCAATTAATTTGTTCCATACTTTAGGTATCGGGCTCGGCTAATAAAATTGAAAAATTTAAAATAAAGCATGAGCATGAATTGAAGTGTTCTTTTACTTAATTCTTTCTTTCGTTCTTTTTTCTTTATTGGTGATATTATTCGCTAGGAGCATGTTTAGGCCGTCATCACTCGGGTAGGTGAGCCTTAGGATATAGGAAATTAATTCATTAAAATAAAATTGGGTTTTGGATTAGGTAGCGGGTTCAAGCTAAAATGGTCCTCCCTTTTGTTTGAATTCGGACTTGAATTCGAGGCTTGAATTTATATTTGTCAATTAATTGGCCTATGGAGACAAATAAAAAATAAAAAAATTAGCTTGCCTTAGGATTGGCCTTTAATAAATAATAATGAGACGAGCCTCATTAGAAGACAAAATACAAGGGGCCCTCAAATAATTGATATAAAACATGTAGATTTGGAAGGACCGTTTAGCGAATTCCACGGTCTTTCCAAAAGATAACAACACGATAGACTCTTTAGGAACAACTTTAATAAATTTGCTTTCTTAAATACCGGTGCGCATTTATGTGACCCAAATCTTATTCTCGGCGAAACTAAAAAACATTAAAATCACAGGCGTACTGGTTGCGGTGTGATTCGAAATATATTTTCGTGACGTCGTAATTCTTCTAAAAATGATAAAGCAGAATATTAATAAATGCACATAAATTAGAACACATATAGAAATCAGATAAAAAAAACAAATACAACAGTTAAGCGACCGTGCTAGAACCACGGAATTCGAGAGTGCCTAACACCTTCTCCCGGGTTAACAGAATTCCTTATCCGGATTTCTGATTTCGCGGACTGTTAAACAGAGTCATAATTTCCTCGGTTCGGGATTAAACCGGTGACTTGGGACACCATTATTTTCCCAAGTGGAGTCTCTAAAAATTAATTAATAAATCTCGTTCCGAATGTTCTTTAATTGGAAAAACTCCTTACCTTTTTATTATATCCCTTCCTGGGGTGTAGTATTAAACAACGGATTTGCGGAAAAACGGAGGTGTGACAGTGGTTAAATTGGTTCTCAATCATATTTATGAAAGCTTTAAGAGTTTGTAGAGCATTGATTTTGTTGCTTAACAAATGAGTCCAAGTGGACCTACTGAAATCATCCACCACGGCAAGAAAGTATTCGTAATTATTGTGTGTAGCAATATGGTAGGAGTCTTATATGTCAATATGTATCAAATAAAAAACATGGGTAGAGGTATTGGTTCTTTGTGGAAATGGAAGTCTGCTTGTCTAGCCATGGGGCAAATGGAGCAAATGAAAGGTTGTTTGGGTGAGAAGTTCACAAGTATTAAGGATATTCCTCTCATTTTGATAAAGGGAACATGGCCAAGCCTATTATGCCACAAAATATCTACTGTTTGTCTAATACATTCAAAGAGTCACTCTTATTATTGTGAATGGAAGTATTTACATTTGTTAAATAAGACTGTGAATGAAGAGGACTACTAAAGACTACACTATTTGTACCAGTAGAAATAGAATAGTTGCAAAAAGAAATAGGAAGACTAGTATCCGAAACATTACTTTTACGCTTTAGACACCTTGAACAGAGGTAGTATAATCCCTTTCTGCTACTACCAATCACCTGAGGCATCTTCACTGAAGGGGCTTCAACAAATATAATGTATTAGTGAAAAATGCAATACACTTGAGATGTGTTGCAAAGGGTTGACAGAAACTAGTTGTACTTAAAAGATGAAACATAAAGGACTTTGTGTAGAGTAATTTAAGAATTGAGTATCACATCTCCAAATTGAAGCACTTTCACCTTGTATCCATTTGGTAGGCTTATCAACACAAGGTATGGTACTGTTTTTATATACTAAGTGTAGTTTTTATTGAAGGTCATATGATTAGAGGCTCCTGAGTCCATGATCTAAAAGATAATCTTAGATTCAAAACATTTGCACAACAATTTATCAAAATCAATAGAAGAAGTGCAGACCACAATGCCTACAAAGTTAACAGCACCAATGGTGATATTGGCATTGCTGGGAGATCCTTCTATCTGAAAATATTATAGCAGGTACATTAACAACAGCAACAACAACCCAGTATAATCCCACTTAGTAGGGTCTGGAGAGGGTAGTGTGTACGCAGACCTTACCCCTACCCTGGGGTAGAGAGGCTGTTTCCAAATAGACCCCCGGCATCCTTCCCTCCAAGAACTTCCCACCTTGCTCTTGGGGAGACTCGAACTCACAACCTCTCGGTTGGAAGTGGGGGTTGCTTACATTATCTGCCCATATTGCTCTTTTGTTAAGCTGACATTCTGATTCTCACTGCGTAGGATTGGATCATCTTTCTTTTCTTGCATCAGATCAGCTGGGACTCCATGCACATTTGCCACAGTTCATTTCCCTCTATTGAATTTGTGACCTTAAGTTTGACCTAGGTTGTTTCCCTGATTGAACTATTGAGTGTTAGTGTGATTTGAGTTTTGATTGTTATAAGGATTGTTCTGGGGATATCCATATAATTTGTAACACTTGTCCTTTGTATGGCCTGGCTTCTTGTTGTAGTCACAAAATGGTCGACCCTTGAAGTTGGCTGTGTAATATGTTTTGAAAATACGAGTTCCAAAAGAATTTTGATGTTGTGAAGGAGCAATATTCACATGAAGTGAGGTAGACTCTAGGATCAGTTAATTGTTTGGTTCGAACAACCTTTACTTCTCCTCTTATACTAACGGAGAGAAGGCCTATGCCAATGATGGTAGAGGTTTCATCATTAAAATGCTTCCTCGCATTGTTGTGTACACTTTGTTCAAGCCCATTAGAATAGATAATTAAGCATCCTTATTTAGGGCTTAGCTTCACCTAATGTGTATAGTTCTTTGTAATATCAAGTGTGAGAGTGATTTCTTGTAAGTGAGATAGTTCATTATATTGCTTCCTCGTAAAGTGAAATTTTCGACTTACTAAATGGTTTCTTGGCCACTTAAACTTGCACCGGATTTTATAGCCGATATATGAACTTTCGATTTTTTCATTTTAACACTTCAACTCAATCGATTACTTATAAATGAACACCTTTGACCTTTGACTATATTTATGTGGCAGCATCACAACTGACATGGTAAAAGTGCGTGTTAATCATGCAGAAAAAGAGCGTCACTCGAATTACAGAACTTAAAAATATTAAAGCTAAATAAGAAAAAGGAGAAGTAAACAAAGACGAACAAATAAAAAATAAAAAAAGTCCTGAAACCTAAATCCCTCCCCATAACCCCTTTCTTATCTTCTTCCTTACCCCTTCCCCTACCCCTAATTTCTTTCTCGCCATAGTTTATTTCTGATCCCCCAGCCCCAGCTCCTCTATTCGTTACGACTTTGAACAATCGTTGGACCAAGCTTCATTTCTCCACAAACTAATTATTTTAGCATTGGTTAGTCTATCTCATTTCTCAGTTTGACGGCAGGTATGGCGGTGACAACATTTTCGGCGATCTTTTTTGGCCGGTTGCGACTAAGAAATTACTGAAATATTTTAGGGTGGGAAGTAATAGGTGCTCAAGGAGGTCTGTTAATTTTTATTTTGATGAGTGCCACCGAGATGCCATTTTTTCCGATAGAATCCTTGCCTGAATGGTTTTGATAATTTTTTAGAAGATGTAACGACTTGTTTCGGACTAATTTCTAGATTGAGGTTTGGTTAAGATATATACTAGGATTATTATTCATATTTGTATTTTTACCATTGGAAATAGTGGTTGGGAAGGGAAGGTTTTGGAGGAGCTATGGTGAAGAAAAAAGGAAAGAGAACAAAAATTAAAAAATTGATAAATTAATTTTAAAAGAGATTCAGATTTTACAAATACCGAACAATAAATGGTCTTAGTATCTGACGTGGTACTCACATCAGGCAATTGAGATACACGCTCTAAGGGAGGGATTTATTATAAGTATTTTTATCGAATTGGGATGCTAAAATTAAAAAAATTGAGAATTCATATATCGGCTTTAAAATCTTATGCAAATTTAAGTGGCGTATAAGCCATTACGCCAAAAAGAGAACATATGAGAAATACATATATTCTTCATTTTTCCGCAATCATTTCCAATAACCTTTTTTTAAACTTGTTTATACTTTAATCAGAGCATATAGAAGCCTCACCATAATTCCTTTCTACCCAAACAAGGCTCAACCGATAAATAAATTTCTTGAAATTTTTCATAAGCTATATTGCTCAGGTATTTGCCCAGATTAGCAAATATTCTTCATGTTGCTGACCTTCATTTGCTAATTAAAAAATGTATAATTATTTTTCCTCTCTCCAAATATATTTAACAGTGGAATTGTTGGTTTCAAACGAATATTTAGAATCTTTAATAATAACTCTAATAGGGTGGTATTGTCACGGGGCTAAGTTTGACAAGACCCGTGCGGACAACTAAACAGCCTTAACTCGCTTTTAGCCTCAGTCCTAACACAATACTTAGCACAAAAACGTGCTGGAAGCTATGGCAAACAGAAACACACAAGTGCTGGAAATGAAAGCAGTAAGTGGCTAACAAGAGTTGGGAGGCCAAGGCCAATTTTCTGATTTACTTGAAATCAAAAGGAAAGCTACAATACTAAGTGTTGTATATCTGAGATCTTTGAGATCTGAGGTCTGAGGTGCCTTCTATTAAGGCTTGTACATGTATATATATACACAATTACAACTGCTACAAAGTGGGAAAATACTGTTGTCTATCATGCTGTAAAGCTGGCCAGCATGATAGGCTGCTACAGTGAAATTACTGCTGATCATGCAGTAAGGCTGGCAACCATGAATGGAAAAGCTCCCACTTTCAAGTCAAGTGGGAAGGTGATCATTGCCTTCTTGAAATCTGTCTCTTATGGCAGATTTCGAATTTGGCCATGTCGGGTGGCCAAAGTAGTGTGTCGGGCGGCCAAATTAATGTAGAATTTGGCGGGTCGGTACACACTCCCCCACTTGAAATGGCGACGCCCTCGTCGCCACAAAGTTTCACAGACTTAGAAACTTGTCTGTTGAACGTCCCTCGCTCCGCTGATGTAGCCTTTGAAGTTCGGGATAACTGAGGTACTATGTGCCTCAAAGCTGACGGTTTTGCTTTCGACTTAGAGCCCTTATCTTTAGGGACTCGTGGTTTTCCCTTAGCCAAGCAATTGGCTACCTTGCTCCCTTTGGTCTCTGTACCGTTTGCTGGTATCATGGTGTCGTTCTCCTCTACGACTTGCATTGCGGACAGCAGACCACCGACTTGTGGCACCCGAACTGTTGGCACCACACATGGACCCCTCGGGTCATAAATGTATATCTGGTCAAGAAAAGGGCAGATGAACGCTTGAACTTCGTTCCAATATTCTAGCCCTAATACCAGGTCGAATACATCCATGGGCGCGACATAGAAATTCACGCCTCCCAGCCAAGCTCCTAAGCTGAGCTTTACATTACAAATAACTCCAAATACGTTGGTGGGTTTGGAGTTAACCGTCTTCAACACGGACTTGTTTGGACTGTATGCAAGGCCAAGTGACTTAGCCTTCTCCTTAGTCACAAAATTATGTGTCGCACCGGTATCTACCAAGATGCGAACTTTCTGCCCACACAAGTGCTGGAAATGAAAGCAGTAAGGGGCTAACAAGAGTTGGGAGGCCAAGGCCAATTTTCTGATTTACTTGATAATCAAAAGGAAAGCTACAATACTAAGTGTTGTATATCTGAGATCTTTGAGATCTGAGGTCTGAGGTGCCTTCTATTAAGGCTTGTACATGTATATATATACACAATTACAACTGCTACAAAGTGGGAAAATACTGTTGTCTATCATGCTGTAAAGCTGGCCAGCATGATAGGCTGCTACAGTGAAAATACTGCTGATCATGCAGTAAGGCTGGCAACCATGAATGGAAAAGCTCCCACTTTCAAGTCAAGTGGGAAGGTGATCATTGCCTTCTTGAAATCTGTCTCCTATGGCAGATTTCGAATTTGGCCATGTCGGGTGGCCAAAGTAGTGTGTCGGGCGGCCAAATTAATGTAGAATTTGGCGGGTCGGTACAGGTATTGTATATTCTCTTTGATATACTTTACAACAAATAGACATCGAGTAGGAAGACAAATAGTTTCAATGAAACAATTACTACATGACAATTGAATTGTTCCTTTCGGAATCTTAGATTTTCCATAATAAATTTGAATTTTATTTGGAAAATTCATGTTTGGTCATAGATTTTGCCTATATTTTAGCAAAATTTCAAATCCCAAAATCAGTCTAATAGCTCGTTTTGAGCAAAAATATCACTATTATATTTTTTTAAAAATTGCCCCAAACTTTTATATTTTATAAAAGAGCCCATAATTTATTATTTTGTAATAATGTTACTTTGTTTTCTCGGTCATCTGATAGTCTATCATGTAATTCTTATAAGAATAATAATTTTGTGTCAAATTTATTTATGTTCAGGACTATGATTTGCGATAATATAATGAATGTTATTGATAATGGTATTGATGGATATCTGTTACAGTTTTTAGAACTTGTGGTATAAGTTATGTTTCATGTTTCTCCAAAATAAATTTTCGGAATATGTTTTGAAAACTGATGTCCAAATACATTTTTATTTTCGGGAAAAAGGCCAAAAATATACCTCTACCATCAAAAATTAGTGACGTTAGTACCCCGTTCTACTTTACGGCTAAAATTATCCTTACCGTTAACAAAGTATGCAAAATTATCCCTACCGTTACTAAAGTAGATAAATTTGTACATAAATCTAATAGATTTGGGAAAAAGGCCAAAAAAGTACACCTACTATTAACATTTATCCACGTTAATACGTAAAAGAAGATTTCTAAGAATGTACATCTGCTTTCAGGCATTGAAAATGGGGTTCAAGAGTGGGTTGAGATCATTCATTGGCTTGGATGGAACCTTTCTGAAAGGAAAATGCAAGGGTCAACTGTTAGTAGCTGTTGGCCAAGACTCCATGAGGCATTTTTATCCCTTAGCTTGGTTTGTTGTTGATAAAGAGACCAAAGTGACATGGAGTTGGTTCCTAAGGCTGCTACAATATTTATTGGACCTCAAAAGTGGAGAAGGGATTACATTTATTTCAGATATGCAAAAGGTATGACTTTATTGTTTCATTTAGTAAACTTTTGACTCTATTCTTTACTGTTGCATCTCATTACTGTTTTGTTGCATCTCATTAGTTCATAACTGTAACATCTCATTACTGTTTTTGTTGCATCTCATTAGTTCATAACTGTTGCATTTCATTACTGTTCTGTAGCATCTCATTAGTTTCATTACTGTTGCATTTAATTACAGTTTCATTAATGCATTAATTGGTTTGTTCCAGTGTTGCATTACTGGATATGTTCAGTTTTTGATGCATTTCTTTACTATTTTTCCATTTTAAGGGTTTGACTGATTCAATCCACTTGGTTTTTCCTGAGGCACGCCATAGATATTGTGTAAGACAAATAGAGGCAAATTGGTACAAAAAATGGGGATATGGGGAATATAAGAAGTACTTACAGTGGGCTGCACGGAGCACATATGAGGAGGATTTTAAAGACCAATGGGGAATATCAGTCCACTTGGTTCTTCTCTAAGAAGAAGTACTCCTTTGCGACATTGATGAAGATGATAGAAATAGAGTCGAGCAAGGGATAAAGAAAGAGGCAAAGATGAATAATTTGAGCTTGAACCCTAGGTTTATTCAACTGAGATTATTTTTAGGTGGATGGGTTATCAATTGGGGCAGGTTATTATTTTTGGGCGGGTTGTAATAGTCTAGTTGGCGATTTATTAGTTAGTTGGCACATTATTAAGAGGGACCCAGTTGCCATGTAGGAGCTCCGTTAGATTTGTGTACTATTTCTCCTACTTTAATAACGCCATGTATTGTTTTAGCCCGAAAGTAAAACGGGGTATTAACGTGGATAAATTTCAATAGTAGATGTACTTTTTTGGCATTTTTTCCAAATCTGTTAGATTTAGGTACAAATTTATCTACTTTAGTAATGGTAGAGCCAATTTTGCATACTTTGTTAACGGTGGAGACAGTTTTAGCCATAAAGTAGAACGGGGTACTAACGTAACTAATTTTCGATAGTAGAGGTATAATTTTGGCCTTTTTTCCTTTATTTTCAAACCAACCTTCCCAAGTCCTATTTTTCAAAAACAATTTAGAAATTTAATGTCCAAACTCTAACTTAAAAGCTAATACGAAAATCACATTTAACTAGAAGAGCAAAGGAAACCATATATTACACTAAGATATAAAGTGAGATGAATGCAACTCTCCGCCTCAGAAAAACTTACTAGTAGCAGCATAAAAAAATAATTAATCAAACCATTAAATTTTGCTACATTAAGTAGGCGTTTGAACATTAATATTTTAATTTCTTCAAAAAGTAATAATTGAAGTTAAGTTAAAATAGTATGAAATTTAAAATTATATTTGGACATTATTTCACTTGAAAAAATATGTAGTTTTGTGAGGAAAAAAACTGGAAATTTTGAAAAAATAGTCAAAATTACTTTTTGGTTTTAAAAAAATTTATTTTCGATTTTTTTTTTAAACTTGTAATATTATGTGGACAAATACAGTTTAAAAAAAAATCGATAAAATTATGGACAAACGGTTCCTAACTATCTTGGATTTTTTTTGGGTCCGAAATGAGCTTTATTAATTTCCTAAATTAACATTGAACCCCTCTCTCTCTCGTTCTCTATTTCTAAGAAACAGGGGGTCTCGATGAATTGGGGAAGAAATTGAAGACCCGATTTTTAAACCCTATCCGACCCGTTTCTCTGCAAAATCACCCGGTCTCCGTTACGTGATGCCCTAGTTCTTGGGGGCATCATCATCTGTACAGTTCCTTTTTTCTGATTTCAACATTTTGGGACCATACCATTTTGGGGCCCATTTCGTTGATTATTCAATATCAGAAACAATAGCTGCGCGCCTCTACTACTAAAAGTCTTTGAAATTTTCCGGACCCTAATTTGGTATGCCCAATTGTTAGAGCTCCAATTTTTTTGGTAAAGAGTTGATTGGGATGAAGCGGGTTCAAATGAAGCAAAGTGGATATGGAAGATTCATATAGTTGACCCGAATTAGCTTTAAATGGATCCCTCATTGATCTTAACGTTGGGTTTCTGCCTTTGTTTCCTTTTTCTTGCCGTACAGTCAAGTCGTCCGCCTCCTCCTCCATCTCAGCAATCTCCACGACCGCCGCTACCACCACCACCTTCTCCTTTATCACCAGGGCCTCCTCCACCACCCCACCAAATTCGCCGTCCTCCGCCACCTCCAAAAAAGACTATCTCCGACAGTAAAAACTCTAACCACGGTAAAAACCACCACCATAAATCTAACGGGAAATTGCCTCCACCTATAAGGCAAAAAAAGTTAAATTTGGGGAAGAAATTGGGGTTAATGTTTGCGGCTGTTGCTGTGATATTGCAAGTGTGTGTGCTGGCGTTCTTGATAATCAAGAGAAGGCAGTTATTAAAGGCTCATAGTAGTAGATTTTGAAGGGACATTTGTATATGGATGTGTATATCAGCTCCCATTCTCTTTTGGAAGCGGAGCATGTTAATTGCAGTTAGCCTTATTGATTCAGATTTTTAACACGGCATTGATGAGTAGAAGGATTAAGGATTCAGCTGAAATGTTGGTTTCTGCATTTGCGTTGGTCGCTCCTGTAAATTGGTAATATTTTATAGTATTACATTTTTTTTTCCAGATTTCTTAATGTTCTTCAGTTTCTGTTTATAGTATTAAGTTCTTTTTAATGAATGAGTAGCATGTATGACTCCTATGAATTATTTAGAACTCATTGAGATTCTTATGTATAACATGATTTTAAAAATATCTATTCTGTGTAATTATGCTGTTACTTTTGATGAGCTTTTATGCAAAGGGAGTGTAGGAGATAATTGAATATTTCAGTAGTCTGAAGCTGCAAACAGCTTTTGTCAAAAGTCATCTATGATGAGTCCTTTTTAGCTGGAATATTCTGCATATGTTTGTTATGAGGGCTGGTCTCATCTTTAGCAATAATGTACTGTACTGCGGCAAAGTTGTATCCATTATCCATGATAGTACAACAACAACAACAAAACCAGTATAATCTCAACACAGACCTTATCCCTACCTATGAATATAGGTTGTTTCCAACAGACCCTCGGCTCATGGACCATTATCCATGATAGTGAATTAGAAAAATGGCAGCTTTTGCAGTGCATGTTTAGGTGGACTAGTGTACCTTTGAGAAATACAGATCTAGGTGAAGATTAGGAGAGCCTTTAATTCTAGTTGCAGGAATGTGAAAGAATCAGTTTGAAGTTATCAACTAGGATAATCTATTGGTTACATATATCTTTCAAACATGATTTCAAGTATCCTATACGCAAACAACAACAATCAACAACAACTTAGTATAATCTCACTTAGTGGGATCTGGGGAGGGTAGTGTGTACGCAGACCTTACCTCTACCTTAGGGTAGAGAGGTTGTTTCCAAATAGACCCTCGGCATCCTTCCCTCCAAGAACTTCCCACCTTGCTCTTGGGGAGGCTCGAACTCACAACCTATTGGTTGGAAGTGGAGGTTGCTTACCATCAGAGCAACCCCTCTTATCTTACGCAACGTAATTTAATTAAGAGATAGAAAGGATCCGGGGTGAAAATTCATGGTACAACTTGAATTAATTGTCTTTAATGTCAAAAAGGTTCCACCTTTTCTAGTTTAGAAGAAACTAACTAAAGTGAGGTTTAATCTAGATAATGGAGATAATTCTAAAACAATTACTCCTATGTATATGACTTGCCCAAATGAGCTTGCACATATCTCGACTCCACCTCACAACCTTCTACATCGCCGAGAATGGGGCCTTAATAGATACTCCTTAAACTTCAATTGATGTAAAACTAATTTATTGACAATGGGAGTTGCTTGGTTTTTCCTAGAATTAATTTGATGTTGGCTACTTCTAATATGTTATTTGAAGTTCTGTCTAACAGCAAAAATATCGTAGTTACTTTTGCTTTCTGGTTGTGTTTCTCTAGAAATGCTAACTCATGACTGTCGTTTTTGGCATTATAGGTCTCAAATGAAATGATTAAGATGATATATTGCCTCCTTTGTCAATTTTAAGGTACTGGCTCGGATTGTTTTGATTAACATAATGTTGTCTGGTGAGAAAAGAATGCTGTAGGGAAACGAGCATACTGTTGATGGAAGCATGACCGGTCATCATCAAAGCTGAAATATGATTTCTAATGTATAGGTTAAACACCACAAAACTATTTTATTGTTGGTATAATCTAACTGTTGTACATGATATGAAAACTTAAACATGTAATCTCTATCTTAATGTGCATTAATGTGTTATAACATATAGACCTAAAAACAGATAGCATGGAATCTGCAAATACATGAGTTGCTAACGAGGACCACTAAAAAGATGTTATCTTTAGTCTGAAAAATGTTTCTATATATATACATATTTCGTATTTGGTCTGAGCATGTTTCTTTTTGGCATGATAATACGAAGGATAGTCATTTTCCCTCTTTCCTTTTGTGCATGGAGGTTAATAGTCTATATACAATTTATTCTATATTTGGAATTGATTCTACCATATGATACACTTAGGTTGAACAAAGTTAAATTATTTTTTGTTTATTTTATTATGGTAAAATTGACATGAGTTAGAGCTTAGAGTGGAGAAGCGAGGATTCGTGTAGCTGATCTCTACTTGTTTGGACCTCAGATATAGTTGTTGATATAATTTTTCAAAGTCAAATAACTCCTTTGATAACCCAAGCCTTCTTAATATAACAAAGTGTCATCAATTCATTATACATTTAATGTATCAAAGGGCGTGGCTTAGTGGTATATCATCATTTGGAGGCTTACAATAATATAGAACTAGGAGAATTACATGAAGTTATAATAATACAATTATTAGGGGCGCTCTCAATTTTAGAAGTTTGCATTTATTTCCACATCTATATGGTTAATATTATTGAGTTTTTGACCAATATTGACCCTTATCTTTGAGGGTAAATCTATTTTGGTTTTTCAGATATAGCATTGAGCATTTTTAGTCCCTTAAGTATGCTAAAGCGGAGCACCTTTAGTCTTGTGGATAATCAAACCATGTGACATTGAATCCGAGCTCGGATTCAAGCTTAACAATAGTTCTGTCTTCGACCGGACCCCTGACTTAAAGCTCAACGCATAAAGAACTATAATTAAAATAAGAACCTTTCAATAACTAGAGAGTAGAGAAAAAAGTTTGTATTTGCTTTGATATGCGTGTTACAGTATATCCATTGAACTAGAAACTTTTCCTTTATACAGTATGAGAGTTTTACCCCTAGTACAATTCTAAAAAAGGTAAAATCCTCCTTGTTCAATAATTAGTGATACGTTACCGCATCGGGCGAGATCCATGCCGTGATATCCGGTTTGGTACGGATATCACGCCCCCTATTACTTGTGTGCGACCGTTTGTAGTGCTTTCCTTGGTCTTGGAGCTCGTACCGGATTCGGGGGGAGGGGGCGTTGTTTTGTTGGGCCCGATGGCGAGCACTCCGTCCGAGCATTAGTACGAGAAGTTATCTGCTTTAATTTTAATTACATATAGTTATGTCCTTGCTTCGTTTGACCTACTAGAAAATCGGGGTGCTCATTAGCCCTAGTTTTACTCGTATACAAATCTTAATATAGAATTTAGCATATTGATTTAATTTAATAGGTTCAGTGTTGCATTAATGACATCTCGCGGAAAATGAATATTTGTCACTTGAAAATCAATTCATAAGTCAGAATTCATGAAGTTCAAATTTAGACTTTTTCCCGAGCTGCACAAGTGGCTCGGGAATTCTCTCTTTCTTTTTTCTTTCCCCTGTTTGTCCTCTGATTTTCAATGGTTTTACATTTTGACAAGGAAGATTAAACATGCTCATCTAACTTCTCCAATAGGAAGCAATGTAGTTAGGGTCGTTTGGTAGGATGTATAAGAATAGTACTCCATTGAATATGGTATATTAGTAACGTTGAAATTATTTGTGCTGTGACTATTTCTTATCGACTGTTTGATTTGATGTATTAAAGGTTTTGAAAGGAAAATTCTATTTTTATACATGCTTATTTATGTATTAAAAAATATGGTATTGCTAATGCTATGATTTAATATGTGTAAGTATAGTAATGAATATGGTATATAACTAATAACATATGTTGGAAAATGCTATTAAATAAAGAATTAATAATACTAAAGCTAATACATATATTATTTTCCCTAATAAATTCTTCAAGCAACCCTTAATATTATAAGGGGAGATAGGATCATAGATGGCAGATAAAATTTTATATATATAAAGCTCTAAAAATGTTTATTTTTATGGTAAGTTGCAGTTGCACTCATGGTCACAAAGTAGTATTAAGCACAACAGTATTTAACATTTATTAACTAAAAATCTTAAGGCAAAAATCACTTTTAGTCCGTGGCGAAAAATATTTACATTTGATAAGCGCAAAAGTGTATAAATATTTGTTGTATATAACATACAAAAATGTATATATATACCAAAAAATATAATAAAAAATATATAATTTTGACTATTATTTTGAGAGAAAATATACAATGGTATTTTTTGTTAGAATTTTAAATTCATTTTTAAGGTTTAGGACTTGTTAGGAGCCACTATTCATTCTTGTCAAAGACTCAGCGATAGTCTAAGTTTAGCCAACTCCATTCTTTTGCATCCAACTCAAGTCTTCCTTTGTTCTGCTCTTTTCAATAGAAGCCTACCTACAAATTATTAGAGTTACATGCATATTGTCTCTTTTCAATAAAAAAGATTGTTACCTTTTTTTGTAATTTCAAAATTCCATTTTTTCATTTTTCTGCCCGCCACCCCCCGTCCCTGCCCCTCCCCCGAAAAAAATATTTTTTAATATATTTTTCTGTTTTAGTTTTTATTTATTTATTGGTCAAAATTTTACAAGTTTCAAAGTTATGAGTTTGGAGGTTTATGTGTATGGAGGTTCTTAAAAATTTTTTTCCACAAAAAATATTTTCCGTTATACCAAACATACCCTCAATATGTTTGCTTTTTCTGAGAATAAAAATAGGGTGAAAGACTCTTTGAAATGTTTGGTACAATAAACAACAGAGGATTTGAAACGCAAAATCACAATAATTCCATAATACACCATTTAGGTCCAAATTTAAACCTAACTTCCTGCCTACCTACCGAATTAGAAGTTGAACATTCCCTTAATATTTTAAAGATTTTAGCCAATAAATTTGAATGTTCTCTGATTCTTAAGATAATAATAGAGTACAGTATTGGGATTTTATGTTTGATGAAGTAAAAGATTGCAAAAGAAAAGAGAGAAGAAAACTTGATAGTAAGACAGAAACGCGTTGACGCCGATATTTTTGTTTCTATTGTAAGCACATCCTTTTCGTACCTGTATGGCAAATCTTCTAACTCTCCTCCTTTACCTACCACCGGCAATCTTTAATTATAATATTCCGTCCGTCCCAATAAATAATAGTACTATATTTTCAAGGATCGTTTTATTTGAATACGGCTTACCTTGAAATAAGTTATGTTATGATTAGTTACTTTAGTTTATTTTTATCTATTATTTAGTATATTATATTAAAAATAATATTTGTATAATTTCTAAAAAGAAAGTATAAGTTTTTCCAGCACTAATTATTCAACCCATTACAAAGTATAATTTTTTTTGACACTAATTTTAATCCTGAAATGACTTATACCAGGTTTGCTAATAACCAAACAAAGTATTAAGGTAATATCACATTTTTATACCAGCACTATATCTACTTATACCTCATAACAATCGACCCCTTAAAGAGTTTAATCTTTATATAACACTTGCTAGAAAATTAATAGTAATTGAAAAACGATATTGAGAAGGCTTGAAGTGTGAGCGACTTTCCTTAATAAGTTATTGCCCGTATACAGATTTGAGGAAAAATACAGATAATTTTTTTCAGGATACAACAAGCCACAAGTTCATACTTGCAGATTTTCTGAATTATCTTTGTAGGTAAACTCGTGTTTATTTATAGAGCAAAAAGTCAGGCCTTTTCCGAAAAATACTTTATTTCATTAACAAATATGACTGTTTATTTGAATTTTAAATTCAAATAAAATAATTTTCTATTATAAAAATAACAAATAAAATTATTAATAACCGATGAGGGAAAATCCAACATTCCCCTTACTTTATAACAAACTACTTCTTTCAATCCTCCACTAGTTTGTTATATTTCTTATAAAATCATGCATACCGAAATTATCTTGTTTAGATTTGAACTTTTCATTAGTGCAAACAACCTTAAAGTTCTGACGAGGTTATTGGTATCTTAAACATTTGAACCACAACTCCTTGTGCCAAAACCGAAAATATCACACACGTAATACTATTTTGGTAACTTAAAAAATCCAGTATATGTTTTAGCACGTGTACGGCCTCGTGCTCATTCTGATTTCATGAATACTTACAAGATTAACCCGCAATATCTTGCTTGAAGCGGCACCACTTCAGTATTCATATATGTAAAATTAGATACAATGTACCTGTTACTACAGACATGTACTAATTTTATTAAGATTTAATTCAACCACTTTGAGTAACATTTTGCACTACAAAGTTTGTTATTTTAGGCATTTAACAACTTATTGGCTCCTCGCATAACATTATGTAGTACATATGAATTAAGGCTCTGAAAGAAAATTAGTGCTTAAACATCACAAAGCAACTTGTTATTACCTCATTGAACTTATTTTGTTAGAGTGTACATTAACTCAAAATTGGGTTCCCGTTGCTTGTGTTTAATTCAAGGGGTTTAGCCCCATTCCTTCACAAGTTTGTTGTACTACATCTCTCGTTAATGCTTTGGTAAGTGGATCAGCCAAATTCTTATTCGATCTCACATACACAATAGTTATAGTCCCATTTGTGATTAATTCTCTTATATAAGCATGCCTCAAGATTATATGTCTTGATTCATCATTATTTATCTTATTATGAGCCACACACATGGTAGTCTCACTATCACAAAATACAGAAATGGCTAGCATGGGTCGTGGCCACAACTTTATATCTAATAACACGTTCCTGATTCATTCTGCTTCTTTCCCACCAACAGCTAATGCTATAAATTCAGATTCCATCGTAGAATGAGAAATACAAGTTTGTTTCTTGGATGCCCAACTAATGGCACCACCTCCTAAAGTGAATATCCATCTTGAAAAGATTTATTATCATTAACACTAATAATCCAACTTGCATAAGAATATCCTTCTAAAACAATAGGAAAACCATTATTGCAAATACCCAAATATTTTATATATTTTAAATATCCAAGTACTCTGGTTATTGCTTTTCAATGATCATTACTTGGATTACAAGTAAACCTTGAAATTTATAAACAACAAATGCTATATCAAGTCTTGTACAACGCATTGCATACATCATACTACCTATTGCACTTGCATACTTTAATTGATCTATTGCTCTTCCAATATTTTCAGTTAACTTGATACTCGAGTCATAAGGAGTATTAAACATTTTTATGCCTAAATGACTGAACTTAGCAGGGATTTTATCAATATAATGTGATTGTGATAAAGTCATTCTTTTGTTCTCTCTTTTCATCTTTATGACTAGAATAATATCTACTTCATTTAAGTCATTCATCTTAAAAACTGAAGTTAGATACTTCTTAGTTTCAGTAATACCAAGCATATTTGTACCAAATATTAGCATGTCATCAACATAAAAGACAAATGATAACTCTGTATTCTTTTGTGAACTTCAGTAAATACATTTGTCAACATGATTATGTATGAATCCATTTAATAGTACACCACTATCAAACCTTTCATACCATTATTTAGGTGCTTGTTTCAAACCATAGAGAGACTTTATCAACTTACATACTTTCTTCTCATTTTCTGGAAGAACAAAACCTTAAGGTTGTAGCATATAAATCTTTTCACTAAGGTTTTCGTTTAAAAAAACTGTTTTAACATCCATTTGATGCACATACAAGTTATATATAGAAGGCATGATAAAAGCACTCTAATGGATGTTATGCCTTCTACATGAGCATTTGTATCAAAATATTCTATGCCTTCTTTTTGAGTGAAACCTCTTGCTAATAATATTGCTTTGAAGGTTTGGATAAAATCAGCTGTATTATACTTTATTCGAAAGACCCATTTGCAACCTATGGGTTTTTATCTATTTGAAAGATCAACTAAAACCCAAGTATCGTTTGACATTATTGAATCCATTTCATCATTAATAGCCTCTTTCTAGAAGGCAACATCTCGAGAAGCCATAACTTCTTGAAATATCTTCGAGTCTTCTTCAATATTTAACAGGATAGGAATTTGCTTACAAATATTTTTTCTATCTCCTTATACAAGCAAGACTAAGGACTGTAAAGACATAAAATGAAAACCAAGACATTTTTCTTTCCTTATTCTTTGACTCTTTCTTGGTTCTATTTGTATGTTGTCACTTTTCTTTTACTTGTAGTAATTTCTGAATGTGACAATCTATATGCACTATTATCACTTTCGTTTGGTTTAGTTATTTTGTCACGATCCAAAATCCACTAAGGATCGTGATGGCACCGGACAACGCTGTCAGGCAAGCCAATTAAATTACCGATTCAAAATCCTCTTTTAAAATACATCAAATTCCAGAAATTTCCTTCCATTTTCATAAATAAGTGATTTTTGCTTGAATTCAAATTGACAATAACAATTAAATCAAATCTTTCAAAAACCATCCCAGAACCCGGTGTCACAAGAGCATGAACAATTACTGATAAGTGAAAAAAATACAACCCCTGACCAGAATACAGTGGACAGGGAAATAAATAATTAAAGTACAGAAAGGAACTCCACTAGCTGCGGGTCGCCTCGCAAATTGTAGCTCACCTAGTCCCAGAGTTATCCATGCCGCTACGCTAGTATGCTACTAGAAATGTACATGTACATGTGCAACAAAAATGCACAGAAGTGTAGTATGAGTACGTAATCAATGTGTACTAAGTGAGTAACCCATCTAATCCCAAAGGGGTAGAGACGAGTTGGCCAACTTCGATACTCACTAGAGGTCAATTATCAATATTCTATAAATGTGAGAATAATCATGGATTTATATAAAAGTTCTAATTGTGAAGCCCGGAAAATAGGTAAGTACCTTTGACAATAAATCAAGGGCTTCCAAAGTCTATCCTTTATTATCTTATTAGTTTATATCAAGCCACGTAGGGCCAATTCCACATTTGCAGTTGTTAAATAACAAATAAACATGTGCAAATACGTCGAGGTCGACAGCCGCTCCAACAGAATGTAAATTGTGCACTGTTGAGGGTCGAGCGGCTTGAACCATAGATGCATCTATTATCACTGAGGCATTCGACCCGTGCCATAATTAAACACATATCCCGCTCGCGAATCATCCATGCGACGCAGGCACACATAAAGTACATGCTTAATCAGTCACATAAGAACTTATTGGGAAATATTTATTCAAATAAAACCAATTCTCCTTTAACTATTTATGAAATGAAGTTTAATTCTTTTAGAAATTTACTTTCTAATTCGATGTGAGTTAAGCAATTCAAGCTACCAATGCGTTCACAATTTATCCACGTATACATGCTTTTGAGTCCTAACTACCTGGACATATGCATAATAGTAGCTACGCACGGACTCTCGTCATCTCACTACCCCCCTCCCCACAAATAGGAACACATAATCAATTACTTCACCTATGGGGTAAATTCCCCCTTACAAGATTAGAAAGGAGACTCACCTCGTTCCGAAGACTCGAAATCAGCATTCTACATCCTTTCGAAAGCTTGAACCAACACACAATGCACCAACACTAGCCAATTAATGATAAAATAATGAGAATATACTCAAATACTTGTTAACAATTCAGATTATACAAGTTCCCAACTTCGTTTAGTGAAATGACCAAAATGCCCTCGGGCCATGTGCCCGAAATCCAAAATTTCTTTAAGCTAAAGGTTACCCATGATCTCAGGAACTCAAATATATGATTTTCTCCTAATTCCATATTCAAAATTGTGGCTAAAATCCAAGATTATAATTTTTTAGGTTTTTCTACTATAACCCTAAATTTCCTACACAATTCATGCTTGAATCCACACAAAGTTGATGTATTTAGCTCATAATAGGTGGGGATAACATCCCTTATCATTGATGACAAAAATCTCTTTTTGAAGCTCTCCAAAAATCACCCCATGAAGTGAGAAATGAGGGTAATGAACCAAAATCCCGATTTAAAATAACCTCACTACTCCAGCAATTTCTGCTTCTGTGGAATTATAGCCGCTTATGCGGCTCCGCTTTTGAGGTCCAGGGACTGCTCCTGCGGTCCCGCTTATGTGGACACACATGCCGCTTTTGCGGTACCAAAAGGGACCCCTCACTTCCGCTTCTGCGACTTGCCAACCACAGGTGCGGTTCCGCTTATACGGCTGCCCAATCGCATCTGTGGCCCCCCTTCACTATTGGTCAAAACCGCTTTTGCGGTCCACAATCCGCCTCTACGGGGCCGCTTCTGTGATCCCATATCCGCAGAAGCAGAAATATCAGGTACCAACTGCCTAGTTTTTCCAAAAATCAAACTTTTGATCCGTTAACCACCCGGAATCCACCCGAGGCCCCCGGAACCCCAACCAATCATACCAACCAATTCCAAAACACATTACGGACCTGCTCGAGGCCTCAAATCATATCAAACAACACCAAAATTACGAATTACACCTCAATTCAAGCTTTATGAACTTTGAACTTTCCAACTTCTATTTCCGATGTTTAAACCTATCAAATTACGTCCGATTGACCCCAAATTTTTCAAGCAAATCATATTTGACATTATAGACTTACTGCAACTTCTGAAATTCGATTCTGACCCCGATATCAAAAAGTCGACCCCCCGGTCAAACTTTCCAAAAACCTTCAATTCTCTATCTTTAGCCAAATGGTATCAAAATGGTCTACGGACATCCGAATTCACTTCCGATCGTGCTCCCAACTCCAGAATCATCATACGGAGCTACTCACATCCTCGGAATCCCAAACAGATATCGATAACGCTGAAATAAACTTCAAGCCAAACTTAAGGAATTTATTCAAAAATACTAACTTCCACAATAAGTGCCAAACGTTCCCGGGTTATCCAAAACCTAAATTGGGCATACACCCAAGTCCGAAATTATCACACGAACCTGCTAGAACCTTCAGATCCTGATTCCGAAGTCGTTTACTCATAATTCTAATCCTATTTTATTCTTTCAACTTTAAGCTTCTCAAAGGAGGATTCTCTTCCCAAATCAATTCCAAACTTCACGATATTAAATTCTGACCACGCGTACAAGTCATTATACCTGAAATAAAATTGTTCATGGTCTCCGACTGCTGAACAGAGCGCAAGTACTCAAAATGATCAGTCGGGTCGTTACATTCTCTCCCACTTAAACATACGTTCGTCCTCGAACGTGCTGAGAACTATACTGGAGTAGTCTGAAATAACTGTTTAGCACCTTACCCACCTTCCCATGCTATACAACTTAGCTGAGCACATAAGCTCGATAAATTCTGAAAATATTCCCTTTTATTCATGCAAATAAGCCTTAGAGCCCAATTCCAACATCCGGAATCCTATGCTAGGCCTCTTTCCAACATAAAATTACCATATCAATCACTACACGCCCCACTCGAACATAACGGCATAACTTCGCCGAATTCTTACTTTGCAACACTAAATCCACTGGACCACACTAATATTCTCTGATCAACTTAGCCAAAATTTTACTGATCCGATGCTCCCATTGCACCCCATGACATATACAGGCCTTACTTTAACCTTTACCATACCGCCACGACGGAAGGGATGTACCAATATTCAGAATCACTTGCCAAGTCAATAACACATCTACACTCCCGACAAGGCCTTCCCCTTATTCTGAACCCAATAATGGTCTTATCTCCATAACATACCTCATATAACTGGATTGCACAGAATCCTAGATCAAGGGATCTCGTTCCATCTGATACAACTGCTCAAGCACTAAGCCACTCCAAAAATTGTTAAAACCTCATATGATGCTATCATGTGCCAATAAGTCACCAATTCGAATGCAACGCTAAAGGAAGATGAACTCTGGGAGGAATTATCATTCCCCCGCACTAATACGGACTTTCCTCAAAAGATTGGAAACGAAACACACAAAGGAATAACATATAGAAAACTAGACTCGACATCACACAGTTATGGCGTGCAATCCGATCCAAATAACATACCTATGGCGGCGTGCCACCCGATCCACAAATAGATCTCACATAAGAAGATTTCACTTCGACTTAAATCTGCTCATTACAATAAAAATATTGAATTTCGATCGTAGGCACGCTAATTGCATAATACCATCCCTGAGGAAACACATAGCGCTATAGGCTACAAACTCAATCACAACTAAGGTGCGACATACAATCTGAATCTCAAGAGACGTTCCGCTCACATAACATTATCGCCACGTAAAATCTTAACACATAAAAATTTACCAAGCTGTCTCACAACTCATGCGGTGCAATACACCATTACCTAGGATAGCTGATGATAGCCTAACACCCTGTTTATTCCTCCATAAGGAATGCTCACTGACACATACAAAACTAGCATGATATAAGGCCCTATTCATATATAATTCGATCTAATGATCTCAAGCCGATTTCTGATTGCATCAGCTTGGCTAATAACCTTTCAAAGGTCCATAGTAACTCTCTTTTCCTCATGACACATAAGAAAACCTGTATAACCAGAGCAACCTCCCCAGTTCATGACCCAATAACAAAGTGCCTTCTAGGCATAGTTTCTCAAACAAATGTTATTATCACAATCCTTATACTTGCTTAACTCTTTAGTCAATCAAGTGACTACATGCCACTCTTACACAATCTTCCCGTGGGACACGCTCCCACAATCTTCTGAAATAAATATCAAGTCTGCTCATTCCAACTATCGGTCGCACCAACGCTGAAAAGCAATCAAGAATCCTCACTAGGATACAAGCCTTTTTCACAAACATTGATCTCAGGTGACTCCGAAGCCGATACCAATTTACTCTAATCATTCAACCCTTTCCTTGCTCATCCGATCCCGTGACATCCTCATCGATACCGAACTGCAACCTTGATCCTCACTTTGAATTTCCACGCTACTCACTGCACCCAACGTGCCAATATACGATAGAACACGATTTTCCGTCATAACTCCTAAATCCTTAATATCTTAACATTTTGTCATATAAGAACTTGCACTTTACACACTTCAGGAGAACCATAACAACACATAGGTAAATTCCCATAACTGTAGAATATGCAACCCTACAAGTAGTGGTCCATGCCACCATAACCCTTTCTGGAATCTACTTTACACAACGAGCCTTAGAAATAGAAGGCTTCTGAATAACATTAATTGCGGCGGCTGACAAGCCTGATACATACCGCTACAAACCATACACACAACTTGATCATGCTGAATGAACTGATCAAAAATCCTATCATGCCCAAATTCAACAGTGGCTAATCAATCCCCTTTCATTCCAATTTATCCTTGAATGCTTTGGAAATAGTACCAATTCTCTTCAACACATAACACACTCCATATACACTTATCCCGAGTGACCTTGAACCACGAGACCATGATGTCTCAACCCTCACGAACTATTTTGTACCCCCCAATTACTACATCACAAGCCAACCATCACAAAACATTCTATGCCACTTCTCATAAGCTGCTTTCCAAGCTTGATCCTTAATTATGCCTATAAACTTGACATTATTAGGCACCACACTTTACCTCTTAAATTCACTAGGACCTCTACTGAGAGCCACCCGCTCTGACTTGGTCCCGAACATAATCGGCTACATAGATCTCATAACGCAGGAGTACCCTCTCGATGAGGTACCTAGCAGAATTACTCCCTTTAAAACTCGCTTCCATACAAGGCACACATCTCGAATCCTTTCCCAAGTTCGAACATGAGGCCATAAGGCCAACCATAGAACATCTTTACTACTTATGGTAGTTTTTCGTAGCTGAATCAACCCCTCAGTACGCTATTAACCAGGAACATCGCAAGTAGTTAACCATGAAGCCCAAATTATAAGCGGTGGGACTCTCCCACTTAGCTTGAAGTCATTATTAAAATACTCTAGAGTTCACCCTTATTCTTAATCTCTTGTTGACAAAACATTGTGCAACCATCCGTCGCAAATTCTCGGAATTCTCATGTAAATCCCATCTCGCATATTCTGAATCATCATTCACCTCCGCACCAACATTCGCTGTCATTCTCGATACTTTACCATATAGCTACTCCTATACTCGGTTTGGTTTGAGTTTTTTTCGGTTCTTTTTTAATTAAAACCAAAACCAAACCACATTTAATCGGTTTTTAAAATTCAAAACGAAAACGAAAACCAAGAAGTATCGGAGTTTTGGTTGGTTTGGTTTGATTTTCAATTTGGTTCAATTTTTCGGGTTTTTTTGAACACCCCTAATTATATGTATATATACTACGTATTTACTCCTCTTAATTTTCTGGTATATTTACTTTTATATATTTTGACACACCTTAATAAAAATTTTGACTCTGTAACTGAGTATATTATAACGATATAAATCAATTATATGTAATTGCATGTATGATAACAGTTTATCACTTTCTTACAGTGTGAATTTCCTATACATTAAAGTCGGGTTCGATTTTGTTCTTCCTCCCTCCTTTCTTCCTTATTCACTCTTCTCCATCCTAGTTCTCTATGTAATAGAAAAGAATTAAAAAAGGAGTAAAGTAAAAGTTCATCTTTCTGCATGAAATTTTTTTATATTATTTATTTCCCGTTATAAATGTATGGAGATAGACATGTGGCCATCACTTGTTTTAGAAATAAATTCGGCATTTTGAGGCTAAAAAATCTTTTTTTACCTCACTTTGATTTGGGTGCATGGTCCATACCTATATCCGAAAAGCCTTCTATCTGAAGATATGAAAAATAAAAATTCCTAGAATTAAAATTTTATTATGGCTGACTTCAGTCAATATTTTGAGAAAACAGACCCAGATCCATCCGGGGAGGTCCGTAGGAAAATATGGGACTTGAGCGTATGACCGGAATCGAATTCCGAGATCCCAAACCCGAGAAATGAATTTTTAAAGAAAATTATTTTCGGAAAATATATGAGTTTTTAGGAATAAAATATGTTTGAAATTTGATGGTATCAGGCTCGTAGTTTGGTTCCGAAGCCCGGTACAGATCTTATATGTGGTTTAAGTTAAGTCTATAAAATTTGGTAAGAAACGGACTTGAAATTACGTGAAGCGGACCTTATTTGAGAAAAATTAGAAAATTTGATGTTCTTAAGTGATTTCATGATTTTAATGCTAAATTCATAGTTATTGATGTTATTTTGGTAAATTGAATGCACGAGCAAGTCAATATGATGTATTTGGGTTAGTGTGCATGTTTGGTTTAGAGTCCCGAGGGCTCGGGTGAGTTTTGGATAGGCCACATAGTGAAATTTGGACTTAGGATGTTGCAGATTTTAATTGGTATGTTACAAACCTGCAGGCTTCGCATGGCTCGCAAATGCGAGCTCGCAAATATGAAGGCAATGTCGCAAATGCGAAAGAGCCCAAGCCAGCAGTTCCTCGCAAATGTGAGGTACTCATCACAAATGCGATGCCTCCAGTTGTAGCCGGTCGCAAATGCGAAAATTCTATTGCAAAATGGACTTCGCATATGCATAAGTCCCTTTGCAAATGCGAGAGTAGCAGACTTTGCGAACCCTGGTCGCAATTGCGACATCAGAGACCTGTAAATTCATAGCTTAGACGTATTTCAACCAAAACACTCGTCGCGATTTTTCAAAGACAACTTCTCTTCCAAATTGATTGTAAGTTGTTTCTAACTTATTTTCTTAAATCCTTAATATCTTTTTATATGATTTCAACTCAAAATCAAATGTTTTTATGGGGAAAATTGGGTATTTTGGGTAGAACCTAGGTTTTCAAATTTTGGAGTTTTGGACCTCGTTTTGATGTACGATTTCAAAATAAATCATATTTTTGAGTTCATGGGTGAATGGGTAATCGGGTTTCGGTTTGAACCTCGGGTTTTGACCACGTGGGCATGATTTTTGACTTTTTGGGAAAAACTTTAGAAAACTTATTTTTATGCATTAGAATTGATTTATTTAGTAATTATTTATATAATTAAGTAACTTATGGCTAGATACGGTGGTGGAATCAAGAGGTAAAACGATAGTTGAGGCTTGAATTGTGTTCGAGACATCGAGGTATGTGTTTGGTCTAACCTTAGCTTGAGGAATTAAGAGTTGTGTCCTATTTTCTATGTGTTATTTGTTGGGTACGACATATAGGCATAGTGACTAGTATCTATACATTGGTGTCAAGCATGAGTGTGAGTCTTACACAATTATTATCAAGACTCCGTTTGTAATATTTATGCCTTTTGTGATGCTTTATATTTTTGGGAAAAGTTTGTGGAAGTCATGGTGATATTCGAACATTGAGGAGCGTTAGCTCAAGTTGTGAAACGAATTGTGATAAAATAATTGGCAATTAAATCTTATAGACTACTGGCTCAAATTATGGAACGAGTTGTGAAATAAATGTAAAAAAGAGAAGAGGATTATGGTATTACTCCCTTGCCGGAATATTGTTGTTTTGATATTGTTCCATACCGGAATTTTATTGTGATTCATTTATTTCCTTGCCCTTATTATTTTTTATTGTAGTTGGGCGAGTACGAGTGTAAAGCACGAAGGGTGATATCGTGCATTGTTTTGATGAGAGAGTGTTAAAGCACGAAAGGTGATGCCGTGCATAATATTTGCGAGGAAGAGTGTAAAGCACGAAGGGTGATGCCGTGCCGCATGATATAACATTCTATGCCGATTATATTGATTTTATGGTGATGATGAGAGTGAAAGCACGAAGGGCGATGTCGTACAATTTATAATGACTTATATGGTGAGTATGAGAGTAAGAGCACGAAGGGTGATGCCGTGCATTTGTTTGATTTCTTATTCTTGTTGAAAGATTGAGTTATGGTGTTCCTTATATTTACCCGCTGTCCTCGTGTTATTATTTGTTGTTTCCTCGCAGCATGTTTCTCCCTCCCATCCTTGACTGTATATCTCTGCTTTATTTTTCCTGCTGTATATGATTTAACTGCACATATTTATTTGGTAGTCTGGTCCTAGCCTCGTCACTACTTCGCCGGAGTTAGGCGAGGCACTTACCAGCACATGAGGTCGGTTGTGCTGATACTATACTCTACACTCTTTTGTGAAGATCCCAGTGCTGTAGATTACGGACATCAGTGAGATAGCTGTTTCACGTTTTTCAGGTGACCTAAGGTAGTCCTGCAGGCGTCCGCAGGCCTTGGCATCTCCTTCTAGCTAGTATTCATGTTTCTTTCTTGTATTTCCACAGACAGTTTGTATTATCTTTTTCAGTCCTTTATTTGTAGTACTCTTAGACACTCTGTGAAGTTGCGACATCAGTCTTGGGTAGATTGTTGTGGATTGATGTTGGTGGCATTATTAAAACTTGAAATTTAGTCTTCCGCATATTAAATTATGTTGTTTATTAATTGTTGGTTCTTAATTGTTAATAAATTTAAAAATAGAAATAAGGTAAATAGTTAAGTTGGTTGACTTGCCTAATTTTTACGAGTAGGCGCTATCACAATTCACGGACGTGGAAAAATCCGGATCATGACAAGTCATTAATCTCCCTGGCCCTGTATGTTATTCCACTCGTTATTTCATGCATTAGTAAATTAAGAATTGGGGATTTGACTGGGAAGTTTTAGAATTATTACATTTTTATGGACAGAGAGCAGAGATAAATACATACTTGTAACAGATTTTGTATACTTCTTTGAGATATTGGTAAGAGGAAGTATATTTTATCGAGTCAGTTTGCACAACTATGCAATTAATTAGTGTACGGCTTCAATCTTACATTTATTGCTTATTCGAAAAGTTCGCTGCAAGAGTATAATTATAGGGCAAGGGTCAGTCAACAATTCCCATCATAGAGACATTTGTTTATACTATGAATATAAAATAAAGAATCTTTGAATGTGTGAGAATTATTTGACCTATTAAAATCATTAAATCCGGGAAATAAATAAACAATTATGTGATTATAAATTTATTTTCTCTTTATACACATGCAACAAGAAGCAGGATGGATTTTTTAAATTGCGAGTTTGACCATATATAAATTTAATACAATAATGACGTTTTAATTAAAGTTAGACAAAATTATAATTTTATAACTGAGAATAGTTTAAAGTTATATTTTACATTGTCTGTTTAAATTAAACCACTTCAACAAGTTAACCATCTTCTTTTCTTGATAGTCAAACAAATTTAACACCAATAGTTCAGACACTTACTTGCAATTAACCTAAGTATTAATTTAATTATATACACAAAGTAGGGATTGACTTAGTGGTCAAGGGTGTTCAAAATTTATATAAGGTCATAAGTTCAATTCCCACTACCTACAATTTTTTTTAAACACCCTTCATGAGGGTTCTGGCTCCGCCACTGGCACGAAGGACGTACAAAAATATTTTTTTACACTATCAAGTTATCCAAAAAATTATACATGTATGACGAACCCTTGTAACTAAGATATATTATCTGCTACAACATGTAAATATGACTCGATAATGTAAAAAATGCATTACATTGACGGGGAGGGAGCGTGATGATTGGGTCTCAGGCCATAGCCAAGAAGGATAGTTTCAAATACCTTGGATCGGTGATCCAGGGGGACGGGGAGATAGACGGGGATGTCACCCACCGTATAGCGGCGGGGTGATCGAAGTGGCGGCTTGCATCAGGAGTGTTGTGTGATAAAAAAGTGCCACAGAAACTCAAGGGGAAGTTTTATAGAGCTGTGGTTAGACCTGCCATGCTGTATGGGACGGAGTGTTGGCCGGTGAAGAAATCTCATGTTCAGAGGATGATGGTTGCGGAGATGAGGATGCTTAGGTGGATGTGCGGGCTCACCAGGTTAGATAAGATTAGGAACGAAGTTATTCGGGAGAAGGTGGGGATGGCCCCTGTGGATGAGAAGATGCGTGAGGCGAGGCTTCGGTGGTTCGGGCATGTGCGGAGGAGAAGCCCCGATGCCCCGGTGAGGAGTTGTGAGCGGCTAGCGGTGGTCGGTGTGAGGCGAGGCGGAGGGAGGCCTAAGAGATACTGGGGAGAGGTAATTAGACATGACATGGCCAGGATGCGGATTTCCGAGGACATGACCCTTGATAGGAAAGTCTGGAGGTCTAGTATCAGGGTTGTAGGATAGGAGCTTCTAGATTTTTCGTACTCCTTCCCCGGGGTGGGTAAGGCGTGGTAGGGCCGCCATAGACGATTAGTGTGTGTTCTCTTATGGTAGTCATTTTTCGTAGTTGATGTTTTAATATCATTGCATGCCTGCTTATTTATGATACATATGTCTCTTATGTTTAGATAACTTTTATGCGTTGTATGATGGAATAACTAATGCGGTTTTTGTTTTTGTTTGTTTGCCTTTCTTTTCCATGCGCCGAGGGTCGATTGGAAACAGCCTCTCTGCCCTCTCGGGTAGAGGTAAGGCCTGTCTACATATTACCCTCCCCAGACCCTACCTTGTGGGAATATACTGGGTTGTTGTTGTTGTTGTACATTGACCGTATATATGAGTTAAAACTCAGTTTTATATGTCAATCTGTGTAAATTAATTTTTGATATAGCTTAATTTCTAAAAAGTTACTCCACTAATTTTTACCTTATCCTTTTCCCATCAATTTATTGTCCCTTTTTTAGTTTCTATTATTTCTTTGATACCCCTATTCATGATTAATGAAGTTTACGCACATCCATTGTTTCTGTCCCAAAATCCAAAACTGAATGAAATAACATAGAAGTTTGGTTAAGAAAATAAAACCTTCTAGTAATATACTCCCTCCGTCCAAAATAAGTGATTTTTTGACTTTTTTTTTGTGGTCCAAAATAAGTAATTTTTTCGGATTTCAAGAATGATTTAATGATGTTTTTCCTACTTGGAGTAAATAGTGTTGGAATATGTGTTAAGAATGTTTATGTGAGATAGTAAGGTTAAAATGGTCAATTATATTGCTAATTAATACTAAAGGGTGACTTTCTTAATATGTGTAAAAACATAAAAAAAAAATTACTTATTTTGGAACGGAGGGAGTAATATATTCCTCCACACGCTCCTTTTTGAAGTCAAATTAAACACGAGGACTTAGTTATTTCAATTATTTATAATTTGGTAGGGATGACTATATTCCGTACTCGGTTTTACATATATATATATATATATATATATATAAGCTTATATATTATGCATGAACAAAAATAGTAGTACGTAATAGGAAAAAACAATACAACAAATTTTAGCCGTCACTCTTTTAGACTTATAAACATTTCCCTGTTTAGCTAAACTTTATACATTTTGTCAAAACTATGGAGCTGTAAATAATTTCCACTTAAGACTTTCTTTCCCTTCATTATTAAGCTATTTATTTAACCCTTTATATCCAAAATTTACAGCAAACTCTGATTTTACAATATGGTGGCTTGCAAAATTACCTGGAAATTTATTTTACCAAATTGTTTCAAAGCCAAGAATGATAGTAATATTCTTCCTTCAGATGCAAAGATTATACAAGTATGTAAACAGATTAATTCTGATCATCATAGTAGGTTAGCTATTTCAGATATAAGTACTGATTCCAGATCAGTATTTATATCGTTGGATGATCTTTCGTCGAATGCAATTATTGGTTCAAATCTTCATATTTTTACATATGCTGAGCTCAAAATCATTACCAGTAATTTCTCATCTGCAAATTTTCTTGGAAAAGGTGGATTTGGACCTGTTCATAAGGGGTTTATTGATGATAAGATTAAACCTGGTTTAAAAGCTCAACCTGTTGCTGTTAAGTTGCTGGACTTGGATGGTAATCAAGGCCACCAAGAATGGCTGGTAAGTATTCCTTCCGTCTCAAATTATCAGTCGTGTTTTCTAAAGATTGTTGTTTCAAATTATTTGTGTCTTAAAAATTTCTAAGGCAAAATCACATATTTTTCCCCCATTTTCTTGAAGACTATTCCTTAATTATGAAATAAATATTTAATGAAATTATAAATAAAGGTAGAATAGTCAAAACCTCTTTTAATTAATATTTTCTTAGGTGACGTGTAAAAGAACATCTAATTAATTAGTTCTATACTTGTTGAATTTTCAGACTGAAGTGGTCTTTTTGGGACAATTGAGGCATCCCCATCTTGTGAAATTGATTGGATATTGTTGGGAAGAAGAGCAGAGACTTCTTGTTTATGAATACATGGCAAGGGGCAATTTAGAGAACCATCTATTTTCAAGTAAGTATTGGATTCTTTATGTGTGTGTGAACATTCAAATGATTGAAGGCAAGACGAGCAACAGTAAAGTTGTCTCCATGTGATTTATTGGTCACTAATTCGAAGTGTGGAAGCAACCACTAGTGATTACATTAGGGTAGGTGGAATACATCATACTCCTTGGGGTGCGCCCTTCTCCGGACCGCACCGACCTTCTCTTTAACATTCGAGTGCTTAATTTACTGCAATTTGTTCATATGTTTACTTTTATCAATAGCAAAATACAGAAAAAGTACTTTTGGCCCCTCTTTTTCTGATTATTTATACTTGAATATGTGATGTATTAATACAGGATATTCGAGTTGCTTGCCATGGTCAACCAGAATAAAAATTGCAGTAGGTGCTGCAAAAGGACTAGCTTTTCTACACGGGGAAGAAAAACCAGTAATCTACCGAGATTTCAAGGCTTCTAACATTCTATTAGACTCGGTAATTTACCTATTAATTTATCCTAATTGAATAGTAACTTCTATTTTAACATGTTTCTTGAGATAATTAGTAAAATTTACAAACTTATAATGTGATCAATTATCAGGATTATAAGGCCAAGTTATCTGATTTTGGACTAGCAAAGGATGGACCAGAAGGTGATGATACGCATGTTTCAACTCGTGTTATGGGCACTCATGGCTATGCTGCTCCAGAGTATATCATGACTGGTAAATTTACTCAAGTTCAACGTCATTTTCTTCGTTAGAATTCTTACACTATCAGTATGATTTAACTTTAACTTGATTTATCTATTTGTTTAACAGGACATTTGACAAGTAAGAGCGATGTGTATAGTTTTGGAGTAGTTTTGTTAGAACTAATAACAGGACGACCAGCCATGGACAAGAATCGCCACATTAGAGAACGAAATTTGGTGGACTGGGCAAGACCAATGCTCAGGGATTCACATAAGCTTGAGAGAATAATGGACCCGAGACTTGAAGGTCAGTACTCGACAGAAGGAGCAAAAAAGGTGGCTGCATTGGCTTATCAATGCTTGAGCCACCAGCCCAGGTCCAGGCCTACTATGTGCAACGTGGTTAAGGCCTTGGAACCTGTGTTGGACTTGAAGGATATACCAATTGGTCCATTCGTTTATGTCGTTCCGTCCTCAGAATGTGACAAGGAGTTGGAAATTGGTGTGTTGAAATCTAAACTGGACGAAGAGAAAAAGGTAAATGTAAGTGAAAATGAAGAGAAAGGAGCGCGCAGACACGGCCACAGGCATAAGCATAGACCAAAGTCTGCTGCTGCTGCTGCTGCATACTCAGATAAGCATTTGCAAAATCACGCTTTGAGGCACGAAAGAACAAACAAAAAACATACTTAAATAATCAAAATGTAAAGAAGAAAGGAAAGAAAAAGTGAAAGTGTAAAGATATGTGAATGAAGACTGTATACTGAAGTAGTATGTGTTTTTTGATTATTTTGTTAAAAGTATCAGTTTCGACAAGACTTCTTTCACGTTTTCGTTGTGGCTGTTGAAAGCAATGTACATAGAAGATTCTTACGGCTTTTTACAAGTTTGAAAAAGTTGTTTGAACAAGAAAAAGTAAAAGAATTGAAAAAAATCTTCTCTTTGTTATTCTGATTCGTCTGTAGTTGTCAAGATCAAGATCAGCCTAACTCATTGATTAAGACTTAAGAGACTTAGTAAATTTAATTAGTACCAAAAATCCCCTCTTCGCGAAAAGTCATATTTCGAAACACAATTTTGTACTGCGCACATTGCCCAAGATTCTAAAGGCTAGTTGGGTAAAAGAGTTGGTGAGGTGCAGCATTATTCAGTTTCTAGAAATATTATCTGTAACAATAATTAAGTAATTTGATACGTTAATATGTTACTTATTATATTTTCTAGGTAGCATAATATGAAGTGTAGATAATCACTCATCAACACCTCAAACCACTAATTCACTAATGCATTGACTTGATAATTATAAATAGCGGTGCAAACAAGCGGGTTGAATCGAATATGAGCGGGTCAAAACAGATAATGCGAAAATAAATAAAAGATTCGATCCGATATATATATAATATATATATAATTCGAGTCACGATTTTATTATCACTAGAAGATGGATTACATTTGATGAAAGAGGGCTAGGCCTGACCTTCATTCTACATATGACCTGGCGAAACCATTGTAGTAAACAATGAACAAAGTTCATGTTCCACAAGACCCAAAAAAGGTGACAATAAAACTGGTACTTCAAGGTGGCTCGAAAGTAAACACCAGGCTTTCTCTTCTTGACTCGAAAGGAAGGTAGTTGCCATATATGTACATTCAAAATGCCTCTAATATGACTTGGTAGCCTATTACATTGAATGTGTGATCTGTATTTCATATTAATACCAAAACTTGAAACCATGTCATCAGTAGGAATCCTGTCGTGAGATACTTTCCATGTAAGGAAAATCATCTTGTATATAACATCTTTGTGTCAAATCCTCTTGTCAAAGCGCGACATCTACCTTCTCTACCTAAGCAAGTTCCAAGCAGTAGCATTGGAGAATTTTTCATTCTCTGACAATGTCCACAAAGGGATATCATCTCACTCTTGTGAGATCACTAGGTTGATATTGGATACCACTTCCTTGATAAAAATTTGAAGGTTGTGGTAAGAGTTTGGACCAATCCCATTGCCCATTTCCATATACCTCATTTACTTTGATAATTTCATGAGTTATGACACCTTCTAGGTTGCTGTATAGCAGATCTTGTTTGGTCCAATTATCTGATCAATATTCCCTTTAGGAGGAGCACAACTGCTGGAATATGGATGTTAAGGGCTTGTAGGACATGCCTAATAAGCATTGCCCTTCCTCCAGCTGATAGGAATTTAAGATGTCAACCTTTAATTTTGTTAATCACCTTACCATAGTAGAGAAGAAATAATTTTTCTTCCTCCCTGAGTATATGGGGCAGCCAAGGTACTTCATTGGCAATTATTCAAATCTCATTCCCATAGTGATTTGATAAGCATTGGGGGCCATGGTGTAGCTACCCTTTCTTTTATTGATCAACTTATTAGAGATTCTTTCATAGTTGGCAAGAGTATTGCGGATAAGTTATAAAGAAGCTTTGTTCCCATTACTAAAGAGAATTGTGTCATCAACAAAATTAAGGTGGTTAATGGTAGGGCCTTGTCTGCTCATATAGAAGTTCATGAGTATCCTGTCATCCTGGATAGCATTCAACATTGTAGAAAGAAGTTCAACACTAAAGATGAAAAGGGAAGGAGAAAGAGGGCCTCCCTGCCATAAGCCTTTTTCATAACTGAAGAAACCATGTCTACTGCCATTTACTATAACAGAATACCATTTACTATAACAGAATACCAGTTATTACATATATATATATATATATATATATATATATGAAAAGGGTCAATCCAATTTTCTTTTTAAACACACATTTGTCTCAGCGTAAAACATAGAAAGGGCCAAGACACTCTGTCATAGGTTTATGTCATATCCAGCTTAATAACCATATTTCTTCCCCTTATTGGTTTGCCTATGTCATGAATAATCTCTTGAGCAAGTGATAATAGGCTAGATTCATGTAGTTTGACGACTATTTATGCCCCAACTTGTATGCTTCACTGTTCTAGGATAGTTAAATGATGATATATTAGCTCTAATTGTGAATTTCATATTTTGCAGGAGCAAGTTATGCTATGAGGAAGATAATGTTTGGAGCTAAATTAAAGCAAAGGAAACCCCTCGGAGCTGAGTACGTGTGAAAGAAGAGATAAAAGAATAGATAAAATATTGAACCAGCTTAGCACGGCCTTAGCGCGACCGCGCTAGTCCAGAAAATCGAGGCAGAACACTATGCAATATGAGTGGCCACTAGCATAGTTCGAGCGAGGACGTGCTAGTCAAGTCTGAAGCGCATAATTTCAGGCGTAAACTTGAAAGTTTGGGGGTAATTCCACTTAACCTATAAGAGGTCCAGCTCGCCCAAAGAGACATTATTAAGGTTTTTACAACTTAGTTGAAGGAAAGAAGAGGCAAGAGGCAAGGAGGATAGTTCGACATCGAGTTCTACCTTTCTTCATTTTGTATTTATCATTTATGATGAATTTTGCTGTTGTTAGTATGAATACGATTATATGTAGCTAACTATTTAGTCTAGGATTTTGATGGAACCCGTTGAAGGATGAACTTCGTGCTATATTAATATAGTTTGCCCAGTTTAATCTCTATTTGTTCAACGACGTTCTTGTTATAGTTAATTGATAGGATCTTCAATTAGTTGTGCTATTTGGTATGTATTACTCGGGACAGAGTGCATATTTAGGTAATTATTGAAGAACACTCCCAAAGTATATGGGGAATCAATAACCGATGGTCTAAAAGTGCGATTATGGATAACGAAACCTTGATACGATCTAAAGTGAGCCGTAATAAAAGCCAGCTAGCGTCACTCGGGAGAGTGTGTCTAGTAAATTATCATAATTACTCGGGACAGATTTTCGGTAGTAAGAACACTCATGATCGATAGAGATGATTAGGCAATTCTATGCTAAATATAACAGGAAGGAGTTCCATAAATAGGGGAAATCACAACCTTAGATCCTTCTCTTATTTGCGTACAACTCAGTCATATTTAGATTTTAGTTTACTTAACGTTATTCAGTTATAGTTAGTAAAAACATCACCAATTGCTAATCAAAATATTTGGGAAGTTTATTGCGAAGAATTTAGTGAGTCTAATAAGAGTAATTGGTAGGTTAATTCCCTGTGGATTCGACTCTGGACTAAATACTCGGATTATATTTGCAATGACTGCTTTGTCCTTTTTATAACTCATAGTTGGACGTGATCAAATTATGGAACCGTTGTCGGGGAATTAACAATGTTATCAATTGCAGTTGAAAGAATACAAAAAATTGAAGTAGGCCTGGCTCTCCCGATGCCCAGCCTCTTATAGATCACCAAGGGCATAAGATTTATGCTAGCCCCCAAATCACTCAATGCCTTAGTAAAGGCAAAGTTTCCTATAGTGCACGAAATAGTGAAGCTACATGGGTCAGATAACTTCTCAGCTATGGGTCTGGATACCACTGCACTACATGTCTGAGTAAGAGTAACTGTGGCCAAGTCTTGGAAATCAAATTTCGGCGACATCAAGTCTTTCATCATTTTAGCATACCCAGGCATCTCTTTCAAAGCTTCAATTAAAGGGACGTTACCTGGATTTGCTTGAGCATTTCAAAGAACTTCTTGTATTGCTCCTCTTTCTGGTGCTTGGCCAACCTTTGAGGGAATGGGGCTGGAGGCCTCTTCTTCCCAATCACTTGGGATTTTTCCTTCTCTACTACCTGTTCCACAACCGGCTGTTCTACCAGTTCGGCTGCTTTCCGTTTCCTACTGCACATCAATATTTTCAGTTGCTAGCTGGACTGTAACTTCTGTCAACCCTGTGGACTCATCCAATTCAACGGGTACCAGAATGAGTGTCTCAGCCTGCAAGTTGCCTCTGGTTCTCTCCTGCTCGGCATCAAGATCTCTACTGTTTCTTAGATTTACTACCATCAGCTGCTTTGGGACTTGATCTTTTAGGTTGGTTTGAGTATCTGCATGTAATGTCCCTTGAGGACGATTGTTCAGTGTCATAGCAATCTGGCCTACTTGCACCTCGATATTCTTAATAGCTGCATCATGTGTATCTACTCTTTCATTGATTTTGGCATTGAACCCAATAACCTGCAGCATCATAACTTCTAGCCTTGCAAACCCATCTTCATGTCTATCCACATGTTGTGGTGGGGGTGGATGATACCCCTGCTACTGATTGTTGAAAGCCTGAGGTCTGGGATGTGGAGCCATATTGTTAGGTGGCCTCACCTCTTGCATTGTATTATGGCTGAGGAGGCATGTACTGTTGTAGAGCCTGCTGACCCCAATTCTGATTTCCCTACCGCTGCCCTTCATAATTTGCCACGTAGTTCATGTCTTCATGCTAATGATGATGTTCCTGGTCTGCAGCCCATGGATTACCTATGGGTTGGCTAATGCAAGATGTGCACAAACCCCCATTGGTGGTATCTACGATATGAACAAGCTGCTTAACCCCAGATTCTTCCACCCTTTTTGTCAGGATGATCATCTGTGTCAAAAGAGTAGCCATGTTTTCTGCTATAGTGTTGGAAGGGTCCAGAGGTACAGAGTGTACCACTGGAGTAATAGGAGCATTCCTGGTTGTCCACCCTAAGTTCTGAGCCATCTTGTCTAGCAAATTCTAGCTTTCTCTCTAGGTCTTGCGCAGAAAAGGCCCACCTGCTGAGGCATCAACTATGTTCTTCATGCTATCCGAGAGACCCATATAAAACCTTTAACCCAACATCTTTTCCGGAGCCCTATGATGAGGACACATGACTAGCATACCCTTAAATCTGCCCAAGTCTCATGCAATGTCTCCATTGGTTTTTGCTTGAAGCTTACAATTTCATCAATTTGTTGAGCTGTTTTGTTAGGTGGATGGAACTTGTTGTGGAATTGTTTGACTGACTCATCCCATGTTGCTATAGAGTTAATGGGAAGTGAGTTGAGCCATACCTGTGCAGCTCCTATAACTGAGAATGGAAACAACAATAGCCTGATTGCTCTCGGTGTCACATTGGGTTGTCTCTGCGTCTTGCATATAGAGAGAGGAAATTCTTCAGATGCTACTGTGGATCATCAACCTGAGTCCCAGAAAATAGTCCCTTGTTTGCAACGACCGCTTTGTCCTTTTTATAAGGCATAGTTGGCCGTGATCAATAAGTAAAGTGTTCTCTGTAATAATTTTCCCTTCACAAAACCTCTTTTGGTTTTGGCTGATAATTCTAGGAAAAACCTCGGAAAGTCTAGCATTAATCACCTTACAAATGATTTTGCTAGTAACATTGCATAAGCTTATGTGTCTAATGTTAGCAAAATTTTGCGGAGGATATATGATCACGCCCAACTATGCCTTATAAAAAGGATAATGCAGTCGCAACAAATATACCCAAGTATTACACACGGGGTCGAATCATCAGAGAGTTAACCTATCAACTACAATCTTCGAAACCCAACAAAACTTCTGAATCAGCTCCCCAAATATTCAAATATGTCTTTTTGAGTTGTTTCTAATAACTACTTTTGCAATAAACTAATTAACTGAAGAAATAACTGAATGTGTTGTAAATAATAATGAGAAAGACTAAGGTAGTGATTTCCCCTATTGGTGGAATCCCTTCTGTTTATGCTCATACAAATTGTCAATACCTCTATCAATCATGAACCCTAATTCTACCGTAATTCTCTCCCGAACAATTATAATAATTTACTATTGCAGTATTCCGAGCTACTCTAGCTTGCTTTAATTATCACATTTCACTTTAGATTGCACCTAAGGTTTCGTTATTTCTAATCCCACCTTTAAACCCGCAATTATAGATTCCTCTAATAATCTAGGTATGATGTTGTTCAACAATATCCTAAATATGCAATCTTTTCCAAGTTATGCACACTAAATAGTCACAGCTAATTGAGGATCCTATCAATTAACTACAACAAGAACGAAGTTGAAGAAATAAAAATTTAACTAACAATTTGTATTCACATAACCCAGAAGTTCATCAACCAATAGGTTCCATCACAACCTTAGATAAGAATTTAGCTACTCATAACTATGAAAGCAAAAGATAGAATAGATTTCATAATCAAGAATTCAAAATAAAAGAAAGAGAGATGTTAAGAGAATTCTCTCATACTAGTTTCCTTGCAAAAGTAGTCAATAATACAAAACTTGCCTCCTTTAGGCGCATCCTAATGATATATATAGGGTTTAGGTATTAAAATTTCCGTTTTTACACTTTGGTCCCTGACTTTTCCGCGTTCTGCCGCGGATTAACCGCGGTCGCGGTGGAACCGCTGCCAGCAACACCTTCTGAACCTCTCAAACTTCTGCAGGCTTGTTCTGTCGCGGTTCTACCGCGATCGCGGTGGAACCGCGGTCAAACAGTGCCTCGGATTCTTTAGGGTTGTTCCAACGTATTTTCTTGATTTTTGCACAAATGGCCTTTTTCACCTTCTTTTGACTCCAAAATTGCTCTTTTAGGCTTTCTTAACTATCGTGTACCTATAACACACGAAAAACACTAATAAAAGTATATTGTCCTCATATATATTATCAAAACAACATTAAAGTGTGATTATTTAGGGTATAAATATAGTAAAATTCACCTATTATCAATATATCTTGGAGATCATAATCAGGCATGTATGAGTGTAGAATTTAGGCAAGACAGAACCTTAAAATAAGTCGACTATAACTTTATGAATATCCTCAACAATTATATTTCGTGCACTTTGGTAAAATATTCTACTTAAACCATCTGGGCCAGGGGAACTATCCGGATCAATGGAAAAAATACTCTCCTTGAATATACCAATAGTAGGGATGGAATTCATATGAAGGTTGTCTTGTTATGTAATAACTCTATATATAATGCTTAGGAAATATTTGTTTTCACCAGCACTGAACATGTGTTCGAAGTATTTCACTGTAGTGTTATCAATCTCAGTGGTTCCTTTAATCCAATTACCCTCATCATCATTGATTATTTGAATAGATAGTCTCTTCCTCTGACATTTAATAATCCTATGAAAGAAAGCAATGTTAAAGTTTCAATTTTCCTGGCCTTTACCCTTGGTTCATGAATGAACATGCAGGGAATTTTTGTACTGCTGCTTGAGAAGAATGAGTCTTTCAGTAGAACCAAGGGACCTCATACCCTTAATATTCCATGATATTGTATTAATCATGATAAACATTGTGGGCATGATCCTTTTGTCACATGTTGTTGCTATTTGTCTTCCCTGAGTTCGCACTCTCCATCACAACTTCTGTGGAGTTATGTCCCTCTTGGTGATAGGTTGTTGAAGATAGTAATATTTTGTTGAGATTGTGTAAGAGTGTTAGGAACTATTTCACATGTTATAGAGTTAAAAATCTCTCTAACTTGTTCATCATCTGACTTGGTGAAAGCAAATTCTTCTAACTCACTAGCTATCATGATATCATTCTCACAATCTTTATATGTTGTGTCTTCTCTCTCTTTTCCCACCTCAGTTCTTGAATTCCTCCAATCCTTCTCTCCCCATCTCTATCTTTGGCTTTTCTCCGAGTAATTTGCACAACCAAATTAGGGTCTAGACAAAGAAAGGGGAATGTCTTCCGTGAGAAACTTCTCCCTTATGACCCTTCATTATCCAAAATTACTTGGGGAGGGATAGTAGATTTGAGTGGAATTTGTCTCTTTTTTTGTTATTGTTTTTGCTGGTTTCCTGGACATCTTTCTCCTTCAGGTGTAATAGGGATCTATTTAAGATGAATTTCACCTTGACCTGTGGGAGCAAAATTTTTTTTTTCATGGCTGACTTTTCTCATGCTGGAATTGCTTTTCTGAGACTTCGTTTCCTTATCTGCTTCACTCTAGTATTCTTGTCCTGCCTTGTGTATGTTTTTTTGTTACATCTGCCTAACTGAAGTACATTTGTTGTTGGGATGGAATATCATTATATCCATTATTTTATTCCCTCAATGGCACTATGAGTAACTATAACAACATTTTCCCTCTACTTCACCTTATAATTTTGGTTGTTATTCTTTTCATTGTTCTTGTTGACCCCCTATGTTACCATTAGTGATAATTTTGTTGTTTCCCTTCTCTTTTTTCTACACCACTATGTGCCATGCACCTTCTTGCCCGCATGGTCTGTATTTTTTTCACTTTGCTTCTTTTCTGTTGGTTGAGGTCAGATAGATTGATCCATATAGGTCCTAGTGTAGTATCAACCTCCGGTTTAAATTTAGGTGTCCAATTGCTGATTTTCATGATTTTATAGCCACCAAGAACTATAAAATATCTGTTTATCACATTGAAATATATGAAAACATGATGCATATCATAAACCCTAATCTACATATATCCTTTAGCGTTAAAGATTTTGGCAAATTCATTTCTGATGATGTCTATAGAAGGACGAATGTGCGTGAATTTACCAATAATTGTCCACTTGCATGTCTCGGCGAGCATATCATTCTCTTCTTTGGAGAAAGAGACTACTGGCTTTCCATTTACCATCTCGAAACGTCTGCGTTGGATTTATTGTGGAAATTATTGTTGGAAGTAATTGTGGATGAAATTTTAGAGTGGATGGTAAGGGTGGGAATTGATTAATTGGTACTGGATATAGAGGTGGTGGGTCGGGCGGGGGCATTCGATCAAAGATCTGTAAAGATGCCAAGAGTAGGCAATAGTAATATTTTGCTTAGAGATACAATTTTACTTTATTTCTCTTTTTAATCTGACCCATAAATAATATAGATAAAAAATGAGTTTACTGAGTAGATAATATGGATATTCATATTATTCCTGATTTATTGAATATGATCATTTTTCGGAGAATTTCTAGTCTCCTAAACTTGTGTAACCCAAATTTGAGTCTTTGTAAATGTAAATATTAAATCCATTGGTTATTAGTTGGTTATCTATTTTGAATGGATCTTATCCCTATTTTACCCTCTTTAAAAAAATCTATTATCCAATCCATTTTTTAGTGGATAATAGAAATATAATTATTTTTTTAATCCATTTTGCCATCATTAATTACAGACAACTATAACACAGCGCAACATCACATACAAAGATTCTAAGAAGATAGAACTGTCAATTTGATAACTTCTTCACTTAATTTGAGTTTTATGCCTATATGGCTTCATACAAATAAAAGCTTGAGCAGGCAAGAGAAAACTTAGCTATTGTTCAGAAACAAATTCAGTAGAATTTATTTGATCTAGAGAAAGACACATTAGCTCACATTGAGAAATGAAGCAATGTTGAGGAACAAGTGATGAGACAAAATTCCAAGGCTTGTTGGATTGAATTTGGGGATGTCAGTACAAAGTATTTTCATGCTCAGTGGAAGATCAGATCCAGCCAAAACAACATAGAATCCATATATACTGATAGAAGAATAAAGATAACAGATGTCAAATTAGTTGAGCGGGAATTCATCAGTGTGTTTCAGTCTTTGATGGGAGATTGTGCTACTGAAATGACATGTGCAAACACAACTATAATTAAGGAAGGATCATGCTTAACTATATCGCAACAAAGGAGTTTAATTCGGGATGTTACAAATGATGAGATCACAACTGCAGTAAGGGAGATATATAAAGACAAAGCACCAGGGGTTGATGGGTTCCCTGTGGATTTCTTTACCAGAAACTAGGAGATACTGAAAGATGATATATTTATAGTTGTGAAAAATATTTTTCTACTAGCAGCCTACCTAGAGTGATCAACACTACAACTATCACACTAGTACCTAAAATGTCACCACCTTCAACAGTTAAGGACTATATATATATTGCATGTTGTACCAGTATATAATATCATATCCAAAGTCATTACAAGAAAGATCAAATATGTTCTTGATGGGCTGATTGATCACTTTCAATCACCATTCATTGAAGGGAATAGTATAATTGATAACATTCTACTAAGCCATGAATTTGTTTAAAGGTACTCCGGAAAAGGTGTATATCCTAGATGTGTGATGAAGCTGGATCTGAGAAAAGCTTATGATACTCTGGAATGGAGTTTTCTTAGGAAAATTCTTATTGATCTAGGGTACTTTCCATTCAAGTTTGTGCAATGGATAATGACATATGTTACCAAATATCATATTCACTAGTACTAAATAGAGGACTAACAAAGCCTTTCAAATGAAAGAGGTAGATTAGGCAAGGAGACCAAATGTCTCCATACTTGTTTGTTATTGTAATACAATATTTAGGTAGAGAACTGGGACAATTGCACATGAATGGAAATTTCAATTTTCATCCTAAGTGCATAAAGTTGAACAACATACATATATGTTTTGCTGATGATATCTTGATGTATTGCAGAGTTGAATTTGAGTACATCAAGATCCTAAATGTTGCCTTCCACATATTCTCAGTCATCTCTGGCTTACATGCAAATGTCAACAAAAGTGCTATATACATGGCTGGAATTTTTCAAGTTGAAAACAGGAAATTCTTGCAACATTGAGTTTTACTGATCCATTCAAATACTTGGGGATTCCTTTAGATTCTAAGAATTTAGCAGTCTATCAATATTTACCTCTTATTGAGAAGATAACAGCAAGAATCACATGTTGGTCAAGCAAAACTTCTATCTTATGCTGGTAGGTGTCAACTGATAAAGGCTGTTATGTTTGGCATTCAAACCTATTAGGCGCAAATACTTGTTCTTTCGAAGAAGGTGATGAAAGCAATTGAAGCAATATGCAGAACATTCCTATGGACTGATACTACTACTATCTCAAAGAAGGTACTAGCAGCTTGGGAAAAGGAGTGCAGACCAAAAGCTGTTGGAGGACTCAATCTACTAGACATAAAAATATGGAACAAAGCAGCAATTATAAAACTTCTATGGTACATAACAAGGAAGAAGGACTGCTTATGAATAAGGTGGGTACACAACTTCTATA
Source organism: Nicotiana noctiflora (assembly GCA_032618575.1). Lineage (NCBI taxonomy): Eukaryota > Viridiplantae > Streptophyta > Magnoliopsida > Solanales > Solanaceae > Nicotiana > Nicotiana noctiflora. Next base: position 252,403 of record JASVEL010008381.1, on the reverse strand, counting down.
TAAAGAAAATGAACTTGGAAACAATGGCTACTCCTAAGACAACATCTTGGGTGGTGAGAAAGACACTAGACAGTAGAAATTTGATCGTGGAGCATAAACAACTCCAGGGAAACATACACAACATGATGCAGACAATGTGCAAGAATGCAAAATTTCAGATAAACAGATTTACTTGTAGCTGATACCGGATTACCCCAGAGTTGAATGGAAGAGTTTGATGCTGCACGCATATATACATCCGAGATATACATTCACCCTTTGGCATACAGCACACCAGAGGTTAGCTACAGTGGAAAGATTATTGAAGATTGGCATTCAAGTTCCTGCAGCTTGTGCATTATGTTGACATAGTCTAGAATTCTTTAGGCACTTGTTCTTCAAGTACACAAACACAAATAAATTATGGTCCGGACTATGATTATGGCTGGAAAATAAGAGGAACATTGGAGGTTGGGAACCAGAGTTGAAATGGGCATGCAAGAAAGCTAAGAGCAGAAAAGGTTCAAATGTTATAACCAGTTGTATTTTTGCCATAACTGTTGTACTGATTTGGAGGGAGAGAAACAGAATCAGTTCTGATAAAGTTAAGTTTGATGAGCTTCAACTATGCAGAGAGATAGTGCTACACATACATATTAGAGGGAAGATCATAGGCGAATGAAAGGAAGCATTGAGCAGCTGGATTGGATTCCAAGATGAATCTAAGAGTAGAAACTTTGAGGTAGTTGGCTAAACATGTGTCTGTATTGTGAAGTAATATAGGATAGATAGGCATAAAGTGTTAAATAGCAGAGTGTGATGTAAGTGGAAGTAGCCTGTCAAAGCTGCTCGTCGGACTCAATTGTACAAAATTTTGAGTATTAATAGAATATAATTTTAACTCAAAAATAAAATAAAATTGAGCTCCATGGAGTCAGGGCGGAGTCAACCCTTCTGTTATGGGTTCGGCCGAACCCAGTAGCTTTGGTCCAAACCTTATATATATCTTAAAAAATTCATTGAATATGTGTATATTAAGTTAGAACCCAATAACTTCAAAGAACTAGAATTTTGAACCCATAAACTTCAAATTCTTGCTCTCCGAGTTTGCTAACCAGTTAAATGTACCACCATTGACTTAGCAAATTTAAGAAATGTAAAGATTTGCGTTTAATCTATATAAATATATAAAGGAGGGACATAGAAGTCTTATGTGGCACATCCCATAGATGAGTATCCCTATTTATCTTTTTTTTCCTTTTTTTGTTTTGCCTTTTCCAAAATTTTCCTCCAATTTTGTACTTTTTTGTATTTTAAAAACTCAAGAGTTGTGTTCTTCCAACAAAGCTAAAACGGTTGTGTTCTTCCAATAAAGATGAAACGGTTGCAAAAATTACTCAAAATAACAGTAGCATCAAAGGACGTTATAATGAGAAAATTACATAATAAATATGGTGGTAGCAATTATTACCAGTGGCGGAGCCAGAACCTTCCTGAAGGGTGTTCAAAAAAAAAAATTGTAGCTACTAGGAATTAAACTCTTGACCTTATGTAAATTTTGAACACCCTTGACTACTAAACTACACTTTTGGATAGTGTTAAGGGTGTTCAAAACTTAATATATAGAGATAAAAATAGATTTTACCTTATATATACAGTGTAATTTTTTGGCGAAGGGTATTCGGGTGAACACCCTTGCGCCGGGCTAAATCCGCCCCTGATTAATACACCACTCTTCCTCCTCATAATAACAAACATTTCATCTATTTTCCTCTTTATAAAATATAATACAAATACATCGACCAAAAGAAAGGAAGAAGAAGCTTTTCAATTCAGAATTGGATTTGCAAGAAAAATATGAGTAGGGAGTTAGAGTTCAAACTTCCAAGAAAAGAAAGGACAAATCACGTTTTGCTGGCAACATTTCTATTTCATCAGTAATTGTGCTATGCATTTACTGATATATTTCATGTTCTAAGTTCTCTTTTCCTTCTTCTAATGCTCTATTTTTTATGATTGCACTTATTAATTACTAAAGGGTTAAAATATTTTATGCGATCTTTAGGTAAGTTCGATTTTTAGTTTAATCCATAACAAGCGTTCTCTTGATGCATTGACCGGCATTTGAGTATTTTATAACATTAGTTAAGAGGGATTATGAGGATTCAGTGCGACAAGTATTATGGTGCTGAGAATATATAAATTGTATGTCCGGGACTTCTCTCCAATCTTGCTTGGTTAATTATGAATTCATGATTGAACTTTTAGAAAGTGATATCTAATGTCATTTTAACATCTCTTTAGAGTTCATACATGGAATAAATTTTTTCCTAAAGATAGCTCTCTGTTACTTTGATGATGGGCTATAATTACGTATTTTAGTCGCTTATTACATTCTAATTTACAGCACTTTAATTGAGTTTGAGCTTTAATCGCTAGTATTTTGTACTAATGGTGTATTTTATTCCTTGTAGGGGTGATTCCGAGCTATGTACATGTTATGAAGTGAATTAAAGTGATTTAGAGCTTTAAATTTTGAGTAAAAGTTGAATTAAGCCGGGATAGTGTTTGGGGGTCAGCGGATGATAGTTAGAGAGAACGAAGACTCTAGTAGGCATATTGCACACTGTCTAGTAAAATAGATATAATATTTTGTTCAGAACTTCATTTTGTCTCCACAAAATATGATTGGAAAGATAACTCAAAGGGCTACAACTTTCAAATTTTCGTTTTCCCAAATTCGTAACGGAATAGGGTGGAAAACGAGCGCTAGAGCGGAAGTACGCACGAGTTCACGCACCTGTTCGAACATTCTGCGAAGGACGCGTGAGCTCGCGCATGTATCTCGGGAAAAGTGTCCCTTTTCACATTGGAGAAGGTATAATTGTTTGGGACCAACCCTACTTGGTATATATACATGGAGAGGATGCTACTTTAGAGAAATCGAACAATTTTTTGAGGTGAATTCACGTGGAGGAACATACATCACGCTTGGAGGAGGCTTCTAACTAGTTTTTATTCTCTTATCTTCCTTTAATTTCATAGTTTATAGTTCTAGAGTTTTGGGTGCTACATGAACGTTGTGGTTTGAAGCTTGAATTGTTCTTATTATTTTATCATATTGGTTTATTTATTCAATCTTGTGCTTAATTATTTGATTTCTTGATCACCAATTGAATATTATCTATGAATCTTGGATTGAACTCGGGAGAGGGAATTCTAAATTGCATATAAGATTGAGTGGAGCAAGATCTTAACTCTTAGGGGGAGCGAATTTGCGGTTAGGATAGGAATATACCTAATCACCTTGCTTGGTTATTATACGAGAATTATAAATGCATTCTTATTAATCCTAATTCCATAGGAAAATAAGCGTTAGGTTATCTTGAATAGGAGAGTTGTACTTCGGGAGAAGGCTACGAGCAATATTAACTCTATCAATTAATAAACCGGATAAATTAATTAGACAACTTAAGTGGAAAACTCAACGGGATTGTTAGCTAACCCATAGCTCTAGAATATTCACTCACATTAATTCGTGTCTAAGTTCACCAATTTGTTTCCTTTGTTTCTTAATTTACTACTCTAGATTAATTTTAGTTAAATATTCATACTTTAGAAAATCGCTTGAATAGATTAATTATTTGGTTTAATTTAGTTGATAGTTAATCACAATTCTATGTAGGTATGATATCTAGACTTACAATTTTATATTACTTGTCGACCACGATACTTGTGTGTGCGTTTGGGAGAAACATACTTCTCCCATAAGTACGGAAACGTCAACACTCAAGTACAATATTGAAACTCACTTTTTTATGCATTTATACTCTTTTCTGAAATCTCCTTCATTCCTAACGCTTTCCTTCCTTCTTATTAGTTTCATTCTCCTTCCTCATTTAAACATATGCATTATTTTTTTTCCCTTCACTCATATTTTAATGTGGTTGTCTTTTAATTAGTAGTAGTAATTAATTATCTGTGTATCCTTTCCCAGCACCCAATTCTACCTCCATACATTTTATTTTTCATTCACTTACGTCATTTTATTTTTCATTCACTTACTTCTTTGTACTCCTTTTCATGCTTGCATATGTCTTAATTTTTATTTATATTTTTATAGGATAGAATAATCTTAGTTGCACATATTAAAAATACATATCCTAGCATACTTGGTTATTTTTAGGTACGGAAGCATTGGGAAGGCAGAAATTTTCTCAAAGGTGTTCAAACTTGAAATAATTAAAAAAATCTGACAAAGGGTATTCAATATATGTTATGCACCTAATATTTTTGGCTTTATACGCAATGTAATTTTCTGATAAAGATTGGTCAATTGATCACCCTAAGCAAAGTGTGGCTTTGCCCATGTTCGGAAGACATAATTTTGGTAGATGTTGATTATGTGTAATTTTTATTTTTCAATTGGTAAGAATTGTTACGCGGCGCCTTCCTGAGATCCTCTGGAAGGGCGATGTAAGGCTAGGCAACTGATGTTGGTGCAGATGTTGTCCGCCAACTGAGGTCCCCGCCGTACACTAGACTAGATGGTCAGTGCCGTATGCGAAAACCAATGTCAAAAGCAATTGGGAGAACAGAAATGAGAATTGAGATTTAAAGAAAGTTTGATTGCATTAATGAAAGCTATCACAGAAAAGCAAAGCGGTGTCGAGGGGGAGAGACACCAGTACAGAGAATTACTTGCTTGCTAGAAGGTTTTGATTGATAGATCCCCCTAATAATGCTCAAAAAATAAATCAAAGCTACACGATTAGACTTGAAAAAGCTGGACAAACATAATGTAAGTGCATGAAATAAAACTAATCTATATTTACAATCGAAAGGACTTAGTTTTTTACATGGCAGGAACAAGTCATTTGTCAGCAGCAGCGTCTTTGGCATCAGGGTCTGCGCGCGCGGTGTTGTTGGAATCTGCCTGCGGCTGGGTGTTGGCGAGGTATATTGGTAGGGCAACAGAGGCACCTACGTGCTTGTCACTTGGCGTGGCCAAGACCACGGGGCCGTCCGTTCCGCTAGGCGTTGGAAGGCTTGCTAGGACGCCACGAGGCGCGCCTAAGGGGTCATAGGGCATGTCTAGAAAGCCACCCATAAAATTCTCCCCCACCTGAGTTAGCGACGTCCTCAGCGCATTACTTGCAAAGTAATATTCAATGAGGCTCATGTAGGCTTTGAGGTTTGTTGCCCTCTCCCAATATTCTCTTCTGCATCACAACCATGCCATTTCACCAAGAATTCTTGGTGATCTTTTCTTGAAGCATGAATCACTCTATCATCAAGGGTAGCTTCAACACGCCTTTTTACGGTTGAATTGGGACACCGGATACTAGCTATTGTAAGCTGGCGTCTTGAAGGATCCTCTGTGTCTTCTCAAAAAGGTTTCAGGAGACTGACATGGAAAACATGATGAATTTTTCACCAAGCTGGAGTATCCACCCGGCATGCAACTTTCCCAATGCGCCTCTCAATAGACAATGGTCCAATATATTTTTGCAATAGGCAAGGGTCATGGACTCCTGCAAATAAGTACCGTATTGGGATTTTGACCATCGCTTTGTCTTCTACTTGATACTTATCAAAGCGACGATTCTGATCAGCATGCCTCTTCAATCACTTTTGAGCTTTGACAAGATAGCTCCACACTATCTCCAGATTCTGCTTCCACTCTTTTGAGAAGCTAGCAGCTCGAGGAGACTTAGCCATGTTTGGTGCATTCACAGTGTGTGGGAGTAGTGGTTGCTATTCGGTAACAATTTCAAAAGCGCTTTTGTTTGTATTAGAGCTCTTTTGTAAATTGAAACATAGTTGAGCAGTATCCAGAAGCTTCACCCAATTCTTCTGCGATCCGATTACAAAGTGGCAGAGATATTCCTCCAACATAAAATTGAACCGCTGCGTCTGGCCATCAGATTGTTGATAAAAACTTGAGTTGTGACTTAATTTTTACCCAAGGCACTTAAACAGTTGGGTCCAAAAGTTGCTGGTGTAGCATGAGTCGGGATCACTAACAATGTCTTTGGGAAAACCCCAACATTTGACGACATGAGAGAAGAAGAGTCGAGTTGTATCTCCTGCTGATATATATTGTGGGGCAGTAATAAAGGTGGCATACTTGGAAAACTGGTCTACCACAACCAAGATAGTTGTGAGATCTCTGACCTTGGGCAATTCTGTGAAGAAATCCAGAGAAACGCTTTCCCAAGGTCTCTTTGGGACAACTAGTGGTTCCAAGAGTCCCGCTTGTGTCAAGCGGTCTGACTTGTCCTTCTGGAATACTAGATAAGTCTTCACATACTGAGCGACATCATTGGCCATTTGAGGCCAATAATAGGCACAACGAAGCAATGCCATGGTGCGTTCTTCACCGGGATATCCAGCCCACAGAGTATCATGACATTCAGCAAGAAGAGTCCTCCGCAGATCTCCTCCTTTCGGAACATAAGGCTGGTTCCCTTTGACTTTCAGAAAACCATCTTCCACGTAGAACTAGCGAGTCTTGCCCTGTCCTACCAAATCAACCAAATACTAAGCAGCGGGATCTTTGTGAATAGATCCTGTATCTGGTCCTTGATGGAGGTGGCTGCTTCGCTCCCCCTTAGGGAGGTCGGCTCTCTGACTGAGTGCATCAGCAACATGATTGGTCTTTCCACTACGGTACTCCAGGTTGAAGTGGAATTCAGCTAGGAGTTCCTGACACCTGGCCTGTCGACCATTTAGCTTTGGTTGGGTCATGAAATGGCTGACCGTTGTGTTGTCTTACTTGACCATGAACGGGGTTCCCAACAGTTAGTGCCTCTATTGCCGCAAGTAATGGACGACAACCAATAATTCTTTCTCATGTGCGGCATAGCACTGCTCTGCATCCTTCAGCTTTCGGCTCTCGTATGCAACAGTGTGCCCTTCTTGCATCAAGACCCCACCAAGGGCATATTCAGATGTATCTGTTTTTACCTCGAACGGCTTGGCCAAATCAAGGAGAGCCAAGATGGGGATCCTAGACATAGCTGCCTTTAATGCGTTGAAGGCCTACTCTCTCCTTGTTTTCCGGTCCTAAGGTGTAACCTTCTTGGGGAGTTCTATCAATGGCACAACAATAAGGGGGTTGTTCTTCACAAACTGCCGGTAGAAGTTGCATAGGCCAAGAAACGCCCTCATGTTGTGGACATCCTTTGACGGTGGCTAGTCTGTGATGGCTTAAATCTTCTATTGGTCCATCTTGATGCGTCCTTCCTCAATTACTTGTCCGAGGAAGTCTGTTTGCTTCTGAGCAAAAGAGAATTTGGACAGCTTGCATATAGCTCATGCTCCTGCAAACGAGCTAGGACCTTTTACAAATGCACTAGGTGTCCTTCCAATGTTTAGCTATATACCACAGTGTCATCCATGTAGACCAGGAAGTCAATGTATTCCCCAAACTTGGTTCATCAGAGTGCAAAATGTGGCTAGAGTATTAGTCAAGCCGAACGGCATGACCAAGAAGTGGTATGACCCATATCTTGTTAAATAGGTCGTCTTGTGCTCATCACCCTCTACGATCCGAACTTTCCAATAACCTATCTTGAGGTCTATCTTGGTGAACACCGTCGCACCACCCAGTCTTTCAAACAAGTCTGCCATCAAAAGATAGAGTACTTGTTCTTCACTGTGATTTTGTTTAGAGCTCGATAATCCACACAGAGTCGCAGGCTGCCATCATATTTCTTTTGGAATAGAATAGGCGACCCATATGAGGACTTTGAGGGTATAATAATCCATGAATCTAGCATTTCCATCAATTGTCTCCGAAGATAAGTGTGTTCGGGTTGTGACATTCTGTAGGGCGCTCGAGTAGGTGGCTTTACGCTCGACACCAACTCAATTTCATGGTCCACAGTATGCCTAGGCGGGAGCCGCTTTGGCATATATTGTATCATAACATCTTCAAACTTCAGTATTAACTCCTTTACGGGTTCAGGAATGGGACCCGATGAGCATTCTATATCTTCAATACAAAGGGTTTCCAGGAATGTAGGCTCATTCCTTTTGACCCCCTTCTTCAGCTGCAAGGCCGAGATGTTCTCAACGGCCATCTTCATGGGAAGGTAGGGGATAATGTAGGGCTTGGCCACATTGGTTCCATCATCAATAGCATGTCTGCAAATGGTACAGGTATGGTGTTGGTTTACCTTAGGAATTCCAGCCCAACAATCAACTCAAAATCATCTATGGTCACCACTCGCAGGTTGAATTTTCCTTCGTAAGGGCCAAGCTTCACTGATACCTCTTTTGCTATTCTAGCCACTAGTTGGGGAGGTGAGTTTATAGCCTTGACACATCCTTTACCTTTCCCTACAACTAGTCCAAGGCGCTATACCTGAGTCGAGGCTAAGTAGTTTTGGGTAGCACCCGTGTCTATCAGAGCCCTAATGGGCTTGCCATTCACCTTCATCTCGACGAACATTAAGGTCCTCTCTTGTTTAGGAGCAGTCTCTTCATTTGCTTTCCTTTTTACCTTTCTTTATGACTGGACGTGGGTCCTTTTTCTTATGGATACCAGCACTAGTCTCCGCTAATTCCTCAGAAATGGAACCTACAATTGCATTGAAGGTACCTACTGGTTCAGTCTGGTCTTCATTGTCTGAGTCATCATCCATCCCCTCATCAATAGATTGATGGGCATTCATCTATGCATGTGGGCATTCATTGTTCCAATGTGGTCTGCTGCAATGACGACATCCTAGAAGAGGCTTTCTCCCCTAGTCATTGTTGTTCGAAGTGGTACTGTTGCTGTTGGAGGAAAGAGCTCTAGATTTGTTTGAGTTCCGATCTCCCCACTTTTGCTAGGACCACCTTTTCTAGGCTGGTACCCTTTGAAACCTGCTGGGGCAGGCGGCTGAGGACTGTCCTTTTGAGCTTCCATTTGATAGTCCCTAAGGCATTCAGCTGCTTGGTTTGCCTTGGAAATGGTATCTACCCTTTGTCTATGTAGCTCCATGCGAGCATAAGGTTTCAACCCTTCCATGAAAGTGAAGAGTTTGTACTTGACCCCCATCAGGAGTATGCTTAGCATGAGTGCAGAGAATTCTCACACGTACTCCCGCACTGATTTGGTCAGGCGGACCTCCCATAATTTTCTGCTGGCATTGTATTCAACATTCCCAGGGAGGAACTGTAGGCGTATGGCTGCCTTCAGTTCTTCCCATGTCTCGAGAGCATATTCACCGGCCTTGATGGTTTCATACTTCACCCGCCACCAAAGTTTTGCATCACCCTGAAGATACATGGTAGCAATTGCTACCTTCTTAGCTTCATCCAGATCCTCAATAACATCAAAATACGGTTTGACATCAAAGATGAAGTTTTCCACTTCCTTGGCATTCCTAGCTCCACTGTATTGCTTTGGCTCAGGAATTTTTAGTTTCTTTGTCGCGGAAGCAGAGATCACAGAGCCTCCGATTTGGTTTCCACCTCCTCGAAGTAGGCCCTGTAAAGTAGTGTTGACAACGTTGAGCTGGTCTGTTAATTTGTCAATAGTTTGTTGCTTGGCAGTCACCTTTTCTGCCTTATGTGCCCTGTGGGCTAAATCCTCGGTGCAATCCTATTGAAGCCCCTCGAATTTGTCAAAAATTTTGGGTGCCTCTGTGGATGCCGTCTGTTAGTCTCCCTTAGAGTCGCGAGTAATGTTTCAACGTCAACTTCGACCTGAAGCACCCAATGGTCCAGGTCTTCCAACCTTTGCAGTAGGCTGGTTCTTAGTTCAGGCACTATATCCACAATAGGCCATAATACCTCAATCGTCCCATCGATAGCCGCAATGCGGTCCCCATGATTCACCATGGTCAAAAATGGTGGTAATATCAATATGTTCCCTCGTTCGAAGTCGAGCCTAGGCTCTGATACCAACTATTATGCGGCGTCTTTTTGAGATCCTTTGGAAGGGCGATGTAAGGCTAGACAACTGATATTGGTGCAGTTGCTATCTGCTAACTGAGGTCCCCGCTGTACGCTAGACTAGATGGTCAGTGTCGTATGGGAAAACCAATGTCAAGAGCAATTGAGAGAATAGAAATGAGAATTGAGATTTAAAGAAAGATTGATTGCATTAATGAAAGTTATTACAGAAAATCAAAGCGGTGTTGATGGGGAGAGACACCAGTACAGAGAATTGCTTGCTTGCTAGAAAGTTTTGATTGCTTGATATCACCTAATAATGCTTAAATAAATAAGCCAAAGCTACACGACTAGATTTGAAAAAGCTGCAAAAATATAATGTAAGTGCATGAAATAAAACTACTCTATATTTACAATGGAAAGGACTTAGTTTTCTATAAGGCAGAAACAAATCCTTTGCCAGCAGCAGTGTCTTTGGCATCAGGGTCTGCGCGCGCGGAGTTGTTGGAATCTGCTTGCGGCTGGGCATTGTCGAGGGATATCGGTGAGGTGATAGAGGCACCTGCGCGCTTGTCACTTAGCGCGGCCAAGCGACCGTCCGTGGCGCTAGGCGTTGGGATGTTTGCTAGGATGCCACGGGGCGCGCCCAAGAGGTCATAGGGCATGGCTAGAAAGCCACCCATGACATGATTAATGACAATCTTATTTTTGTGACAATATCCTTACATATTTGGTTAATTTGTTTTAGGTTCATCGGACTTATTTACAGCCTAAAATTTTGGTGGATGATGGTTAAGTGTAATTTTTCTTTTTCAATTGGTAATGATAAATTTACAATCCCACCTTTGTTAAGACTGCATGTGAATTTATATGGAATAGTGTACTTTGCAAATTTATTCAGATGTTTGTTACAAAGACAAATTAGGTGCACAAAAAAAGGGTTTATCTTACAGCTTGTTTGAATGGTTGTTACTTATCGTATCGTATCGTATTGTTACTTTATATAATGTTTGTTTTGATTGTTACTTAAATTTTATTATATCGTATCGTTCAATCCGTCGTTACGTAACGAAGAAATGTGTCACTTTATGTAACGACCGATTTGATGTGGTCGCATAATTTTCTTGTGATTTTTTCTCAATCTCACCCTTCATTATTATTAAATAATTTTATTTTATCATTTACCCTACATTTTTATATATGGTAACATAATTTTTCTTTATAATATTGCAAGTTTATTCATCATATCACATGTGCGTGATACTATAAAACGACGCTAAAATGATACAATCCATTCAAAAATTATATTCATCAAATAATACAGTATAATACAATACAATATAATATAATACGATATATTATAAAACGATACGTAACAAACATCCAAACAAGTCGCTAGTGATGGAGGAAACATAAGTTAGAAGGAGAAAAAGAATAAAACAAGGAAAGAGGAATAAAAGGGAAAAAATTAGGACATGACTTTCTTCTTTGTACGCTGTGTCAAAAATTTTGAATTTTGTCGTCTTCTCCTTTTTCATATTTTTAATTTCCTCCCTTTTTCTTATTTTTTTTTATTCATAAATAGAAGAAATTTTGAAAAATAACAAAGAGGTGTAGCGGGTGTATATATGTATGTGTGTGGGGGGTCGTGTAATTTGGCATATATTTATCGCTAAGAATAATTTCACATAAGTACAAGTGAGCTTCCCATTTTTCAGTTTTATAGCCCATATTTCAATTTACATCCAATTAGCCCAAAAATAATAGGCTAAGATTCAACATTCAACTCCAATAGGTTCTCAAAATTACCATTTAATTTTTAAAAAGGATTGCTCAATCTTTTAAGTTAATTTTCAAATTAGTAATTGTGACTCAAATATTAGTTCACCAAACCAAATATATTTGGGTGGTAAAAATTAGATTTTTAACAAGCTTAAATATGTGGGTTTAAATTTCGAATTTGATTTTGTGAAAAATTTGGAGTGGGTGTTATTTAGACTTGTTAGAAATAGTATAAGGAGGTTGTATATAAAATTTGGAGTCATTTAATGGAGATTTGGATTAGTTTTGAACAAGAATTGCAACTGAAAATCGTGGAAGAAGTTCGTTTACAGACGTTTGTATAAAGGTGTATAAAAGTGCATAATAGTGTATAATAGTGTATTTATACACTCATATACACTATTATACAAGATTATACATAATTATACAAAAAACTGACTTCGTCTGCTTCTTTGCGTTTTTTCTGAAATTTAACTCAAATCTTGCTCAAATCTACTCCAAATCACTTCAAATTTAAACTTTGAACTCATTTTGAGGTTTTCAATCAATTGGAACAACACCCAATCCAAACAACTAAGAATTACAAGAAATTTTATTTTCTAAAGCAAAGCTTTGAATGCCCTTTAATGGTGGACTTCTACTCTTTAATTTTTTTATATTACAATCAGGTGATATGGGGAGAGAAGCAGTAATGGCAGATAGCCCCTTGAAGCATATGTAAAAAAAAGTGAGAAAAATAGAGTGAAAATAATAGTTGTGAGAACACATATTTAATTCTATAGTTTTTAAAAGCAATGGTTGTAAGAACACATATTTTGAATTTGCAAGAGCTAGTGTTTTCAAAATATGTACAATATAGGTTAGGTGTGATAAAACTTAAAAACATGAGCTATTTTTTGTTATGATGTGAAGTCATATGTATTTTCTTGTAATTTTTTCATACATTTATAATTATCATCTCTTTTTCCTTCAATGTTTTCTCTTTTTTTTCGAAACAATTAATCGAATAACAATTTTTTAAATTAAAGAAAAAAATTATAAAGAAATTTTTTATTTATTAATTTATTTTTGATGAAGGCAAAACATAGCTATGTGTCGGTGTCAAAGTTTCTTCAGCCTTAAACAAATCCCAGTGGCCAAGGAATAATATTTTATCTCTGACCGCTCCTTTTCCTTAAACGTCTTTCCTCTCACAACTTGCGTTTTCTAATGGAATTAAAATCAATTTAAGATCATCAGATTATCGATAAATGAGTCATCCAGAGGTTTTATAACGACTTTTTATGCTTATCTTATTACAAGAATTTGTCTTTAATACTATGGTTTGATTGACATGTCTTGCATCATCATGGCTAAAACTCAAGGATCTCGTATTCAGACCATCGAAAGGGACAAAAACCAGTTAGACATATATCATGGCTATATATATATATAGAGTATATATTTACGTTCCTGGTTTCTGATTCCTTCTTATTATAATCAGTAATGATATTTAATTTTTTCTATCCAAAATACAACTACTATATATATAAAATAATAAGCTAAAGAGGAGCAGGTAAAGATATGACGTAACCTGTGTCAAATTTGAATGATCTATTAGACTGTAACAAGTTACATTTACAATTGTACATTTGAGCTTACAAGTAACAAAACAGATGGAAATATATAACAAAACTCGAATGAGATGAATCCCAAAATGTTTGTTATGTTATTTTCACTTTCACTCTTAAGGAATAACAAAATTACCTTTAGATAATGTAAGCTCTAAGAATGTACTCAATATACAGTATTATTCATTGTAATACGTGTCAATAGACTGATTTCATCAAATTTTAACAAATTAAAACGAGTTTAGCTAAGGGGGAATTTCAATTTACACACATACAATACAAATTAGGTGGCTTATATTCTATCTTTGAAAAGTTATAAGATTCAACATTCAACTCTAAATAATTTCTCGAAATTATTATTCAAATTTTTAATTTTTTTTTTTAAAATGGTAAAGCTTCTAATCCAATCTTAGTATCACTATTGTGATTCAAACATTAGTTCAATAAATATAATATATTTGGTTGGTGAAAATTAGATCTTTAAGGCACTTCATCATTGTTGACAAGCCTAAATAAGCGGGTTTAAATTTCGAATATGATTTTTGTGAAAGTTTTGAAGTGAGTGTTGATTAGACTTATTAGAAATAGTATAAGAATGCTGTATATAAAATTTGAAGCTATATAATGGAGATTTGGAATAGTTTTAAACAAGAATAACAACTAAAAATCATGAAAGAAATTCGTCAAAAGATATTTGTATAAAGGTGTATAAAAGTATATAATATTATATAAGATGTGTTTATATACACATGTACACTATGATACAATATTATACAGTAGTATAAAAAAATTGACTTCATCTTCTCCCTTGATTCTATTCCGAAATTTAACTCAAACTTAGTTCAAATCTACTCCAAGTTACTTCAGATTTAAGTTTTGAACTTCTCTTGATGTTTTTAATTGATTAGAACCACATCCAATCCAAACAACTAACAAACTCGAAAATCAAGATCTGAAATTAGACCAAAATCTATTCCAAATTATTTCAAATTTAAATTTTAAACATCTCTTGATTTGTTCGGTCGATTGGAATAACACCAAATTCAAATGCATAAAAAAGGTATTTAAAAAAAAAAAAGTTAAACCACTTTCAAAATTATTAACAACATTTATGCAGATAAAAAAAAAGGAGGAACTTAAGGTGTGTGCCCAATCATGGAGTTTCTCACCAATCATGACAAACATAAAACATTATTGGTGTAATGATAACTTAAATACTCAAAAGTTAAATTTATTATTCATGGACAAATCGTTTAGAACTTTGCTCATTTCAACTGATGAAAAATAGAGTATAAAGATGGACTGACACATAAATATGGTAGCGTCTAGTATTAATATATACTATAACGACATATTTTGGTGCACTATTAAAAAAAATAAAAAATATATATATATTAAGTGGGAATTGATATTCCTCTTAGTAAATAATTCTACCTTTAACCAAGTATACCATTCAATCATCTTGGAGCATGTGTGCCAAAAATTAATATTATACCAATTTTAGAAAATATGTACATGAAATATCTAATTTTACGGAAAGACCATGAGTTCACCTGCTCATATTTTTAGTTATACATCCGCCCCTAGAATAGACATACCCATATTCTTATGTATCATTTTGATTTTTGAATATAATTGGGAAATTGAGGCTACAATACTTGTGTTATATAGAGTCGACAATTAATGAATTACACATTAAGTTATTATTTTTTTTGAAAATAAGAAGAGAGAAAGGAAAAAGAACATTTGAAGTAGGTCTTTAATGATGAGCTAAGGAGTGAAAAATGTCAAGTTAGGTACAAAGTGAGTTAAATTAGGTAAGAAGCTAAAATATGAGCTAATTTTGGTTACATTGTTACGCCAATTGAAAAATAAAGTAATTTTGTCTTTTGGTAATACTAGTAAATTGTAACCTACTCCTTTGTTTTTTGGGGTCGAGATAAGTTGAACAACGGATAGTAACTTAAATTCATTCATCTTAACACTTTTTCATTTATTTAATCTTCTTCAAAAATCCAAAAAATTGAGAGACAAGGTCATGTGATCTCTCTAAGCTCTAAGCAATACTAGCTTAAATAACAAATTATCTTTACTCTTCATTGTTTCTCTCCAAGTAATTATTCGTTTTACTTCCCCGTTTTAACATATTTTATGCTCGAATGATTTTCTATGATTCGGCTGTCTTTAAAAATACAAAATCTTGTCATTAATTTATAGAAAATAGAGATACTGTCGACAACTTTCAGTAATTGGCACTATGATCTTGGTCTAATCTTAGAAAAAGGATTCAGATCCCTCACAGACAGATCGGAAAAAGGAAATAACAACAATTCAGTACAATTTAATTTAGTGGGCTCTGAGGACGGTAGTGTGTACGTAAACATTACTCCTATCATAGGGTAGGGAGGCTGTTTCAAAATACATCCTCGAAATTCTTCCCTCCAAGAACTTCCCACTTTGCTCTTGGGGAGACTCGTACTCATAACCTCTCGATTGGAAGGAAAAACTTCATTAATTTTTCTTGAAATTTAAGGAAACTTTGAATTGCTTGGTGTCGTACTTCTAAAATCTAACTTATTTTTTAGAAGTGTTTTTTAGATTGTTAGTTAGTGTTGACTAATTAATTTGAAAAATACTTTTGAGTAATAATTATTGTTTGATCAAGCCTTTGAAAAATATTTTTAAATATTTTTTTTAAAGTGCTTAGCCAAATACCTTGACCAAGATATATTTTACTTGTGGCCAAAAATGAGTACCCCAAAAAAAGCTATAAAACTGAAAACGAAAAGTCTAAAACTAACATTATATCATTTGAAATATCAATTTTCACTTTCATTTGCATTTCACTAAAACGTTAGACTTAAATTTAAAGATTGATTGCATATCCTAGGGTGCTACAACTTTTGTATTTTCACCTCCATGTGCATTATTTACCCTAATTTAGCATTTTCTATTTTCCATAACCATTATGACTATATAATCGCCTCTCGTAACTTGTACCCTAATTTAGCTCTCACACCAAGAGACACTTTGACCTTCCTGGAGTTATAGCTCATACTTATGTTAAACTCCCCCCCCCTACCCACACCCCACACCCCACACCCACCCCACCAAATAAAAGCATAAAAGTGCACAAACACACATGCATGGTGTACGACCCTTGCAAATAATTTAAATTTCAAGTAGCTGACTAGTTGTAAAAATAAATAAACAACATAATTGCTAATAATTGCTCTATACAATTTGCTAATCCAAGGTAAAAGAAATTTGCATCTTCTTCTAATTCAATCACGTCTCACACCAAATTTTATAGGTAATAATGTGTTTCAATTGAATCCCCTCGGAAAATTTTACTTCCCAAAATGGGCAAAGACGAATTTGTTTTGGTTGTATATTAACTTTTGAATCCAATTCTAGTAGTAGTAAAGAGGTATAAAAGTGGCTTTAGATCACATATTTAAGTGGAGTATTATTACTTTTAGTCCACGCCAGAAATTATATATTCGGTAACTGAAAACATATATAAATTTTATATAATTTTTGTATAACATAAAGAATATATATATATAATCTTGGCTTCACTACCGTACACAATAAGTGTTTATGATTCTCAATATAAGAGATTTTTTTTTTACATTTCTAGGAAGGGGACTTTATTTAATAAACTTGAAAAGATAGCTAGAAAATGTAAATATTTACCAAAAAGATTTTGTTAAGTTGCGGGAATATCAAGTGCCATGGTGATATGGAAAAGTATTGAAGGAAAGGCCCATCGCAGGAACAGCGAAAGAGGTTTCCAATAGTAGACGTTGCTGAAAGGCGTCCAATGATCCGCCACTTTCCATTATATCTTTCACCGCAGATTGATAATATTCTTTCAGCTTTTTCAGCATACATGTGTAGTGCAATTTCAGCCACTTCAGTCGGACTCGCCGGAAAAGCTTCACGACTGAGAATCCACGGCGAGGGTTCTTCTCACCTCCTAGTCTCACCGTCGGCAACCGCTTCTTCCTGAATGTAATTTTCCGGCGGACTGGGACCCACCGTAATACGGTGGTTGGATGGGCATGGCTGATAGTTTTTGGGACAGTACTATTAGGATTTGTAGCCATGATTATTGAAAAGGAATGGCAAGAATGGGCAATGAATTGCAGATATTAATATATGGAGTTAGAGAGAAGATACGTTGATGATGAGCTGCACAGAACTGCAAATGGACATGTGCATCTGCTTAAATTAAGGTTCACATCTCCTGCGTTTTAATTAGGTTTCTTGTATTATATATATTACCTATTGTTATAAAAAAGAGAAAGAATATGCCGAGAAAAGTAAGGAGATTGAATTTTTATTGATTTGGGATGGATTTACAATTACCAATGAAATAGAACTCATCTATTTATAAGAAAAAAGTGACTTAGCTATCGAGTAACAAACCCTAAAATCTCTCTAAAATACAGACATTCATCATAACTAAAATATTATTTATAACACTCCCCTCTTGAATGTCTATTCAATAGGTAATGTGTCTCGTTAAAATCTTAACTAAAATAAAATCCAGTGAAAAAAATTTATAGTGAAAGAAAAAGAGTACACATGTTTAATAATACGACTTCTAGTTGTCTCGTTAAAAACTTTGCAAGGAAAATCCTATGAGACAAAAGTTTGTATGGGAGTATTAACTCCCATGGTGAGAGCATCAATGCACATCTTTAAGCCTTTTCATTCCAATCTTGTGCACCATATTCAAAAGATCACTGGTAGAGATTCGATAAATAAATCAGTCATATCGACTTGTATGAATATGTTGCACCTTAAAATTATCATTCTTGAAAGTTATGTAACATCTTCATATAATATCGTGGAATGGCTTTTTCGATATCTCCGTAGAGCTAAAAATTTCACTATCACATTATCATGCTTATATTTATAGCAAGGTACATATGTGCTCAGATTGCACTTAGAGTGTGGTACATCAGGACCAAAAATTGTATATGCTTTAAGCGATTTAAAACCTTCAGGGATTGTCGTATAAGTCATTAATAGACTTTAGATGCATATCACATTTTCATGTCATGCTAGACATCAAAGATATATAAAAGTGATTATACACATAATTGACTTTATACTTTCAAGTGTTGAAACTGCAGGTCCAAAATAACATGTCTTTTATATGAAACCAATTCTGAATTGTTTTCTCTAGACTTAAGATCCTCATATATATTTAGCGCTATCATAGATGTCGTCGACAAATATTTTATATCGGTTCCAATATTTTTTATAAACACATAACATAGAGATATCTTCCTTCATATTTTCAGACACATGAAACTCTCTTGAGATTTTATCAAGTATTATGTCATGTGATCTTCTAGATCACTTGCCAAAACTTACACTTGGAGAACTTGGCATAAAGGTTCTCTTCCCTCAATCGATGTAACACAATCCTCAAATGCTAGGCATGTTCCTCCTGGCTACGATAGTACACCAGGATATCATCAATGAATACTATGAAAAACGAGTCGAGATAAAGCTTAAATACAATGAATACTATGAAAAACGAGTCGAGACAAAGCTTAAATACAATGTTCATTAGATGCATGAACGTTGTTAAGGTGTTGGTCACCCCAAAAGACATCATAAAGAACTCATAATGTGTCACGACCCCAAATCCGGTCGTGATGGCGCCCAGCACACTGCTAGGCCAGCCCGACCAATCAACAACAATCATAGAGCTATGAGCTCGCCTTATCCCATTCAAACATAACAATTGTAAATTAACAGTATTGGATATATCAAAAACGGGGAAACCAAGTCCCAACGCATACCAACTCCCATAGACCGAAGGGTCAAGAGTCATGAGCCTCTACAGACTCTACAAATGAGATCTACTACACAATCAAGTCTAAGCAGAATGGAGACAACAAAATGTTAAAGAGGAAGAGGTCAGGTATCGCGGACGTCGGCAGCTACCTCGAAGTCTCCACGGAATGGGGATAATAAAGCAGTTGCGATAGCTCAACTACCCTCTTGAACCTGTATATCTGCACAAATATTGCAGGGGAGTGGGGTGAGTATATTTCAACTCAGTGAGTAATAATAATAAATAATAACTGGAAGTAAGAACTCCTGTACTGTCACTAAACAGTTCTAAGGCAAACCCCCACAGGTAAGTCATCACTACAATGAGTTCTCTGATCTCCAGTCCATATCCATCTCAACTGGGTCCCACACTGACCACATCCCCACTCGTACCACTACAGTGTACATCCATCTCAATATATAGAGACATATACATTTGTCTATAACACATAAGTATTTACGTATTTATAAGGATATTAGTAAGTATAATGCTGCGGCGTGCAGCCCGCTCCAATACATATACCGCTGCGGCGTGCAGCCCGCTCCATTTAACGTCGACGGCGCTCACTGGGGGTGTATACAGACTTCGGAGGGGCTCCCTAGGCCCAAGCGCTATGGTGCGATGGCGTGCAGCCAGGTCCACCATATATCACTGCGGCGTGCAGTCCGATCCAATATATATATATATATATATACATATATAATTATACTGCTGCGGCGTGCAGCCCGATCCCATAATATACCAGCGCTCACTGGAATGTGTGCAGACTCAGACTCCGAAGGGGCTCCTACAGCCCAAGCGCAATAATACTGCGGCGTGTAGTCCGTCCCACATGTATATTACATGTATATTACATGTACATTACTGCGGCGTGCAGTCCGATCCAATATATATACTGATGCGGCATGCAGCCCGATCCAATATAGGTATATATATATAATACCTCATAATGGGTCCTCGACCCTATCCCAGTCAGTATATACTTGGCCTCTCGTGCCCAATATAATATATCACAGTGGGTCCTTGACCCTGTCTCAGTCAATATAGACTTGGCCTTTCGGGCCCAATATAACATCTCATAGTGGGTCTTTGACCCTATCTCATCTCAATCGGTATAGACTTGGCCTTTCAGGCCCACTCAGCTAGAATAGGGAATTCCACCCTATTCCAATTGGTATATACTTGGCCTCTCAGGCTCAATATAATATATCATAGTGGGTCCTTGACCCTGTCTCAGTCAATATAGACTTGGCCTTTCAGGCCCACTCAGCTAGAACAGGAATTCCACCCTAGGTAATCTCTCTCAATGTACACATCTAGTACGGGCTCATATTATTCTATACAGCTAGAGCTACGGTTGAGTGTATGTTTCCAACATGATATAAGGGTCACCTAGCTCTATAGGTTCCCTAATGCTCTACAGATCGGCACAAGGCCCCAAACATGGCTATCAGCCCAATTGCACAGTTATAAACTTATTATCAGTCATAACACAGAGTATACTATTAGTCGGGAAGGACTAAGTCCGAACCCCCAATCACAATGTCACCACGCCCGTCATAGAACGCGTATTTCATCTCAATATAGCATTGTGAAGTGCTAGTACGGGGTTTCAAACCCTCAGTACATTATTTACTACCACCACTCACCTCGATCCGATAGAAGCTTTAATCCGCCTTGCGCTCGCCTCGCAATTCAATCACCTTGAATGCCGAATCTGCTCAAAATCAATGAGAATACATCAATATAGGCTAATTAAACACAACCCATTCGAAATAACTCAATTTACATCAAAATTCCCAAAGTTGCCAAAACCCGAGCCCCGGGCCCACATTCCGAAAATTTACGAAATTCACATTTCTGGAACCCTCGTCTCGCCACGAGTCCATACATATAAAATTTACCAAAATCGGACTCCGTTTGCCCACTCAAATCGGTGTTTTTCTTCAATTTAGGCTTAGGGCTCAAACCCACATTTAATCTCCCATTTACAGAGAATTAACCATGGATTTCATGTTAAAATGATGTAATTAAGCCACAAAACTTACCTCCAACGAAACCCCGATGATTTCCCAGCAATCTCCCGTCAATTTCTTCTCTTGGAACTCAAAAATGGCGTTTTGGGGTATGAAACCCGCGACTGGTTCTGTTCTGAACTTAAACTCACCGCCAGGCCAATTAACCCTACGCGATCGCAGCCTTTGGCACGCGATCGCGATGCACAAATCCCTGGGGCCTGATTTTTCCTCTACGCGATCGCAGCCTTTGGCACGCGATCGCAGTGAACAACAGAAGATCCCTACGCGATCGCAATTCCACCCACGCGATCGCATAGCATCCGGACTTGACCTTACGCGATCGCAGACATCACCACGCGATCGCGATGCACAACCAGTCGACCTTACGCGATCGCATCACACCTCCCGCGATCGCGATGAACAAATCTTCCGGCCTCACTCCAATACTCTACGCGATCGCAGTCTCACCCTTGCGATCGCATAGCTTCCCAGTTTTACCCTACGCGATCGCATGCCCCAGGCTCGCGATCGCGATGAACAAAAATTCTCTGCAATTATTGCAGCAGAACAGCAGTGCCTTTTGGCACAAATTGGTCCGTTTGGACCCCCGAATTCATCCCGAGGCCCCCGGGACACCAACGAAAACCACCAACATACCCTAAAACACGATACAAACTTGCTCCAATCATAAAAACACCATCCTAAACATCAAAATCACCAATTACACACGGATTCAAGCCTAAATTCCTTAAAACTTTCCGAATTACACATTCGATCAAAAACCCGACCAAACGACGTCCGAATGACCTGAAATTTTGCAGGCACATCCAAAATCCCCTAACGAAGCTACTGCCACTGTCGGAATTCCATTCCGACCCCCGGATCAAAATCTCACCTACCGTTCGGATTTCGCCAAAATTCAACCTTAGCCAATTCAAGCCTATTTCTACACCGGGCCTCCAAATTCAATTCCGATTGCTCCCCTAAGTCATAAATGATCCCTCGAAACTAGTCGAATCATCAGAATCCGATTCCGAGCACTCTAACTCAATAGTCAACTCTAGGTTGACTTTCCATATTCAAGTTTCCTTCAAACATGCTATTTGCTTCATTTTTCAATTCAATTCACTCATAACTCACCCGATAGGTTCTAACACTGATATGAAAGCATAAAACATGTAATTGCAACATAACGGGGTGATAATTCCCATAACGACGGGCCGGGTCGTTACATTCTCCCCAACTTAAACAATCGCTCGTCCTCGAGCGTACTCAGAGTTGTACAAGAAGCAACCCAATAGCTGAATGATCTTACCAAGCATAATTCCAGGTGATCATACGTCACCCTATCTCACATAAGTCCGAAAACACCCTATAGTCAAAATTTCACAGACCATCTGAACCATAAATCACATTGCACTTTCCAAAATCATATCCCAATTGCTAATCCCATGTCTATATTCACGATACACTAGAATCCACTGCAATAACCCACACTCACCACTCCGGGTGAGATCATATGATGTATCAAACAACCCAATCGCTCGAGACAATAGTCTCTAATCATAATAATTTCTCACGATAACCAAACACCAACTGAAAAACCCTTTTCATTAGATAGAGTTTTGTTCCAACACCTTCATATCATGCCCACGGTAACCGAACACGCGATATATCGAACCCATCTCTCGGGTCAACCATTCGTGAATCTATTTCTCTTTTAAAATTGATACCACAATAAGTTTCGGAGCCAAACCTCGATATTACCTTTCTAACGAGCTGAAATCATATATGCTCGCTCTCATTAATGACTTGAATGATCATTTCGGTTATAACACACCACACTGGTAACATGACACCTCAGCATCGGCCTAGGCCACAACGAGCACAACACAGGCTCCAATAAGAACGATCCGAACACACTCGAATCCTGACAACTGACTCGCACAAAAAGCCATAATTCAAATTCTTCCATACCATCACAACACATAACTGAGATTCTTGTCTCACATCATAGGATTAGAGTGCCTGAATCCTCCTCGAAAGGTCATAACATCACGTGGCCTTGCCACAACTCATGATTCTATCCAAACACTATTACCCATGGAGCATCTCAAGTCGAAATGCTCAAAACGGTCAGCCACACACATATTTAGGTCCGACTCAAGCGATCAATCACACGCGGTGATACATTTAGTATATACTATCGAATCCTGAATGGACACAACCGATGTGCTATTCCCCGAGCGATACCCAATACGGACTATTCCTCAGAAGAGAGGAAGTATTGTATACAAGGTACATATAGGAAGCTATATTTCCCACATCACACCGTTGCGGCGCGCAACCCATTCCAATAGCATACCTGTGGCGGCGTGCCACCCGATCCAGATACTATACATGTGGCGGCGTGCCACCCGATCCAGATACTATACATGTGGCGGCGTGCCACCCGATCCACGTATAAATCTAGCAAAAGGGAATGCACATCGACTCAAGTTGCTCATTGCAACAAACATGTATATATATAGCCTCGAGCTCGGTCACATGAAACTCATCCGACAAAGTTCCTCAATACCGGAACTGAATCAATGGTAGATACCTCTACACTGACATCCGCCACGAAGTCCCAACTGGCAAAGCAATACCTACCAGCCGTCCGCTGGCCCTAGGGTACATCCACCCTGCTGGAGCATGATCTGATGCGCTCTGCCATGCAGTTTTGCGACATGTTTCTGACATAGTCCATATCACATTAGTCTAGACAGTCTGACTTATGACAACCAGCCTGCAATCCTATATCATTATTCAAATTCGTCATATCAAGTGACGAGATAGCCACTAGGGCTTCCAATTTCCGATAACCGCTACACTGTGCCGATACACATGATATACCACCGCTGCGTAGGCGGGTTACGAGAACTTCTAGTCTCCAACACATACATAACACGGGAATCACTATGCCTGATTCCGTACTTCACCGTGTGATTACATACGCACCTCAAGCGTCCATTCATACCACGAAAGCCATTCATAAATTTCACTATGTCATCAACGACTCAATTATTACAGTCGATCTAACGAGGAAATACCACCATACTACTACATATTATCAATTTACATTACCTTGTCCATTTGCACCATATACCCTGCCAAATTACTAGAATAGCAGTACCATTTTCTTAAATCATCAGAAAGATCGATTCTTAAATCACCTGCAGCTGTCCGCGCCGCTCAATAATTTTATTGACTTCCCATATATTATGAACTGATCTCCAAAACCTTGAATATGCCATTATCAACTTTCCATAACACATCGCGTATACCATATCACACTAAGACAACATGGAAATTCATATCCCTTTCCTCCGTCGCAAACATCGGCGCACTCAACTAGTCAAGGACTTTCATGATCCCATATAGAGAAAACTCATTACACATTCCCAGCCTTGCATACCAACAGGAAAAATACACTCATTTTCAAACTACGGTATAACACATCGCAAACTCTTTCTCCCAATTACATTGCATAAATTAAACCGCCAGGACTGAGTCCTTATACCCATATCAAGTTCCACAACTGCCAGCTCTCAAAAGCTTTGCTGCACAATATCTGTAAGACTCATTACTTCAACCATATACCAGGAATTAGTCGTATTCCTTTTCATACCATTCTGGTTTATTAACAAGTTGTTCCATTTATCCAGTTTCCTTTCTAATTCATCTTTAATTTAATATTAGCCATTATTGTAGCACCATAACACATCAACTCATTCCACACGAGACTCGTACATAAGACCACACGGTCTAAGACATATAGGCCACTGAATACTCTCTCAATATTTCCCGGAAGGATCACATCCTACAATACTTTATTTTGAAGAACCTCTTGCGATTTGAATTCGTTATCATTACCTTCCAATACGGATTACATAGAATCCCATCATTCACATAATATAACACAAGTACCGATCTCTTCTAACGAAACCATCATCTTTAGCCACATGCACAATCTTAAGGCACCTGATTGTTACAAGCAAAATCTGAACACTGCAAAACCATTCTCGGGCATCATTCACCCTTATTCAGCTGTAATTCAACTGTCCTATTGAGTAGAACCACTCGTTTTTTGTTAGAACTCTGACATCGCAGAACATGATTACTTACAGGTACAATTCGCTATCTTTACTTTCTATACACCGAACATTCTCTACCATCAGTAGTTCAAAACATCCTAGTATTTCTTCAAATCTACGAAGCACCATAAGCCTTTATCCAAATTTCCCAACATACCTAGAGACAGAGCCAACACAGCACACGACAGTGCAATCGGATAATCAATAACAACCTCCCCAACTTAGCTCGAAGTCATTCATCAAAGCACTTTCAACCACTCATATCATTATTACTCAAATGATGCCACAAAGTTCTAGTTAGATTAAACTCAGTCATTTACAAGCTTCGGCGGAGATTCGAATCATCAGAAATATTAACCCTTTTGCAATTCTTGCATTCATTCACACACAAAAGTTACGCCCCCTCTTTAGGTGGCAAAATCTTTTCTAAGTCCCGGATTTTCCAAAAATTTCGGCAGAGTTTCCTTTGTAAATTGGCCTATTCACCTGCCAGAGAATCACCAAACCATTCTAACAATACTTCCACAACTCAACAAAACATCACAATGTATTTCAACAACATTAAATCTCAATACTATACGAATCATATTATCACAATTATACCTGAGCATGTACTGCACCCGCTCGAATCATAACATATATCAAATACCTTTCAATTACACATGAGAGTCAATCCACTTACCTCGCCTCAATTTAGCATCTCAGTACAATACCATCCACCAGGATACACATAGCATAATCACTTTAGTCTTCCCGAGTTTGAACTCGTTCCGCTACACATAAGGCACTTTACCTTCCAATTAAGAGGCGATGAAAATATTTCTCACGCCCATAGCTAGGGCTATATATCAAATCACAATAAAGACCAATACCGATCGTATGCACTTCACAACACCGGCTCGCGAAATTAGTACCTTGGTGCTCAAGCCATAGACAAAGATCTGGCCTCAAGTCCTCCCGACTGGCCCAACATGAATTCACGGGGATTATATCTCGCCCCTCGTTCGGAGAAATCACAAGCCATAAGGCAATTATATTACTGAGCGCTCGATGCGTACACAGACGTGTGGAAGAAATTTCAAAAATTATATCTCAAGCTGAATCAAGTACGCACGATAAGAATTCCAAGAAGTGTGAAGTTTTTCCTAAAGGTTCGCAGCCTCCCGAGGATAAGTACAGGCGTCCCCGTACCGATCCACAAGACTCTACTAACCGGCTCAAGACTCATGAGGCCTAGTAAACCTAGGCTTTGATACCAACTTGTCACGACCCCAAATCCGGTCGTGATGGCGCCCAACACACTGCTAGGCCAGCCCGACCAATCAACAACAATCATAGAGCTATGAGCTCGCCTTATCCCATTCAAACATAACAATTGTAAATTAACAGTAATGGATATATCAAAAACGGGGAAACCAAGTCCCAACGCATACCAACTCCCATAGACCGAAGGGTCAAGAGTCCTGAGCCTCTACAGAACATAAGTGTAATACGGTTTACAACCAAAGCTCGGAGCGGAAAGAAATAACAATACATAATCAAAGACAGTAGGAAGGGATATCGGGTCCTGCGGACGTCGGCAGCTACCTCGAAGTCTCCACAGAACGGGGATAATAAAGCAGTTGCGACGGCTCAACTGCCCTTCTGAACCTGTATATCTGCACACAAAAAAAAATGCAGGGGAGTGGGGTGAGTATATTTCAACTCAGTGAGCAGCAATAATAAATAATAACTGGAAGTAAGAACTCCTGTACTGTCACTAAACAGTTCTAAGGCAAACCCCCACAGGTAAGTCATCACTACAATGAGTTCTCTGATCTCCAGTCCATATCCATCTCAACTGGGTCCCACACTGACCACATCCTCACTCGTACCACTACAGTGTACATCCATCTCAATATATAGAGACATATACATTTGTCTATAACACATAAGTATTTACGTATTTATAAGGATATTAGTAAGTATAATGCGCGGCGTGCGGCCCGCTCCAATACATATACCGCTGCGGCGTGCGGCCCCGCTCCATTAACGTCGACGGCGCTCACCGGGGGTGTATACGGACTTCGGAGGGGCTCCCAGGCCCAAGCGCTATGGTGCTATGGCGTGCGGCCAAGTCCACCATATATCACTGCGGCGTGCGATACGATCCAATATATATATATATATACATGTATAATTATACCGCTGCGGCGTGCGCCCGATCCCATAATATACCAGCGCTCGCCGGGAATGTGTGCGGACTCGGACTCCGAAGGGGCCTACAGCCCAAGCGCAATAATATCGCGGCGTGCGGTCCGTCCCACATGTATATTACATGTATATCACATGTATATTACGGCGGCGTGCAGTACGATCCAACATATATACTGCTGCGGCGTGCGGCCCGATCCAATGTAGGTATATATATATACTACCTCATAATGGGTCCTCGACCCTATCCCAATCAATATATGCTTGGCCTCTCAGGCCCAATATAATATATCACAGTGGGTCCTTGACCCTGTCTCGATCAATATAGACTTGGCCTTTCAGGCCCAATATAACATCTCATAGTGGGTCTTTGACACCGTCTCAGTCAATATAGACTTGGCCTTTCAGGCCCAATATAACATCTCATAGTGGGTCTTTGACACTGTCTCAGTCAATATAGACTTGGCCTTTCAGGCCCAATATAACATCTCATAGTGGGTCCTTGACCCTGTCTCAGTCAATATAGACTTGGCCTTTCAGGCCCACTCAGCTAGAACAGGAATTCCACCCTAGGTAATCTCTCTCAATGTACACATCTAGTACGGGCTCATATTATTCTATACAGCTAGAGCTACGGTTGAGTGTATGTTTCCAACACGATATAAGAGTCACCTAGCTCTATAGGTTCCCTAATGCTCTACAGATCGGCACAAGGCCCCAAACATGGCTATCAACCCAATTGCACAGTTATAAACTTATTATCGGTCATAACACACAGTATACTATTAGTCGGGAAGGACTAAGTCCGAACCCCCAATCACAATGTCACCACGCCCGTCATAGAACGCGTATTTCATCTCAATATAGCACTGTAAAGTGCTAGTACGGGGTTTCAAACCCTCAGTACATTATTTACTACCACCACTCACCTCGATCCGATAGAAGCTTTAATCCGCCTTGCGCTCGCCTCGCAATTCAATCACCTTGAATGCCGAATCTGCTCAAAATCAATGAGAATACATCAATATAGGCTAATTAAACACAACCCATTCGAAATAACTCAATTTACATCAAAATTCCCAAAGTTGCCAAAACCCGAGCCCCGGGCCCACATTCCGAAAATTTACGAAATTCACATTTCTGGAACCCTCGTCTCGCCACGAGTCCATACATATAAAATTTACCAAAATCGAACTCCGTTTGCCCACTCAAATCGGTGTTTTTCTTCAATTTAGGCTTAGGGCTCAAACCCACATTTAATCTCCCATTTATAGAGAATTAACCATGGATTTCATGTTAAAATGATGTAATTAAGCCACAAAACTTACCTCCAACGAAACCCCGATGATTTCCCAGCAATCTCCCGTCAATTTCTTCTCTTGGAACTAAAAAATGGCGTTTTGGGGTATGAAACCCGCGACTGGTTCTGTTCTGAACTTAAACTCACTGCCAGGCCAATTAACCCTACGCGATCGCAGCCTTTTGCACGCGATCGCGATGCACAAATCCCTGGGGCCTGATTTTTCCTCTACGCGATCGCAGCCTTTGGCACGCGATCGCAGTGAACAACAGAAGATCCCTACGCGATCGCAATTCCACCCACGCGATCGCATAGCATCCGGACTTGACCTTACGCGATCGCAGACATCACCACGCGATCGCGATGCACAACCAGTCGACCTTACGCGATCGCATCACACCTCCCGCGATCGCGATGAACAAATCTTCCGGCCTCACTCCAATACTCTACGCGATCGCAGTCTCACCCTTGCGATCGCATAGCTTCCCAGTTTACCCTACGCGATCGCATGCCCCAGGCTCGCGATCGCGATGAACAAAAATTCTCTGCAATTATTGCAGCAGAACAGCAGTGCCTTTTGGCACAAATTGGTCCGTTTGGACCCCCGAATTCATCCCGAGGCCCCCGGGACACCAACGAAAACCACCAACATACCCTAAAACACGATACAAACTTGCTCCAATCATAAAAACACCATCCTAAACATCAAAATCACCAATTACACACGGATTCAAGCCTAAATTCCTTAAAACTTTCCGAATTACACATTCGATCAAAAACCCGACCAAACGACGTCCGAATGACCTGAAATTTTGCAGGCACATCCAAAATCACCTAACGAAGCTACTGCAACTGTCGAAATTCCATTCCGACCCCCGGATCAAAATCTCACCTACCGTTCGGATTTCGCCAAAATTCAACCTTAGCCAATTCAAGCCTATTTCTACACCGGCCTCCAAATTCAATTCCGATTGCTCCCCTAAGTCACAAATCACCTCCCCGAAACTAGTCGAATCATCAGAATCCGATTCCGAGCACTCTAACTCAATAGTCAACTCTAGGTTGACTTTCCATATTCAAGTTTCCTTCAAACATGCTATTTGCTTCATTTTTCAATTCAATTCACTCATAACTCACCCGATAGGTTCTAACACTGATATGAAAGCATAAAACATGTAATTGCAACATAACGGGGTGATAATTCCCATAACGACGGGCCGGGTCGTTACATAATGACCATACCAGGTCCTGAATACTGTCTTTCGAATATCCGAGTCCCGAATCTTCAACTGGTGATACCCTGACCTCAAATCAATCTTGGAGAACACCCCCACTCCCTAAAGCTGATCAAACAGATCATCAATACGGGACAAAGGATACTTGTTCTTAATTATGTTTGTTCAACGACCTGTAATCAATGCATATTCTCAAAGTAACATCCTTCTTCTTTACAAACAGAACTAATGCACCCCAAGTTGACAAACTAGGCCTTTTAAGGTATGAAAAACCCCATATCAAGAAGTTCCTGAATTTGCTTTTGTCACGACCCATTTTGCCTAACTAGGTCGTAATGGCGCCTAACACCATAGCTAGGCCAGCCAACTGCGGAATTATGATTAAGTCTCAAATTTTATTTAACCAAACTAATGTACTAACATTTATCAAGTAAATAAAGGAAACTAGCAAGATCATACAGTACTGACATAGTCATACAAATCCCAAAATAAATATCCTCTATAGTGTGTGCCTGAACCCGGTGTCACTAGTTACGGGCGACTTGTAGAGTATACACAAAAAAATACAAAACAATGTCCTACTATCTGAATCAGAATAGATAGAAAATTATAAATATAGGAAAGGACTCCTTCGGCTGCGGATCGGCATGAGAAAGAAGGCAGCTCACCGTAGAAGTCCTAGAAAGTGCTCACTAATATGCACCCGAGTGATGTCCAGATCCACCTGCCTCGAACCATGTACATTTAAGTACAGAACTGTTTCATGAGTACGTAAACAACATCTACTCAGTAAGTATCCTGTCTAATCTTGAAGGAGTAGAGATGAGAGGTCGACTCGATACTTACTAAGGTCAATTAGTAAATATATATATATATATATATATATATATACACACACACACACACACACACACACATAAGTGTGATTGTGGCATGATCAAACAAAGAATTTTACAAGTGATGGCAGGTTATAGCATGTAGTGTAAGTCCAGAATATTGCAACATCAAGTTTATCATTTATCAAGTGAGACAGTGGCAAAATGAAGCATATATATATGAGCTTTTCCAAAATTAAAATGCGCATATAATACCGAGGCGACGGCCCAAACCAACTAAAATAAATATGCACTTGCCGAGGGTCGACGACACGCCTATAGATGCATCTATTCATACTGAGGCGATCGACCCGATCCACAATTAAGAATAATATATATATCAAGTTCACATAAAATAACACATAAATAGGCAAAATATCAAATCCACATAAATCAATTTATAGAAATAAGCTCATATCATCCTTTTTAAATCTCTAGTGCATACTAGGTGTTCATGAAAATAATGTACCATAAAGAACATATTTAATAGGCATGGTGTTGGTCCTGAGCAACCCGAACATCTACCATAGTAGTAGTTACGTACGGGCTCTCATCACATAACGCGTACGTAGTCCCCGCATTTAGCAACAAATACTCAACACGAAACCTAAGGGGACAATTCCCTCTTATAATGTTAGAAAGGAGACTCACCTCGCTTCGAAGCGCATTTTCAACCACAAGACTAGGCTCCAAGCTTAATTCGATGTCGAACAAGCACCAACTAGTTTAAATAAGGCAAGAACTAATCAATAATTACTCACAAGGTTGAATTCTAGCTAATTAAGTAAATTTCCGACCTTTCCCGAAAGTTTGCTAAATTCTGACCCCTGGCCTACGTGCCCGAATTCCGAGATTTGTCAAAGAAATTATTCTCTATAACCTAAGGATTACTAATATGAAAATTTTAATTTATTACATAACTAATTAGGTGGTTAAATCATAGTTTTTTCAAAACCCTAGGTCTAGCCCTAACCTTTGATTTTTTTTTTTTGATGTGTTTGGTGTTAAATCTATCTAATGTCCATGTATTTAAACTAAGAGTGTGTAGAATTACTTACATTGTGATACTAGGAGGATATACTCTCTTTGGAATCTTCAAAGCCGACCAAGTGAAGAGCAAATAAAAGATAAAAGCATTTGAGCCCGTATTAAATGAGCTCACTGCCACTGCGATTTCCGCTTCTGTGGTCCCGCACATGCGAAAAATAGACCGCGTTTGTGGTTTTTTTGGGAAAGGGGTGGTTGACAGCTTCTGCGGTCTGGGGGCCACACAAGCGGAACCGCTTATGCGGTTTCGGGGCCGCCTATGCGATTCTCCCCCTTGGGCCGCCTGACCGCTTCTGCGATAAGTCGGCCGCTTTATGGTCTTTGCTTTCGCTGTAACGGGTCACTTCCGCGGCCTCCGCTTCTGTGATAATGGGCCGCTTTTGCGGTCCAAGAGTCGCAGAAGCGGTTTTGACAGACGCAGCAGATTTTGTTCCCCTTAAATTTCTAACTTCACTCGAACCTCGACCATTTGACGCTCGGGGCTCCCGAGCCCCGCCCGAACATACTGACAAGTCTGACATCATGAGGTGGACCTAGTTGAACCTTCGCAACACCTAGAACATTATTAAACCAAGGAATCGGATCCCAAAACCAATTGATGAAATTTAATGAACTTCAAGTTCTTGATTTCCTACTAACGGGTCAAAATGCCCTTAAACTACTCGGATTGACACCAAACTTTATGGGTATTTCTTATATTATATTTCAGACTCGTACCAAGTGTCGAAATCAAAATCTGAACCCGATACCTATGAAAACAAGAATTTCTTAGTTTATTTAGTTCTTTGAAACTTAATATAACAATTTTTACAAAACAAATTCCATTACTCGGGTTAGGGACCTCGGAATTCGATTTCGGACACACGCCCAGGTTTCATATTTTTCACGGACCCTCATAAATTGCCGGGTCGCAATTTCATGTCCGTTTTCCTAAAATGTTGACCGAAGTCAAACTTAGCCTCTTTTGAAGATATTAAATGAAGCGAATATGCTTATTCTTGCCCAAAATTCTTCTGCCTTCCGAACCACCCGCCCCCGCAAGTAGCTAAAGTAAGTGCGGAAAGGATTATTTAAGGAAACGAGATTCAAGAATATAAAATAACCAGTCAGGTCGTTACACAGTTGGTGCTATAAGGTACCGAGGAATAAAAATGGGTTGAGTGCCCAGCACGAAGTCAATATCCCTGTCGGGCGACATGCCAGGAAAGTCTGTAGGAAACAATCCAGAAAATATTGTACCACTGGAATAGAATCAATAGTAGGGGTCTCATCACTAACATCCCTCACAAAGGCCATATAAGATAAATAACCTTCCCATCCATCCGTTGGGCCTTCAAGTTTGATATCACACTGTTGGGAAAATAGTCTAGAGAACCTTGCCACTCAATCTGTGGCAACCCCGGCATCGCCAACGTCATGGTCTTAGTGTGACAATCCAGAATAGCATGACATGGAGACAACCAGTCCATACCCTAGATCACATCGAAATCAACCATATTAATCAACACGATATCACTCTAGTCTCGACGAGCAGCATTTGCTGGGCCTTCCCAACAATCTGTTGCACCTTCTATAGCTTGTGACTTATGATTTCTCCAGGTCTTAGGAACACTGTGTATACTAGAGTGCTAGGTTATTTGTACATTCCGGGGGGTATTTTATTATTTTATAGTTATCTGTTGTAGTCTTGTTGTTCAATTTTGTTTTCATTTTTGTTATTCCTCAATTTGTTAGGCCTACCTAGTCGTAGAGACTAGATGCCATCACGACTTCTTATGTAGGGAGGTTTGGGTCGTGATAGAGGGAAGGGACACGTTCGCGATAAAGGTCGCCTGGCTAGTGTATAAGTTCAGAAAAATGAGTTTTGGCTTATTTTATGTCAAATCTTTCATGGGAGCCGAGTTTGGGGAGATTTTTGGAGGAGCTTCTTCGTCACCCGTCATTAGGTAAGTGATTTCTTTCCAATGTGAGTTATATACATGAACTATAAATGGATTGGAACATGAAAATTAGTAGAAAATGTGGGATTTTGGTTGAAAACCTAAAAATTGAAAGTTTTGAATTTTGACCACAAAATTGGACATGTAATTTCGAATAAATTATATATTTCAGTTCGTAATATTATGGGTAATTATTACCCTAAAAAAACTTTGGAATCTGGACACGTGGGCTTGAGGGTTGCTTTATCGACTTTTCGACTGGAGTTCAGAATTTGTCTGTATTGATTTGTTATGAGTATTAGAGTATATACTAATGGATTTTCATGTTGATTGACTAGTTTTGGAGCGACGAGCACTGATTTAAGGTGTTGGTGCGGCGTTAGTGACGATTATGGAACTTTATAGCGAGGTAAATCTCCTGTCTAACTCTTTGAGAGGGAAACTACCCCTAGATGTTGCCATTGATATTTTCTACTTATTGTGGGGCTACCTGGATGACGAGAGTTTGTACGCATCTATACTCATGTTATTGTCCGGGAAGAATCGCATCCATGTCATGTTATAACTGTACGACTTAAACTGTCTCTTGCCTATTAGATTCCTTTACTACATGTCACAATTTGATACTAGACTTGTGTAGAGCTGTAGACTCGCTATTGTAGAGATCATATGAACTTCATGATTTTCCATAGAATAATTTTACTCCTCTTACGAATTTCTCCCACGTTATGCGTTCTCATCGAATAGTTTCCTCAAAGTTTCCATAAACTCACTCATCCCTTTGTGTCACGACCCAAACCCTGGTTGTGATGGCGCCCAACACAATGCTAGGCAAGCCCGACCATATTATCCCTTAACCCAGCCAGTTATTAATCAAATTAAACTTAACCAGTAAATGATCATATCAGGTGATAACCGAAATGTAAAATATACAAAATACGGTCCCAAACATATCGTGGTGTCACGAGACTGAGCCTCTACAGAATAGCATCCTAATACAATCAAGTCTAGGCAAATAGGAAATTAACAAGATGATAAAGAAGGAGAAACAAGCTCTGCGGACGCTGGCAGCTACCTCGTAATCTCCGCAAGAGTAGACAAGGATCAGCAGCTACAATGTCTCAACTGCTCTCGGGTACCTGTGGATCTGCACAGAAAGTGCAGGGGAGTGGGGTGAGTATATTTCAACTCAGTGAGTAACAATAATAAATAATAACTGAAGGTAAGAACTCCTGTGCTATAACTTAGCAGTTCTAAGGCAACCTCACAGGTACGTCATCACTATAGTAGTACTCTAACCTCCAATCTACGTTTATCTCTACAAGATTCCACACTGAACCAACCCTCACTCGTACCCCTACGGTGTACGGCCATCTCAACATATAAAGACACATACCTATGTCTATAATGTATAAGTATTTAAGTAGATAATAGGATATGATTAAGTATAATGCTGCGGCGTGCAGCCCGCTCCAATACATATACCGCTGCGGCGCGCAGCCCGCTCCATTTAACGTCGACGGCGCTCACTGGGGGTGTATACAGACTTCGGAGGGGCTCCCTAGGCCCAAGCACTATTACACTGCAGCGTGCAGCCCGATCCATACATGTATTACTGCGGCATACAGTCCGATCCAATATTTATATGTATATATATTTATACAGTTGCGGCGCGCAGCCCCATCCCATAATATACACCAGTGCTCACTGAGAATGTGTGCAGACTCAGACTCCGAAGGGGCTCCTACAGCCCAAGCGCAATAATACTGCGGCGTGCAGTCCGTCCCACATGTATATTACATGTATATTACATGCATATTACTGCGGCGTGCAGTCCGATCCAATATATATATACTGCTGCGGCGTGCAGCCCGATCCAATATAGGTATATGTATATAATACCTCATAATGGGTCCTCGACCCTATCCCGGTCAATATGTGCTTGGCCTCTCATGCCCAATATAATATATCACAGTGGGTCCTAGACCCTATCTCAGTCAATATAGACTTGGCCTTTCAGGCCCACTCAGCTAGAACAGGGAATTCCACCCTAGATAATCTCTCTCAATGTACACATCTAGTACGGGCTCATATTATGCTATACAGCTAGAGCTACGGCCGAGTGTATGTTTCCAACATGATATAAGGGTCACCTAGCTCTATAGGTTCCCTAATGCTCTACAGATCGGCACAAGGCCCCAAACATGGCCATTAGCCCAATTGTACAGTTATAGTCTCCGTAACAGTCATACAACACAGTATTCTATTAGCCGGGAAGGACTAAGTCCGAATCCCCAATCATAATGTCACCACGCCCGTTATAGAACGCGCGTCTCATCTCAATATAGCACTGTGAAGTGCTAGTACGGGGTTTCAAACCCTCAGTACATTATTTACTACTACCACTCACCTCGAACCGGTAGAAGCTTCAATTCGCCTTGCGCTTGCCTCGCAAATCAATCTCCTCGGTTGCCAAATCTGCTCAAAATCATAGAGAATGCATCAATATACGCTAATTTCACGAAATTCATTCGAAATAACCCAATTTATATCAAAACCCACAAGTTGTCAAAACCCGACTTTTGGTACACTTGTCGAAAAATTACAAAAATCACATATTCGGAATCCTCATCTCGATACGAGTCTAGGCATATAAAATTTACCAAAATCGGACTCCATTTGCCCACTCAATTCAGTGTTTTTCTTTAATTTAGGCCTAGGGCTCAAACCCACCTTTAATCTTCCATTTATAGAAATTTAACCAAGGATTTCATGCTAAAATGATGCAATTAAGCCACAAAACTTACCTCCGACGAATCCCCGATGAATTACCAGCAATTCCCGTGAGTTTCTCTCTCTAGAACTCAAAAATGGCGTTTTGGGTTAATGAACCCGTAGCCCCTCTGTTCTGTGATTAAATTCTCTGCCGGACCCATTTGCTCTACGCGATCGCGACTCTACTCACGCGATCGCGATGTTCAAACATTTCGCCCTCACGCGATCGCGATTCTCCTCACGCGATCGCGATGTACAACCATCCGACCTCACGCGATCGCGTCCCTCTTCCTG
This sequence comes from Nicotiana noctiflora, assembly GCA_032618575.1. NCBI lineage: Eukaryota > Viridiplantae > Streptophyta > Magnoliopsida > Solanales > Solanaceae > Nicotiana > Nicotiana noctiflora. Next base: position 215,471 of record JASVEL010008381.1, on the reverse strand, counting down.
CGATCGCGTAGCACATTTTTCCCTGGACCCCATTTCTCTTCTACGCGATCGCGTAGATGCTCATGCGATCGCGATGACCACCCGGTTAACTCTATGCGATCGCGTCCGTGCTCCTGCGATCGCGTCGCTTCCGTTCTTGACCTTACGCGATCGCGTCCCTATCTCTGCGATCGCGGAGAGCAAAATCCTGCTGCATTTATGACAGCAACCAGCCTTCTCATTTTTCCCAAAAATGGTCCGTTTGGACCCCCGGATTCATCCCGAGACCCCCGGGACCCCAACGAAAACCACCAACATACTCCAAAACATGATACGAACTTGTTCCAATCATAAAAACACCACACTAAACATCAAAATCACCATTTCTACACGAATTCAAGCCTAAGTTTCTTCAAAACTTTCAAAACTAACATTCAATCCAAAACCCGATCAAACGATGTCCGAATGACCTGAAAATTTGTAGACACATCCAAAATCACATAACGAAGCTAGAGAAATTGTCGGAATTCCATTCCGACCCCCGGATCAAAATATCACCTACCATCCGGATTTCCCTAAAATTCAACCTTCGCCAATTCAAGCCTAAAACTACACCGGGCCTCCAAATTCAATTCCGATCGCTCCCTAAGTCACAATCCACCTCCCGGAACTAACCGAATCATCAGAATTCAATTCCGAGCTATCTAACTAAATAGTTAACTCCGGGTTGACTTTCCTTATTCAAGTTTTCTTCAAAAAGGCTATATGCCTCATTTTCATTTCAATTCACTCCTAACTTCCCCAATAGACTCTAACACTGATATAAAAGCATGAATTATGTAATTACAACAAAACGGGGTGGTAATTCCCGTGACGACGGGCCGGGTCGTCACACTTTGTGAGTAGGTTCAAGGACCCGTCATGCCTTTTATTCTAATGGGATCGGGCCATTCACCTCGACGGGATAGATAAGTCTAAGGTTCGTGCCATTCTACCCTCGACAGTGCGACACCTTATGGGATCGGGTCGTTTGCCTCGGCAGGATTATGTACCACACTCTCGTGTGAGTGGTCCGTTCGCCTCAGAAACATATAATAGATGTATCTATGGTTATATACCAGATTATGATGGGATATGGCCATACGACTTGGTATTTCTGTAAAATACTCGTATAGAATCGGGCGTATTATTTGTCAAAAGGCCAGTGTATCTGGGAGTTTTCCTAATTTGAATGATGACGACATATATGGTGAGGTCCATTATATATATACTCCGGTGGATGAGGTGACTACTAATCGAGAGTTGAGCTTATTGTTGGGAGAATGATTGTATCACATATTTATACTTGTTTATTTTGTTTATTTACTCTGCACATATATGTTTACTTCTTATTGTATCAGTCTCGTAAGTGTTAATGTCGACCCCTCGCCACTACTTCTCTGGGGTTAGGTTGGATACTTATTAGGTATGCGTTGATTTACGTACTCATACTGTACTTGCTGTATATTTTTGTGAAGGTACATATACGGCTGGTGAACTTTTGAGCGCAGAGGCACGACTATTGCGGGGACTTATTGTGAGTTGTATTTCATGTTACGATCCGCAACCTGTAGAGTCTCCATCAGAGTCATTTATATTCTCCTGTCTAATTTGTATTCCAGATAGATGTGGTATTTTGTTATACTTCCTAGTTGATGTTCATGCACTTGTGACTCCGGGTTTTGGAGGTGCTTATGGGTTATTCATTATTTTAGTGGTGAAAAATGTTATCATTTAACTTGTAAACTCTATTTCATACTATCTAATTGAAGGAAATTTCAATTTCAAAAATAATAAAATGAGTAATTAAGTTAAGAATTTACGACTAGCTTGCCAAGCGACGATGTTAGACACCATCACGACCTTTAATAATTTTTGGATCATGACAAGTTATTTAAAAAATAAACCAAACATCCATCTCGTATTTTGCCCATAAACTGAAATTAAACTCCTCCCAACAAAAGGTACATATATTGCATACCTTATCACTATAAAAAATAATAACAAGTAATACGATATATTTTATGAAGTCACTGTGGAGTTGAGATAAAATATTAAATAGATCATAATAAGTCTAAACACAAAAAGATAAAATTTAGACTGTATTCAATGTATATATATATATATATATATATATATATATATATATATATATACATACACACACACACACGCTCACATATACAAGCATAAATTTCAATGGGAAAAGAATTATTCATGCAAAGTATAGTATATAATACAAGAATTATACAATCTAGAAAGAAACAGAACCAGCTCAAATGGAGAACATACTGTTATTTTCAGTCAATTGTATATAACCATTTAATACAAAAAATTTAAACACACTACAATATATGTATTCGTGCATCTTGAATAACAATTTCGATGAAAAAAACTACTCATGCAACATACATATGTAATGCAGATTATTCACTCTAATAATTAAAACAGGCCCAACTCAGATGGAGATTACACTGTTAATTTAAGTCAAGTGAACATCATATTTAATAGCTCTAGTTCTATTGATCCAACATGTACTTATATGGAGAGTAAGTACACGATATCAATTATTATTATTTCACATAGCAAGCTTACAACAAATTTATCCGATATGAAGAAGACTTTAAGTCAATGCGTAAATTTATTACTCACCTAAATTTAATAGTGGAAGACCATAGAAAGACATTACTATCACCACATAATCATGATTGTACTTTAATTACAAAATTGATTCATCCTTTAAACTCGAATAGAGAGTCAATACACGTTTTCAATAACTAGTAAATATAACCAGTGAGGTTCATAATAATTGATCCTATTTGGAGGAAGACCTAAAGCAAATGCTAAATCGACATACAAGAAGATTGTATCATGGGTTCGAATCCCATTTCCTCCGGTACGGAAATGAAAGGGGCGGGCCAAATTACGTGAGCGAAAGAACCACTTGGTGGAGTCCAGTCCCCCTGAGGATAGAATAGCACTTCTTAGTGACTAGGAGCGGAGAGCCCGTTGCACCTTATTTTTCTTTGACCGGCCTATCTTCTTTCTATATGCAAGCTCCCTCCGGTCGTCCAGTCCTTGGACATCTCTCGGTTCTTGAGCGTGTTGGGGGATTAGGCGGCAGTTGAAAGAGCTGCTCAAAAGCTTGACGAACAAGAATGCGTACATTTATTATATCACTATAAATAAAAAGTGGAGCCAATGAGGTTAATTCATATCACCACTTTATCACAACCACGAAATTTTCTCTAAGGATTAAGTTTTATTATTAAAACAATGCTCAAACCCATCTAAACAGACTTAAAATGTTAAAATTAACATTTTTCACTACATAGCAATGAGTGTTTATCACTGGGCTATTTATGATAATAATTCTTAATTAGCTTCTTCCGAAGACTAACAAGACTTTCTAATTGAATTATCCCTAAAACAATTAGAAGATTAAGCACACGTGGAATGGCTACAGGTAGTTCAATCCTATCCCTATGTAGAATCTAGGGGTGTGCATTCTAATCGGTTTATCGATAAATCGAATCGATTATTTGTTATCGAATTATCGATATCGACTTATCGACTTATCGATTTCGATTTCGATCAAGAAAATTTTCTTATCGAGTTATCGATTTCGATTTCAATTTTGTCCTCTCGAGTTATCGACTTATCGAATAATCGATAAGATGTACCAAAAAAATAATTATACCCTTATTCTATATTACTTTTTCTTTTATCCTAACTTATTATTTCTATTTTTCTCTACCTACCCATGTTATTCCCTAATTTTCTCTACACTAGCCATTTTTTTTGTCTCTTTCTTAATTTTTTTTATCAATTGTAATACACTGCAGGTTCTGTGCATGTTTGCTTCCAAGCTTCACCTGTTTAAAGAACAATATCGGTATATTTGTGTGATCAACTGCATTTTACTAGTTAGCTTCTTTTAAAAGATGATTTAGGAATAAGTCTGTTTATGTGGTGACACTACTAGATAATACATTGCTTGGAAGATTAAGGCAATTTTTCTATTGCTAAGTTGCAGGGTCTGCTGCCTCCATATCTTAAAGGTGCATCAACCCGTCCTTTATTTGTAAGCTCCAAATTTGAATTTTCTAACTATCTGAGAACTTGGTTATAGTTTTAAAGCGTGTGCATACTTTAAAGTTCAGATATCCCAATTGGACAACTACTAAGGCTAAACGGTATAATCTGCCTTATTGAAAATTGGTAAATCGAATCGATAAGCCCCCAAAATCTATAAATCGAAACCTTATTGAAACGATAACGATAAGCATATGTACAAATCGATAATCGATAAGAAATTATCGATAAGGGTCAAAATCGAATCGATAAATCGATTGCACACCCCTAGTAGAATCTATAAAATGAGGGTTAACACCTCAAGTTCTTGTTAATTAATTTTTTCCAACCCTAAATTATCTTTTCCAAAATTAATTCAGAGTTGATGGGCGAGTCCTAGGGTTCGCTAATCATTTTGGAAACATTAAAGTAACAATAACTCACTTCATACAAAAATAAAAATCATTCAATACGTAAGCACAACAAGGTATTTAATCCACACTTTAAATATGAATATTTCCATAAACAAGGTTCAAGTGTTAGAAATAAATACTACACACTTAAATATTCAATACTAAGCAAGGAAATGAAGAAATAAATATAAATGGGTAAGAAAATCTTAACCACAAGCTTCAATCTTCGAGACCCAAGTGTGTGTGTAAAATCTTAGCTTCCAAAAATATTCTCTCTAGTCTATGAGGAATGAAAAGAAGCCAAAGATCTCTAAAAGGTGTGTTTGGATGAGTATAAAAATGATTTGGGGATTACAAATATGAAATTCCATTTTTTCCCTAGGACTGATCCATTATTTTTGCATATGCGGAACAATAACCGCAGATGCGGTTCCGCAAAGGCGGAAACATTAACGCAGAGGAGGAAATCTGTAATAGTGCCAGTGACCGCAAAAGCGTAAAACTAAACGCTTTTGCGCTTCCGCAAAAGCAAAAATGTAACCGCAAAAGCAATTCCTGCCTTATCATCCAAATCCGCAAAAGCGGTTCTTCAATCGCCGAAGCGGACGTTGCTTCTACGGCCATTCCTCCACAGAAGCGGAATGCACTGGATGTTTTTGGCATGATTTCACCTTCTTTTTGCTCAATTCCACTTCAATTCAATTTGAACCACTTTGTAGTATCATTTATTTGAAAATCTAACAATAAACACTATAAACAACCTCATTTTATAATTAAGTGGACATAAAAGCTAAGTAAAAGAGGCTAGAATGAGTGATAAAATCACCACTCATCAAGGTACAGGAAGCAAGCTCTTCCAATTCCATGGATAAGCCTCACATGGTGGATACACTTACCCAAAATATAGACCAATGGACAATAATCACACCAAAAGAAAAATAAACAACAAGCTCAATACCCTACCAGGATTGACTTAGACAAACCTAGGAAGCTGACTACCCCAAAAAAGATCCCAGTAACCAAAAATGGCAAAAGGCTGAAACAAGAGAAGGACAAAAGCTCTCTATTAATGCCGAGGATAGTAAAAACACATTGGACAATGGAAAACCTGTTGGACACGATACAACAACCCCTATAGCCTAAAACTAAAAAGAAGATAACATAGTACCTAAAGACTATGCACATCAACATCACATTAATAACACATTCTCTTGCCTTTACCCGAAGGATCTTGACACTACTAACATAGAAGACATTAACTCTCACAATAACTCACAAAGTCCCTTGGGAAATAACTCTCACAAGACAATAGTCCCTAACGTCTGCCCCTCAGCCCCCTTTACTATTTTGACGGTAGAGAACAACATATCACAAGGCATGAACATACACCCTAAAATACCTATAAAAAGCTTAACACCCTCTTTAATGCAAAGCCTTGGTAGCCCACAAACAATACCATCCATTCTGCCTATGAATGATACCAAGCTCACACAACAAATCCCTAGTACAATTCAACCTCAATCTATGTCAACCTCAAGACATAACACCATTAATGTACAAGACCTCTTAACCCCTAGGAGAGACAAAACTCTAGAAATACATGTTGACCCTTACACACATGATACGGTTATAAACCATCTTCCTTCTAACGGTAGAGATCCGAAAGTTACAACATACCAAATTCTTAGTAAAAACAAATTGCATGATGCCACAGCTACCTCTTAACCAAAACAGGAGACACCATCGGCCACGGAGGAAGGTATGGATAAGGCCACAAACTCCACCACAACCCCAAACACCCCTGATCTTCACCACAAGGCCAATACAACGGACCATGACCCCCAATCTTGGCTGGAATGGGGCCTCATGGGATATGCACTCAATATCAATCTTCAACTAGAAGGGAGGGACCACATAATACAAATAGGGGATCCTTCATACCTAGCCCAAATTATGACGGAAGGCATGCAACTAGGCTTGAACAACATAATGATCCATCCATGGTTGAGTCTCCAGCAGCCCATGTAAATGAATATGGGTCCCATCACTCCCCTTGTAGCTCCCATGTAGGATACCACCAACCCACGTTCTTCATGCACAACCGAACTTACCCATATACCCTTCCCATGCAAACCCTAAAACCTCATTTCCCAACACCCATTCTGCCCAAACAAAGTCCACTATCCCAACCCAACAACAACCCACCCATAACCCTACTGCCCAGGACAACACCACATCCAACTCTTCAAGGGTCGAACCAAACACACACATTACTACCACCCTCAACCCTCCAAGGATCGAACCAAACTCAAACAACATCTCCAACCCCACAAACTCAGAACCAGAATGCGATGGAAGAGGAGGATAAAGAGGCAGAAAGAATAATGGAGCAAGGAGTGTTAAGATAACCAAAAATTATGGAATTCCAAGCAAGAAGAGAAAAGATTCATCTAAAGCTGTCCAGTGTATTTGAGAAAATGCTCCATCTCCATAAGGAAGGTGAATCCACCAAGCATCTACCAACATGTAGTGGTGTTAGTTCTAACAATGTTCACCCACAATTGGACACAACAGGAAAGCATGAGAAATGACCACAACTCCTCAAGTAGCCAGGATAGAGATGTATCAACAAGAAATATTAGCATGAATATGATTATTTGGAACTGTCGTGGAGCAAATAGTGCAGAATTTAGAAGAGCATTTAGAGTTGTGATGGGTTTATCATCGTCCTAGTTTAGTAGCACTGCTGGTAAGAAAAATGGAGGATTACCATGTCTTGGTCCATGATTTCGGATACTCTAGCCTAATACAAATACCGGCCAATGGGAACTCGGGAGGCATTGTGCTCATGTGGAACAATGGAGATACGATGGTAGATCAAATTGGAGGAATGGATCAAGAGATACACGTCATGGTAAAGGTACCAAACTCAATAAAAAATGGTTATGTTCTATTATATATGCTAGTAGCCTTACGGAAGAAAGATTAATCCTTTGGCAAAATTTAAAAATAATAGCAAAAAATTTTAAGGATCCATGGCTAGTCGCGGGAGACTTTAATGAAGTCACCTATGCATCGGAAAAACTTGGAGGATTACCAATTAACTATAATAGAATATCCAAATTCTTATATTGTATTGATCAATGTGGACTTGTAGACTTAGTTTTTAAAGGGTCAATATTCACTTGGACTAATAAGAGCAAAAATTATAAAAATATTATTATGGAAAGGCTTAGTAGATGTATTGCAAATACGGAATGGTTAGAACTTTTCCAAGATCGAAAGATTAAGCATATAACTAGAAGACACTTGGACCACTACCCAATCAAGATAGAATTTTTTAAAAGTTTCTCTACCAACAATAATATATTTAGAATAGAAAGTATGTGGCTGTCACACCCCACGTTCAGATTTCTAGTTGAAAACTCTTGGTTGAACCAACCAAATATCACTAAAGCCATAGAAAATTTTTGTCCAAAATCTATGGACTGGAATAAAAATACCTTTGGTAATATTTTCAAAAGGAAAAGAAAACGAACTCCTACATGAGTATAATATTGTACTCAGGAAAGAGGAGGACTTTTGGAAGCTCAAATTCGGGATTCAATAGATCCAAGAAGATTATGCAAACACATTTTTTTTTACATCAGCACCATGCAAAGAAGAAGAAAAAATAGAATTATTTGTTTGAGAGACGAAGCGAGAAATTGGATTCAAGAGAAAAAACCCATCAAGCACCATATTATTTACTACTACAAAAATCTCTACACCGCGGATCATAACCAATCCCTATTCAACAATACTTACCTCTCCTACAACTTCACAATTAAGGATCAGATCACCCATTCCTTAGTAGTATCCCCTTTATAGAAGAAATTAGGAGGACACTAGAATCTTTTTAACATTACAAATCTCCGGGACTAGATGGACTCCACCCAGTTTTATACCAAAAGTATTGGAAAGAGACTAGCAAACTTCTTATAAAATTCTTCCAGTATTCCTTCTTAGGGAAACAAAATGCTTAAAAGTATGAATAATACACTAGTCTGCCTAATTCCTAAGAGTGAAAATGTTGAAATAATTAGACAATATAGACCCATAAGCCTATGTAATATAGCCTATAAAGTCGTTACTAAGAATATCAAAACCCGCAATAAAACATTCATGTACACCTTTATTCATCCTACCCAAACTAGCTTCATAAAAGGAAGAAGGGTTGCGGATAATGCTCTAATCATTAAGGAGGTACTACATCACTTCAAGAATACTAAAGCAAAAAAGTCAAAAATGACGATTAAAATAGATTTGGAAAAGGCATTCGACAAAATAGAATGGTCCTTAGTCCAATTTTCCCTCAATTCTCTAAACTTTCCTCCGGACCTTATAAAACTCATTATGTCCTGCATCTCTACCACCTCAACTGCTATCCTTCTGAATGGATATAGAACGGAGTTCTTTAAACCATCTAGGGATATCAGACAAGGGGATCCCCTAGCCTCATACATCTTTAATTTGTATGGAAATGCTCTCTAGGTTAATTGACCACGAAATTGACTGTTGTAGATGGACCCAAATAAAAATTAACCCCAAAAGCTCGGAACTCTCACTTCTTTTCTTCATTGATGATCTCATTCTTCTAGCTAAAGCCAACCAAAAAAGCTACAGCTCTATTATAGACACTATCAACAAGTTTTGCAATACTTCCGGTCAATCTATTAATTTTAATAAATCAAAAATTGTGTTCTCAAAAAATACTCCTATAAATCTAAAAGACCACATTAGCAAATGCTTTTCTATGAATTATACTGAAAACTTCGAGCAATACCTAGGCTTCCCTATGCCAAGCACTAACCCTACTAAAAAGGACTTCCAGTTAATCCTGAATAAACTAAATAATAGACTAACAGGCTGAAAAATAAAATTCCTATGTATGGCAGGTAGGACAACCCTCATAAAAGTCACCCTGGCTCCAATCTCGAACCACGTCATGCAGATTTATGACCTTCCCAAAATAATACTCAACAAGATTGACTCAATTCAATGGAATTTTCTCTAGGGTAGCACGGAGGAAAAGAAGAAATGTCACCTTATAAAATGGAGTATATTTACAATGCGTGAAAATTAAGGGGGTCTAGGTATTCCTAACACCCAAATGAAAAATTCCTCCTTCAATGCAGCTCTAAGGTGGGGGTATAGAGAAGACAAAGAAAGCTTGTGGGCCAAAATTATACATAGTAAATACAATCACAAAAAAATCATGAATATAGGCTCCCACACGTGGAAAGTTATTAAAAAGGGTAATAAAATATGCAACGCTAACACTAAATGGCTAATAGGTGATGGAAAAAATCATAAATATTTGGCATGACAAATAGATTAATCAACCAGGAACTCTTGGGGAATCCATCCAAGGACCCATACAAGTTGGGGAGCTTGGTCAAACTCTATCTTGCCTCATTGAAAATGAAACGTTTGACCTTAGGAACCTATCCTACGAACTCCCCCCGGACATAGTCTCTAAAATTAACTGCACCTACATAAAAAACATCGGACCCTTTGGGGACTCATACACTTGGAATTCTAAAAATCACAACTTCTTCTCAATCAAAGCTGCATATGAAGCTGTCTCGGAATCCACGGGAAACCCTAAAAACTTAGCCTGAATTTGAAAAATAAACTCTTTAAATAAATTAAAATTCTTCATGTGGACAATTTTTTGGGATAGGCTACACACTAAAGAGATGCTATAAAAGAGAGGGATTTTCTAGGAAGATACTTGTAATATTTACAACAGGGAGATGGAGAACATAGAGCATATTCTCTTCCGATGCAACTACTCTAGGCAAATCTGGCATCAATTCAATACAAAACGCCCCTTCCCCCAAAATCCCAAGGGAAAAGACACTCTCAAAAATTGGCTTAAGAATAAACTCCTATAGAAAGGTTTTTTGATAATTACCTTCGTTGGGCAGATTTTCTCCCATTCCTCTTATGGCATATATGGAACTTTAGAAATGGAATCGAAGCACCTATTAAGAAATGATAACCCATCAGTAGGGCCATTGAATTCCTCTACATAGCTAAAAACAATTGCTTAAAACCTGTAAAGGAAACTATTTACAAAATGGGAACCACCCAACCCAAATTACTACAAATTTAATATAAATGGTGCCTGCGCGGGCAACCCAAGAATGTGAGGAATAGGAGGAGTGTTTAGAGACGAAAGGGGAAATTGGATTTTGGGTTTCAATATGGGACTAAAATATGCCACCAACATCTACATAGAAATTCTAGCCCTCCTTCACGGAGCCAAACTAGCACTAACAAAGAAGCTCTTCCAACTAGTAATAGAGACGGACTACTTGAAATTGTTAAATCTCCTAAAATCTAACAACTGTCTCTACCAAAATTTAATTGATGATTGCAGGTACCTGTTATGGATGGCGAATGATCCTCAGCTGAAGCACATCTTTAGAGAGGCTAATGGAGTAGCGGACCTGTTAGCTAAAAATGATTGCAGCCTGGACACTTTTTGTACTTTGCAAACTTTTGATGTTCCGTCTGTATTTACTTTCCATGTACTAAAAGAGACAACCTAGGCACTATATGGCTTAGACTGAGTTCTTATTGTAATAACTCTTAGTTTTGATGAATAAATCTATTATTAACAAAAAAAAAACTAGTCAAGCTAGTGCCACTAGCGAGGAGGCCACTGTTGCTTGGGGTACGATGTTCTGGATTTTCTTTTTTATTAAATATATTTCTCAGGAATAATTGTAAATATGACACTTTTTGATAACAAGCTGAAATCATCTCGCTTAAAAGCTTTTTTTTTTTTTTCATTCTGCAAGTTCTTATAAATGGGGACTTGTAAGACGTAGTTGATTGCTTTCTTGCTAGTGGAATTAGGTATTTTCTCACTTTAGTATTCACTTCATCTATTTTTCCCTTGCGTAAAATACCTCGTGCAGTTAATATTTTGATGTTCCACTATGTGATTTACCAGTTTCCTGGTTAGCTGAATCGATTATTGATGTCTTTATATATATATATATATATATATATATATATATATATATATATATATATATATATATATATGAATGTTTAATGTTATAAGCTCCAATTCTATACCAGACAGGGGTTTGAGACAATATACATCTATTCACCTTCCTGTCTGGGACAATATACATCTATTCACCTTAAATAAAATTCTTAAGCAAACTACTCTTCCCCTCCCTTTATAGATGAAAGCTTCAAACATTAATGAAAATACAAAACAATCATCACAAGATGAAATCTCTATGCTCAAACTCATGCACCAAAATCCAACTTGAATGAATGCACCATATGGACTAAATCAAACCACTAACCCCAATATTATGCTAAGATAATTAATAAAAGTAGCCAGAAAAGTGAAAGTGTTACGAAAAATAAAAGAAGAAGAGTATTGCGGAGAAAAGTAGAGGGAGTGAATTCTTATTATTTTGGAATAAATTACAATGGAATATGACCCCACTGTTTATAGGGAAAGAGTGATTTAGCCACCAAGTAAAATCCCTAAAATCTCTCTAAAATATAGACATTGATCTTAAATAAAATTCTATTTATAACAGAAAGATTTGTTTTCTTTGGGTGGTGTATGTTGGTATGGAGTTGTTTTTTTCGAAGATAAGGTATAGAGAGGAGTGTATGAGGTCGAATCAAATACGATTAATGTGATTCGAGTACACCTCCCTATACGACCACATACGTCGAGCATACCTTCCTCCATGCCCATACGACGAGATGAAGTACGCCCCCGACTATAAAGGCATATTGACAAACTCGCCCGTCTAGGCGTCCCATCTCCTCCGCCTATTTTCATTTTTGTAATAACAATAGTTCTGGAATAAAATGATATTCTGGCGAGGGGCCTTCCTTCTATATAAGGAAAGGCCTCCCTAATTTGTAAGACACGTGTTATTATTCATTAATAATACAACTTCTAACTATCCTTCTCTCTCTATCTCATCTCCCTATTGTTTGCTAGTTTTAATAGTCCAATAAGTTTTCTTACAATTTCACTGGAACAATCTACACACGAACCATGGATATGTCCTTGAATATATTACCATCGATTTCAATTTACCCTCGTATAATCTTTGATTGTCCCTAACTCATAAAACAACCGATATCTTTTGGATCAAACAATTTTGCATCGTCTGTGGGGATTTCGAGAATCAAACCCGTAGTATACATCCAAAGGATCAGATCACTAGAAAAAACCCAAAAATGGCCGAAAACAACACCCGATCCAAAGCTATAACGGAAGTTACCACCAACCTCCTAAGTTCCCTAAACGAGGTCGGTGGTAGCACTGCTGTCAACACCACCCCTGATATTACACTTGAGGCGGAAGCCTCACCTTCCCCCTCCGGGAATCTTGCAACCTTGCAGGAGAAAGATACCTCCACTTCCGTTGCAAAAGAAGAACCCCCGGCGATCAAGAAATTACTGGAGGAATGGCTAATGAGCGCCTTGAGCGGCTTAGTGGAAAAACCACCACGGAGTTATGAAAAAGCAGTACCAACAACAAGCAACACCGCTGCAGCAGACGAGCAGGAAGAAACACGAACCAACAACCAACCCATCGAAACACAAATGTATGACGATACGTTGGCCTCCATTCTGAGAATGATGGAAGAAATGGAGAGCGAAAATCAGGCCCTCCGTAACCAAATGAAGGAACATCAGGAAAGGGTTGACAAAATCCCAGGAGCACCTAAATTGCTGCCCAAACGGGACGTAGGAAGGTTCGTACAGCAACCCTACTCCGAGGAAGCCGCCCCCTACACCATCCTGAAGGCTTTCAAGATGCCCCTCTACCTGAGGGTATATGATGGAACCACCGATCCCAAAGATCATCTCATCCATTATGTCACCGCTATGAAAGGTATGACTTGTCCAAGGAACAGGTACCATCAGTACTGCTGAAGAAATTCGGCAAAACATTGACAAGAGGAGCTCTGACCTGGTATTCCCAACTGCTCGCCAAAGCAATCTCAACCTTCGAAGAAATGGCAAACAAGTTCGTCACAGCACATGTCGGCGCTAAGAAGGCAGCAGTAAGGGTAAACGACATCTTCGCCGTCAGACAAACCATGAGCCAAGGCCTTAGAGACTTCCACGCCAAATTCAACAGGGTAAGGATGAGCCTACCAAACGCGTTTGAGGGCATGTTGGCAACAACTTTCTAGAACGGACTCAGCAGGGACGGCTCCAGAGCAACCAAGAAATTGCTAAGCCAGCTCATGAAATATCCCCCTACAACCTGGGATGAGATCCATAACGCCTACTGTGCCGAGGTACGGGCAAATGAAGAGGACCTTAACGGACCAACCCGACGACTGACAGCCATACATCCAGATACAAAGAGAGACCGACGACACTAGGGACGGCGGGAATTTCTCCATCGCCCTAGTAAAGAACGACATCAGCCTTACATGAGATCTCCTCTTCTGCACCCTCGGCATCCAGACACGCTACAACGCCATCTCGCCCCACTAAAAAACGAACAAAGTACGCCCCCTTTACTTTCATCACATAACTTCTGTGTTTCTCCTTTAGAGATTGTGTACGCACTAGAGAAGCTCGGCACCAAGGTGCAATGGCCTCAAAAAATGATATCGGACCCTGCCACAAGAAAATCAAACATTCTGTGTGAATTTTACCAAGAACGAGGGCACAAGATCGAAGACTGCATAGGGTTGCGACATGAAGTCGTCATGATGCTAAACTAAGAATACCTGAAGGAGCTTCTCAGCGACAAGGGGAAAACTAATTTTGCACGCGGGCGAGAGCATTCCCGTGGGCCCCCAAAACCACCCTCCCCGACGTACACAGTAAATATGATCGTCGGGGATGGGAACGACGTCGCAATCAATCATGTCAAATTCGCTAACACACACAGACTGAAGAGGACCATCTTCCACAACAGTACAATGACCTCGAAGGAAGTATTACCTTTGATAAGTCTAACGCTGACGGTTTATGTTTCCCCCATTATGATGCTTTAGTTATTACTTTACATATCGTTGATATGGACGTCAGGAGAGTCATAATCGATAATAGAAGCGGCTCCTGCATCATCCATCTGAGAGTCCTCTCACAGATGGGACTCAAGGACAGGATAACCCCCTGCTGTATAACTCTAAATGGTTTTAACAGAGCAGTGGAGCGCACATCGGGAGAAGTGTCTCTACCCATCCTCGCGGGGGGACTCACCTTGGAAACTACCTTCCATGTGATGAATCAAGAGATGGCATACAATGTCTTCATCGGGCGCCCGTGGATACATGCCATGCGAGCTGTCCCCTCGAGCTTATATCAAGTGGTTAAGTTCCCTACTCTGTGGGGAATATTAAGCATCAAGGGAGAACTGCGTACATCGCAAGAATGCTATAAGATAACACAAGACTAAACCCACACCCGACAACTCAGCGGGGCGAGCACAGAGGTATAGCAATCAGCCGTGTCAGGGACCAAAGCGGACCTGACGGCCGACGTTATCAGAGACCCAGACGTTGTGGAAGCTTGTAAAGCTACGGTCGAGGATCTCGACCCAGTTTAGCTGGATCATAACAACACCGAAAGGAAGGCGTACATCAGCCACGGGCTCGCCGACCCGGGTAAGTATCATGAATTTCTGACTAACCATGCAGACACGTTTGCCTTTTCCCATGCAGACATGCCGGGAATTTCGCCAGATATCGCCACATATAAGCATAATGTCGACCCGCTGCACCCGCCGATATGACAAATCAGAAGAAAGTTCAATGCTGCAATCAATGAAGGAGTCAGCGAGAAAGTAGATAAACTGTTATCCAACGGCTCTATCAGGGAGTCAAAATATCCACAATGGGTCGCCAATATGGTAATGGTCAAAAAGAAGAACGGAAAATGGAGGATGTGTGTGGACTTCACCGACCTGAACAAGGCCTGTCCTAAGGATTCCTTCCCCCTCCCTCACATCGATTAACTGATCGACGCCGCCGCCGGACATGAACTACTAAGCTTCTTGGACGCGTACTCCGGTTATAACCAAATCCTGATGGGCGAGGAAGATCAAGAGAAAACCACGTTCATCACACCAGGGTACCTATTGTTACAGAGTGATGCCCTTCGATCTCAAGAACGCAGGGGCCACATACCAAAGACTGGTCACTAAGATGATCAAAGAGAAACTTGGGAAAACCATGGAGATTTACATCGACGACATGCTAGTGAAGTCCGCAAGGAAGGAAGACCACATCGACCACCTGCGAGATGCCTTCGAAATACTAAAAAATATATAGGATGAAGCTAAACCCCGAGAAATGCGCCTTCAGTGTGGCATCAAGAAAGTTTCTAGGGTTTTTCGTATCCCAAAGAGGGATCGAAGTCAACCCCGATCAAATCAAGGCAATTGCCTCAAGGAACGAAACACTCAACAGCAAGAAGCATGTCCAGAAATTGATAGGTCAGATAGTCGCCCTCTCCCGCTTTATCTCCCGATCCTCAGACATATGCCACAAATTCTTCAACGTATTGAGAAAAGACAACGGATTCCTCTAGAATGACGAATGAGTCAAAGACTTACAAGGACTGAAAGCGTACCTATCGTCGCCATCGCTGCTGTCAAAAGCAAAACCAGGTGAGCCTCTACTGACGTACCTAGCCGTATTGAAAGTTACGGTCAGCGTGATATTGGTTTGTGAAGAAAAAGGTACGTAATCACCTATCTATTACATTAGCAAAACCCTAGTAGATGCCGAAACTCGGTACTCACACCTCGAGAAATTAGCTTTGGCACTCGTCACGGCTTCTAAAAAGCTGAGACCCTACTTCCAATGCCATCCCATCAGAGTAGTGACCACTTTCCCTCTGAGGTGCATCTTGCACAAGCCCGAACTATCGGGCCGGCTTGCCAGATGGGCCATAGAGCTCAGTGAGCACAATATCACTTATATTCCTAGGACAGCCATCAAGTCACAAGCCCTCGCCGATTTTGTGGCCGATTTCAGTGTCAAAATATCGCTAGAGGCGGAGAAGGAAGCTCTACATGCCGCTTCGAGCACCGACCCCTAGATCCTTCACACCGACGGGGCCGTAAATGCCTCGAGATCAGGACTGGGACTTTTCCTCGAAGTCCCTACGGGCGAATTCATTCGCCATTCCATATGATGTCCCGAGATGACTAACAACGAGACAGAATATGAAGCCGTTATAGCAGGTATAAAATTAGCCATCAGGTGCGGAGCTCGCCGACTTGTCGTACATTGCGACTGGCAACTTGTGGTAAATCAAGTCACCGGGACTTATCAGGTGAAGGAACAAAGGCTAAAGAAATACCGAGCAGAAATCCAAAAACTGATGGCACAGCTCGACGAATGCCGCTTTGAACAGGTTCCTAGGGTGCATAACGCCGAAGCGGACGGACTGGCTAAATTGGCCACCGCCGCCACGAATCTGAATAAAGAAAGCACTATCACCCTCCTTCACTCAACGATCGACTATACCGAGGTACTCTTCCTGCACCTAACTTTGGACTGGCGCAGCCAATTTGTATCATATCTATAGGATGGAAATCTACCACCCGACAAGAAAGAAGCAAGAAAGCTTCGCACACAAGCAGCAAAGTATTGTATGATAAACAACAACCTCTACAAGAGGAACTTTAGAGAACCCCTGGATAAGTGCCTAGGCCCTAACCAAACAACGTCGGTATTAGAGGAGGTTCACGAAGGTCATTGCGGCGCTCATACAGGCAACCGAGCACTCGTGCGATGTCTAATATGGGCTGGGTACTACTGGCCCGCCATGAAAAAAGATGCGGTAGAATACGTTTGCCAGTGCGAGAAATGTCAAAAGTTCGCCCCTTTGATACATCAACCAGGGGAACCCCTCCATTCGGTCACTCCACCATGGCCCTTCATCAAAAGGGGGATGGACATAATTGGACCGCTACCCGTCGGAAGAGGAAAGGTACGCTTTTTATTAGTTTTAACTGACCATTTATGCAAGTGGGTGGAAGCAGGTGCCTACGGCCAGATCCGCAAGCAAGAGGTCATCGCCTTTATCTGGAAGAATATTATATGTCGCTTCGGCATCCCCAAAGAAATAACATGTGACAACGGACGACAGTTCATAGGGCAAAAAACAGCCGACTTCTTCGATAAATGGCGTATCAAAAGAATACTTTCAACGCCATATCATACAGCCGCCTATGGCCAAGCAGAGTCATCCAACAAAACCATACTGAATATTTTGAAGAAAAAACTCGAAGACACTAAAGGACTGTGGCCCAAGTTGCTGCCAGAAGTACTATGGGCGCATAGAACTACCCCAAATCCTCCACAGGAGAAACTCCTTACTCGTTAGTCTACGGAACTGATGTCGTCATACCAGTCAAAGTCGGTGAGCCAAGCCTAAGGTACACGCACACGAGCAGAGAGGATAATGACGCAAATCGACTACAAGACCTTGATGAAGCCGAAGAAAGAAGGGAAATGGCCCATATTAGGCTAGCGGCCCAAAAATAGTAGATCAAAGATACTACAACAAGAGAGAAAAAATCCGACAACTCAAAGTAGGTGACTATATGCTAAAACCCAAGACACTGGCGTCCAAAGACCCTAACGAAGGAAAGTTGGGCAACAATTGGGACGGCCCCTACAAAATCACTGTAGCAGCAGACAAAGGTTCCTTCCGGCTAGAGACTATGAACGGGAAGACGCTCCAAAATAACTGGAATATCTCCAACCTCAAGCATTTCCATTTTTAGAAAGAGTATCCCCCAAGTCGTACTCTTTTTCCCTCCGAGTTTTGTCCCAATTGGGTTTTCTCGGAGAGGTTTTTAATGAGGCGACGAAGGAGACACTCGGAAATGCTTAGAAGTTTAAATCTGATACACCAAGCATCGGTACGAATGACATATCATAGGGACTAAGGCTACGGCCATCTCCAATGTATAAACGGCAATCTCCAATGTATGAAAGGCTACGGCCACCTCCAATGTATAAACGGCCATCTCCAACGTATGAAAGGCTACAGCCATCCCCATTAGGCTACGGCCATCTCCAATGTATGAAAGGCTACGGCCATCTCCAATGTATGAAAGGCTACGGCCATCTCCAATGTATGAAAGGCTACGGCCATCTCCAATGTATGAAAGGCTACGACCATCTCCAATGTATGAAAGGCTAAGGCCCTAACGACGTAAAGAAAGACTACGGTCACAAAAGGCCATGGCCACTCATAAACGCAAAAGGCTAAGGCCCCAACGGTGTAAGGAAAGACCAGAATCATCTCCGATAAACAAAAGTCCACGACCACTCATAAACGCAAAAGGCTAAGGCCCTAACAACGTAAAGAAAGATTATGGTCACCTCCGATAAACAAAAGGCCACGACCACTCATAAACGAAAAAGGCTAAGGCCCCAACGGCATAAGGAAAGACCACGACCATCTCCAATAAACAAAAAGGCCACATCCACTCATAAACGCAAAAGGCTAAGGCCCTAACGGCGTAAAGAAAGACTACGGTCACCTCCGATAAACAAAAGGCCACAGCCACTCATAAACGCAAAAGGCTAAGGCCCTAACGGCGTAAAGAAAGACTACGGTTATCTCCGATAAACAAAATGCCACGACCACTCATAAACGCAAAAGGCTAAGGCCCTAACGGTGTAAATAAAGACTACGTTCACCTTCGATAAACAAAAGGCTACGTCCACTCATAAACGCAAAAGGCTAAGGACCCAACGGCATAAGGAAAGACCACGATCACCTCCGATAAACAAAAGGCCACGGCCACTCATAAATGCAAAAGGCTAAGGCCCTAACGACATAAGGAAAGACTACGGTCATCTCCGATAAAAAAAGGCCACAGCCACCCATAAAAGTAAAGGGCTAAGGCCCTAACAGCGTATGAGAATACTACGGTCGTCTCCGATAAACAAGAGGGCAAGAACACCCATAACCGCAAAAAGCTACCCTAACGGCATATGAAAAGACTACGATCCTCTAGCTACGACCACCCACAAACACGGAAGGCCACGACCACTTCCGAACACATAAAACAGCCAAAGGGAAAACAATAGCCGCGTAAAAACACACAAGCAGCCGTGACCGGAGTCAATCCAACCGTACTACGACGAATTAACTCAATTAAAGGCAATGCCCGATGCAAAACAGAAATTGCAAAAGAAGACATAAAAGCACAACAGTTCCCACGAAATCATCATAAATTATTCAATAGATTACAAATTTACAACATCTCCTCGATTACAAAAAATGGGGAAGAAGAAGTACTATGTAACCATACTGGCCCCTACCATATTCCGCCGCATCGGTCGTACAGTCAACACGGTCCCCATTGCCCTCGGCCAGGAATGCCCTAGAAATCCAAGACCCTGTGCCCAATTGGTTCACATCCGCAAAGGTACAGCCCGCTTGGTCCGGAGAGTCGGGTTTATACACACAAGCTTCATGCGCGACCCTAACAAGGTGATGCTGAGTTTCGACCTCTGCCTTAGTGGCTCTACCGACGGCCAACAGCTTCTCGAAAATAGTCCGCCTCACCTCAGCATACACCTACTTATCGTGAGCTTCACGATATGTGTCGCTAACTAGAACAATAGTCTCCGTCTGCTGAGGGGCGACCACCTCAGCCGCTGTAGTCCCAAGCTCAGCAGTAAGGGCATCAACCCTGGCACATAACTCCGCTGTCTCCGGCATCGCACACGGCCCAGTTCTAGTTCTAGTTCCCCCTCCTACTGCTGGAGGAGACTATCCAGATTGGTGTTTTGAGCCACAACGGCCATCAAGTCCGTGTCCGTCCTCTCCAGTTGGGCCGTACGCTTCCACAACTGATCCTCTGCCAAATCCAATCCCTCATAGAAAACTCGAAACTGAGGGTCCTGGGTGTAGAGGTCCACCAGTGTCTTATGCTTACCACGGGCCTCCCGGTATTTCTTCGATGCTTTCCTACGGGCAGCATTCTTCTTTCGCTCCCGTCGGCCTCGCTCCACCTCTAAGATGAGGGTCTGAGAAAAAGATAAAGAAAAGACATAATTCAAAACGACACGATGCCTCAAGGCTCATGAAAGAAATATGAAAAACAATAATAAAGTTACATGCAGGGCAGCACCAGCGACTCGACGAGATAAATCCCTATCGCTTACGGCCTTCAAAGATTATGTCTCGGTAGCACCACATAACAAGGACATGTCTGCCGCAGCCTGCATGCTGTCCAGCAACATGTTGTATCCCGTAGGAATCATAACCCGACTGGTAGGACCTACCGTCGCCATATCCACCCAACATAGTCTTCCCGCGGCACATCCGCGGAAGCAGGAGCCTGCTCGGGAGCAGCCCTTTCCTCGCCAGCAGCCAGCCCGGCGATAGCCGGCATGCTATCATCCTCAACATGAGGAGAAATGGCATCTCCCGCAACCTCCCTCAAGAGGTCCACCCTCTCCAGTCTAATGGCATCGTCCATAAGGAGTGGCCTCGACTCAGGACAACGAGTGATTACCTTCTTCTGCTTCACGACCACTCATTTACCAAGGAGTAGTCGGCGCCTCTTTCGCTCCAACGGCTCATCGTCCTTTGAAACGTCCTCTTCAAAAGGAGGAGGTGGAGGCAAAGGGCCTTCTCTGGATGTCGGTTCATTCACCGACTCAACCATGGGATGAGATGTCCCGGGGACATCCGCAAAAATCGGCTCCCGAATCACAGCTTCGCCTTCTAAATGAGTGGCATCGAAAACATCAGCACTAGATGCTTCCACATCCGCTTGGTCACCCTCAGGGCGAGTGGACTTAGGAGTGATCTCTCTCACATGAATCACGTGTTCAAAATCGGAATCTGCCGACGAAGAAGTGGCGGCACGATGTCTCCTCCTCTGCGGTGCACTCTGGGCTGCCAACATAGTTATAAAAATACATCAGAAAATGCGGTGTCTAATAAGATATGAGGTCGCCAAACCCAGAACCAGTACGATACCTGGGAGGCCATATCTTGTGGTAAATGCGACCCACATCCTGTACTCCTCCGCGAAGGGGATCAACCGCCCCACCTAGGTTTTAATGTCCGACACAGACTATGGCGTACGCACACTTACTGCAGATATAAAATATAATGAGATGACGAAAGGTCGAACATGCGTAAAGTAATTAAGCACAAGGGATAACACTTACGTTTGGCGTTCCATGCCTCAGGGAATCTGGCAGGGTCCGACACCAGATCTGAGGTTCGAATGAAGAAATATTTCAGCCAGAACAGGAGATTAGGCTTGTCGTCTATCTCGACAACCAAGCCCTTCGTCCCATGATTCTTTAACTGAAGCATCATCCCTCTCATGAACCCAGGACTGAACAGCTGCAGCAGATGGTATACCGTAACGTCTAATCCAGCCCTCTCGATATAAGTCGTCAGAATACGACATATCTTCCACGTATAAGGGTAAGCTGGGCCGGGCATACATTGTAGAAACGGCACAACTCTTTCGCTAATGGATAAATGGGGAGGCCACACCCCATTATAAAGGGGTATTCGTAAAAAGCACAGAACCCAGCTCTGTGTACGTTGGCAAAATCCCCTTCGGCCGTTTGCATGACGACCGTCTTTGGAATCTGACAAGATACTCGGAGTTCATTCAGAAGAGGTTCAGTAAATTTGGACCTTTCCCACGCTAGGGTAGCCCCCTTTGTAGGGAAATCCCTTCGAACGTATAGTTCGCGGGGAAGCAGGTTGTCCACAGAAAGATGAACGAGAGGTTTGCGGGGTTTCTTCCCACCTCCCGAGAGCTGAGGAACCCTAGAAGTGGCCTCACCCTCATCTGTCCCACGACGACGACTGCCTTTAGACATTGTTAATCTTTCTATCAAATTCAAGGTATACTAACAAGCTACGAAGTCAATACGAAAAGCTGCTAAGTATTGCTATAAGAAAAGACGAATGACAGAAGTACAAAGAACTTTTTGTAATGATCCAAAGAATGAAAAATCTTGAAATCCCTCCCTATTTATAGTAGGCCAGTACACGGGATTCGAAGAGGTTAGTATCAGAAAATGAGGTGGGAAACCAAAACGTGAAATCACCTTTTTGACTTGCTTTGGGAGCAGCTGCAATCATGACATATGTCGTCAGCAAATGACGGTTCTACAGAACATGCTACGTGTGCACACGAGGATAGATCCGAGATGGGTCAATTTTTTCCACTTATTACAGATATATGTCGAATATATCTCCAACAGGCGGAGGGACTAACTGTATGAGGTCGAATCAGATATGATTAATGTGAGTCGAGTACACCTCCCTATACGACCACAGACGTCGAGCATACCTTCCTCCATGCCCATACGGCGAGTGGGAGTACGCCCCCGGCTATAAAGGCGTATTGACAAACTCGCCCGTCTAGGCGTCCCGTCTCCTCCGCCTATTTTTATTTTCTTAATAACAATAGTTCTGGAATAAAATGATATTCTGACGAGGGGGCCTTCCTTCTATATATGGAAAGGCCTCCATCATTTGTAAGACAAGTGTTATTATTCATTAATAATATAATTTCTAACTATCATTCTCTCTCTATCTCATCTCTCTATTGTTGGCTAGTTTTAATAGTCCAATAAGTTTTCTTACGATTTCACTGGAACAATCTACATACGAATCATAGATCCGTCGTCCTTGAATATATTACCACTGATTCCGATTAACCCTCGTATAATTTTTGATTGTCCCTAACTCATAAAGCAACCGATGACTTTTGGGTCAAACAAGGAGAACTGTATATTCGAGGTTGGATGGACTGTGCCAGGTTGAGGGTGTCCTTTGTCCCAATTTCGAGTGAATTTCAATTAGCTTTTTGCTCTACTATGCTTCTTTTCGTTAAGCATTTCTCTCTTTTCTTTTCCCCTTCATCTTTTTTGGGGTTATAAACCAATAACCTTTGTTCCCATATTACCTTTTTACCTGAACTCACTATGGAGACTCATGAGCAGCAAAACGACTAGCTCTAATTTGGATGCATGGAGAAGAAAACACAATAGATGAAACTAGCACTAAATGTACTTTTGGAATGAAATAAGAACAATTGTGTTAATTTGCATATTCTGAGCATGCATTCATGATTTGCTTTCCTAGACTTATGTTGTTTACACAATTGCATGGAAAAATATAAAGAACATATCGTTTGTTCTTGTTAGTTCTTTTTCCAGGAGTGGAGCATCATGACGGCCTAACGCGCGGGACAAATCTTGGGTCTAACTTAACAGATAATATACTAGTTGTTGAGTCAATACTTGATACTGAAGGAGCAACTGGTTCTTTTTCTTGTTGAAGTGCTTCGTCTTTTTTATTGTCCTGTTTCTCTAAATAGATTCCATGTTTATAGTAGAGCACTTCAAGCAAAACTACAACATTGGAACCATTTCATAAATAGAACAATGTGTTTTTTTTATATATTATATCCTGTTGCCTTTAGAAATAAAAGGACATGTTAGAGCATTGCTGAAGTAAAATCACAAAACATCAGAACATGTGAATCGTCTATGATGTACAGCAATGTGATAGATTAAGTGAATAAGCTCACCTTTCTAATTTTGATCAAGTATGTGAAGTTCATCTTGGTTTAACTTTCATGTTTATTATCACATGCGCCTCTCCTGGGGCTGGGTGAGGCTTGACAGATCGATCCATATATAATTTGTGCACTGGATTGTATCCCCCTTATGGTAGTTATTTATGGTAGTTACTATTTGATATTATTGCATTCTATTTTATTTATGATTCTTATGTTTAAATAAATATTTATACGATTTCTGCTGGAGTTACTAATGTTTTTTTGTTTCTGTTTTTGTTTTCCCTTTCCTTCCCTGAGCCGAGGGTTGATTGGAAACAGCCTCTGTACCCTTTCGGGTAAGGGTAAGGCTTGTCTACATATTACTCTTCCCTGAACCTAACTTGTGAGACTATACTGGGGTAGTTATTGTTGTTGTATCACATGCGCCTCTTCAAACTCTGTTTATTGGTTCTACAAATTCTCTTGGTTTCACTTACATGTGCCTCCTCAAACCATTTATTTGTTTGATGAACAATTCCTTAGTTTGCTTGGTATGTGAGTCCTTACGTACAGTAATTTAGCATGCCAATCTTTTATATTATCTGTTAAGTTAGACTTAAATCTAGTTTACAGTATTTTTTTATCTGCTTTTCCCTCTTTTATGTACCCATGTTAACTCTGTATGCATTTTTGGTTTTTGTTTTCTCCTTTTACCTTCCTGATGTTTTATTGAGGGGGGTCTTTAGATTTATTTCCTTAACTAGTATTTGTTCTTTCTACTGGTCAGTGTTCTTTTCTCTGAATTATATTCCTTTGCTATAGAAGTATCGTGATTGAGATGCCTTCCATTTCCACTGTATCAGTCGATGGCTCAAAACCTGTCAAGTGTGCCCTTTAGGTATTATCATCGATTTTTTCTTTTCTAGTAGGGTTGTGAACCTTTTGTAATGGTTGGAATTATTTTTATTACTCTGCAGATAACAGTGAGTGGGAATTTCAGAAGTATGGTCACTAGAGGTTTCAGTAAATTGCAGCTAACGGGAGATTAGAGATGTGCATTTAAATCGGTTTATCGATAAATCGAATTGATTATTTGTTATCAAAATCGAAAAAATCGAAATATTATTAAAACGATAACGATAAGCATATGTACAAATCGATAATCGATAAGTAATTATCGATAAGGGTCAAAATCGAATCGATAAATTGAATGCACACCCCTTAAGTGTAGACACTTGTAAAATGGAGTAATTATCTATTTGTGCAGATTAATATAACATATAAAATGTCTATATATTTCACTACTATTTTGAAAGGACAATATTATTTTCCCTAATCTATACCTTTTCCTTTACCCTAAGTCTCTTACCTTATTATTTCATCTATCACATTTAAGGAATGCTCATATTTAAAGATCAAATTAATGAAGTTCAAATTAATGAAAAATAGAATTAGCCGTGATGATGTATTTTGGTTTATATTTTTTTTATACCGTTAAAATATTGGTGACATACATTTGATCTCTTACTTTAGTTTTATTGCATGTGCTTGTTGACATAATTTTTATGTTATAAATGGTGTTCGTCTTATTTTAGCTTCTTTAGGTCCATATTAGTTAGGCGCGTTTATAGCGATATACCTACAGTGGAATCCCACAAATTTTCTTATTGGTGTAATCGATAATCAAATCGACAAGCCCTCAAAATTGATAAATCGAAACCGAAAAAATTGAAACATTATTGAAACGATAACGATAAATATATATGTACAACTCGATAATTAATAAAAATTAAAATCGAATCGATAAATCAAATGTACGTTTATAAGGGATATCATGCTATTGCATCTTTATTACTTGACTTCTAAGGTAGTGCGTCCCGGAAACTCTTATTTCAAGTGCTTTTTGTTTGTGACGCTACAGATGAGACTGATTTCTATTGGAATAGGATTATTGGTATTGGTATTCAATTGCATTTATCATGTGATTTTTGAACTGTTCCGTAATAAGTGTGAGACAACTGGGTATGATTCATTCATATGTACATCAATCTGAACAACATCAGAAACAAGAGAAAAAAGGTAAAGAAAGTTAAATTAAAGGCAACATCAAGTTAGACAAATTGGATGGTCCTCTAGCGACATTTCCTCTTTCAATTTGTCATCATCCCAGTTTATTGGTCAAGCTTATCCAACAACAAACATCCATTACTCACATGGATGCACCAGAATAGTGACGCCAACGCACCGCAATTGGGCTTCTCACATTGTGAATTCCATCACTCCATTCAATCGACCCAAATGCAGATTCAATCCCCTTCACCATCTCCAAATCACCACTGCTTTTACTCTTTAAGCTAATCTCATACGACAAACTTTGCGTTTCCTCACTGAATACAAGCTTCGTCGGTGATACACTCACCTCCACAGACGGCGGCGCGTTCACCTTCACTTCATAAACAGCATCTGTACTTTCCCCTACATTTTTCACCACCCGCTTGTATTTTACCACACCGTTACTCTCACCGGTAAAAACAACGGAGAACGACGGGTAATTCAGGTCTCCCGGAGTAGCCAAATTCCGTTCACTGCAATTTACTCTAGGAGAATCTCTCACGAACAAGGCGACATCGTCGCCGTCATAGCCAATGGAGCATAGGAAATTCACGTAATCGCTAGTCTGGATATCGTAAACCAAACCTGGATCCAATGCTCGGTTCGGGTCCACATGACCTGATCCATGAACGAAAGGAGTAGATTCTTGGCCAGTGGCAAGATCTGTAAATACTTTACCAGAATTGTCCAAATTGTAAGCTGTTGTCATAAGTGCTGACTTTACCGCTGCTGGGGTCCACTTTGGATGGGCCCTTCTAAGTAAAGCAGCTAATCCACTAACGTGAGGGCACGACATGGAAGTTCCAGAAATAATATTAAATTCCACTCTTCTCGTGTCAATATCCAAATCGGTCGGTCCACCAGATCCGGTCCAACCGGCCAAAATGTTAACTCCAGGTGCAATAACATCCGGTTTAAGAATCTCCGGCGTCAAATGATTAGGTCCTCGGCTCGAGAACGCCGCTACACGTGGCGCCGCCGGTGATTTTCCAATCACGGTTCCTCTGAACACGATTGTCGCCGTCGGTGAAGGATCAGACTTTACGTAGTGCCTTATTTTGTCTCCTGCTTTTTGACCTACCATCGTCGCCGGGAGAAGATGTGAATCAGCGACGAGCTCTTCACCGGAGTCCGCCAAATTTGCGAGTATCATACCTACTCCGCCTGCCTGCTTCACTGCACTCCCTTTTTCAACCCTAGCGTTGCCTCCCCTATCGCACAAAACAATTTTCCCGGCGACTTTTTTAGGGTCTAGCTTTCCGGGATAACAGTATTGGCTACCACAGTCGCCGGAATAAACCACCGGCAATTTAGCATCGGCCAAAGGATTGCCGGAGTACAATGAAACACCACCAAATATTCTATTATCTCCTAAAATAACATCTGCAGGGAACTCGCGATCTATAGTTGAAGCACCAACAGTGAGCATCCACGGGGCAATGTTCACGGCCGTATAAGCTCCGGGACCAGAATTTCCAGCTGAACATGAGACGAGAACACCATGTTCAGATGCACCAAAAGCTCCAATTGCAATAGAATCATAGAGATAATGTGGAGCATAACCGTTAGCCCCAACAGAAAGTGAAATCACATGCACACCATCGTCAACAGCTTGATCCATGGCAGCCAATATATCAGAATTAAAACAACCATTTTTCCAGCAAATCTTGTAAGCAGCTATTCTTGCTTTTATAGCCATACCTCTAGCTTCACCTTTGGCATATTGGTAAAAGCTAGCATTTGCCACTACAGAACCAGCTGCAGTTGATGCTGTGTGCGTTCCATGTCCTTCAGTATCTCTTGGCGATTTTGATTCTTTTGATTCATCCATTGGGCCATGTTTAGCTTCATACCCTTTGTAAAACATTCGAGCACCTATGATCTTTTTATTACATGAAGTTTCAGGAAAATCCGGTCCAGTAACGCATTTCCCCTTCCAACTTGAAGGAACAGGAGAGAGACCTTCATCGAAAAAACTCGGTCTTTCCGGCCAGATACCCGTGTCCAGAACTCCGACGATGACGTCATCGGCGTAATCGGAATTGGGCCAGAGGCCGAAGGAGTCAGCAAGTCCCAAGAAGGTAGGGGTATGGGTGGTGTGGAGGTGGCGTACTTCATCGGGAAGGACGGAGATTACACCGGGAATACGACGGAGCTGATCAGCCTGCGCGGCAGTGAGGTGGGCGGAGAATCCTACGGCGGCGCGTTCGTAGGTGTAGAGAATTTTAGAAGGGTGTTGAGAAACGGATCGTATTATGGAGGAGTACCAATGGTGGTGGGTGGTGAAAACACGGGGCTTATCGGATTTGGAAACGTGAATAATAAAAGTTTCATAACCATCGGATTGGACGGAAATTGTAACTGGAGCGAGGCAGAAAGAGATAAGGAAAAAGAAAGAAAAAACGGAAATTGACGCCATTGTAGACCGTCTGCCGGAGGAAACCGGGTTCTGGTTCATATAGGAAAATGGAGAAAGGAGACAATTGGATGGGCCTTAATGGGCCACGTTGAAGATACTGATTGATTCACTTTCCATCCATTTGGGATACCCAGCCAGATATTTTTATACTAATGGATAAATAATGAGATACAGTAATAAGAAACAAAAAATGGAATGGGTTGATAATTGCTTAATTGCTCCACCATCATTGTTTACGAGTAATTTCCTTCTTAAAAGTTGCTTTTGTCTCCACTCTCAACAAATAATACACGCAACCCACCATACCCATGCAGAGTGTTGAATGCGATTGTGATAAGCAAAGCATGATTTAATTGGTAAATCATGATTTAAAGTTTATGAGTTCTAAATTTATTATCGAACTTATAATAGTTTTAGAAATGAGTCTGCAATTAAATAGTTATACATCTTTAATAAATTTTTGAATATAAATATAAGATTTAAGCAAAAATTATTGGGTTCGTGGGAACTAGCAAGTACTACTCTACCCAAGCCCATGCGAAGTAGGGAAGATTTAATTGGTAAGAACTACCGCTAGAGTTAAAATTAGCGACTGCAGCTCGAATCATAACTTTTGATCTTGTAAGACGAAAGCTGTAACTTTACAATTGTTGATTAAGTTTAAGGAATGGAACGGATACGTGATTGAAGAGAAGGGAGTAGTTTAAAAATAGCCTAATTTACTATTGGCAATTGAAAATTAGCTATTTTTCTAAAATGAAAATTTATATACTTTTTTATGCAGTAATAAATTTGGACAAAAATATATGTTAAAACATCAAAAAAGAATCCATAGAACATATGTTCTTCTTATGCAAGTTCTTTGCAGAATTATGGACCAAATTGCTCAACTGGCAAAGCATCAACAGATTACCTATGGGATGGAGTCAAGAAGTTAACTGGGCAATTGGACAATCAATCATGCCAAAGGAAAAAAATGCCATGCCTCGGTAAATTAACACTTTCTCCGTTCCAGTTTATGTAAACTTTATTTCCTTTTTGGATCGTTCCAAAAAGGATGACTCTTTCTAAATTTGAAAACAATTTAGATTAAAACATTCAATTCCATCCTTTGTGAGAAGCTTTTATAACCACACAAATACTCTGGACCCCTTTTTGCCTTGTTTAGGGCCACAAATTTCAAAAAGTCTTCATTTTTTCTTAAGTTTCGTGACCAATCAAACAGGTTCACCTAAATTGAAACGGAGGGTATAGTATATGACATACATGGTAGAGAACAATGAAATAATAGGATAGCTGAAATTTTGAGAAATATGAACTATTACCCCTAGATTGCTTGGAAACATGTTGTAAAAGGGGATGTGGGAGGTTATTGAGATAGGTGTACTAAAGTTGGGTTTGTCCAGCTTTAGGTTTTTTTTTTCTTTAAATTTTTTTTTTTAAAAAAAAGAGAATGCTGTAGGGGCTTTGATTTGTTTGTACATATATTTTTCTTTGGTATATAAAATTTGACTAATTACCAAAAACAAAAAACCAAAAAAATCTAGCATAATTTGTTGGAGTTTAACTTTTTACGTATGGAATTCCAGCATAACATGTTGGAGTTCAAGATATGCTGGAATATGATGGAGTTAGTATACAATGTGTCTTTAAAGTTTGAACTCCAATGTGCTAGAGTTTTTTGTACGTAGGAGCTTTATAATCCAGTATATTATGATGGATTTTTCCGTATTTTAGCTAAGGATATTTTTGTTCTGATTCTTCGCATTAAATAGTAACTATTTTTCAATAACATTGCAAGCATTGATTATTTTTCATTTACTAATTTATTGGCATAACTAGTAAAGTTGCTTCCACTTGACCAGGAGATCATGGGTTGTAACTGCAAAATCAGCCTCTTGCAGAAATGTAGAGTAAGGTTGCGTACAATAGAGCCTTATGGTCTGGCCCTTCCCCAAACCCCGAACACAACGAGAGTTTAATGCACCGGCCTGCCCAATTTTTTTTTAAATCTGAAAGCTCGCTAGCCCATTGATCACGCCCAACTATGCCTTATAAAAAGGATAATGCGATCGTTACAAATATAATCCGGTTTACAAGTCCGGAGTCGAATCCCACAAAGAATTAACCTATCAATTACTTTTGTCGGAATCACTAAATCCTTTATAGTCAATTTCCCAAACTTTGTAAACAATAGATGATGGTATTTCTACTAACTAAGATTGAAAGTAACTAACTAACAACTGTAAACTAAATATTCTGGGTTGTAAATAATAATGAGAAGATTCTAGGGTAGTGATTTTCCGTATTGATTGAATCCCTTCCGGTTACGTTACATATAGATTTACCAAATATCTCTATCAATCATGAGCACTCTTATTACCGTAAATCTCTCCCGAGTAATTGCGATAATTTACTAGACACACTCTCCCGAGTTACGCTAGCTGGCTTTGATTATTACAGCTCACATTAGATCACACTCAAGGCTTTGTTATCTCAAATCCCGCCTTTAAACCCGCAATTATAGATCTCTCTTATACTTTGGGAGCGGTATTGTTCAATAATTACCTAAATATGCACTCTCCCGAGTTATGCACACTAAATAGGCACAGCTAATTGAGGATCCTGTCAATTAACTATAATAAATATGTAATTGAACAAATAGAGATTAACCGGCAAACTATATGAACGTAATCAAAAAGTTCATCCTTCAATAGGTTCCATCAAAACCTTAGACTAAAGTATTTAGCTACTCATAACAACTTGAAGATAAAATACGAAATATTCATCATGCAAAATTGCAAGAAAAAAAATAGAAATAAAGAACTATGATATTTTGGGTGATCTCTCACACTTGTGTTTCTTGCCCAAAGTACTCTCAAAACAAATCTGACCTAATGTGGCCGAATTTTTAATTTTTATAAGAGTTTTACACGAAGTTTTTCCGACTTGACACTTTTGTCCCTGACTATTTCGCATTCTGCCGCACGTCACGACTGCGGCCAAATGGCCTCTCTTAATCTGCAGATCTACTCTGTCGCGGTCCTACCGTGATTATGGTATGACCGCGGCAGGCCAAGTTCAGCACTGCGTTTGACTTTTCACTTGGCGCATTTCTTAGACATTGTTTGATTGACCTTCTTTTCTCCGTAATTGATCCCACACTTGCTCCATCAACCTCTGTCGCTGGATATAGCCTGCAAAACATAAAAAAGCACTAATCAGAGCATTTGGTTATCACTTTTTACAACAAATCTATACAAAAAATGCGGTTCATTAGGGTCCAATTATAGTCTAATTCACCTATTATCAATACCTCACACTTAAATTTTTGCTCGTCATCGAGCAAGTTGAATCACACTTTTAGGCATATTCATTAGATGCATTACCCTTTTTATGTCACACCTGCTATTATGAAAGAACAATCTAAGTAATGCAACAGCCATACCTCAGATTAAGACTCTAATGCCATGTCACACTCATGTTTACTCTATGTACTCTAACAGAAGTGAAGACTTGCTTTTTCTTCTTGAGGTAAATGCTCTTACATCACATTTTTAGAGAAGTTCCACACTCATGAGATCAAACAACAAGGAACTATAGAATAAACGAATTCACTCACTCTCAGCAAAGAACATTCATATGTAACACATATACACCATAAGTTTGCCCTTAGTATAATACTTTACTAATCGAATTATTCAGTCTAAAATCAATATGGCTTTATTTGGTTGTAATGTAGGCTACAGGACGAGTAGGACGCATTTAGATATAAGAGTGACTACATCTCCCTAAGCACTTTAATACATGCATTTTCTCAGTTAAACCTCATCATTATGTCACCCCAAAATTCTACCTTCACATCAATCTAACTACCCCATTCTTATTTAAGCACACTTGCATCAAGAGCCACCACTTATATAGGAGCTTTTATGACTATTTTTTTCAATTGAAGTGGCTCTTCATTTTTCAAAATAATGCACATTTCTCCTTATTCAACTAGTTCCACTAGAATGCCAAACAAACCACCCCACACTTTAACTTTTACAAGGTTCATAACCATTCATGTGCTTATGGGAGGTGAAAAGGTTCAAATAGATAGTTAATTCAAACAAATGGGTAAGGCTTGTAATGTAATTGCCAAAAAAAAAAGAATTATAGGCTCAATGGGGTTAACTATGGTAATATGTATAGGTGGATTCATTATTATATAGTTTACACAAAGAAATGCCTAAATCATCTCTAAGACAAAACAACTACTATTTCATTTTGCACATACACGGGGCAAGTTCTAGGTATCGCATGTAAGCACAGAATACGTGTATAACCTCACACATACTTGGCATGCAAATCATTCGGAATTGGTTTGTCAACACATTCACAAGAGCATTCAAAAAGACAAGGTGTGCAAAATAAAGACATACGATTAAGAGTTTACACTTGAGCCTAGACGTCGCACCCTCAAGTTTGCTTAAGTATTTGCAGTTATTTACACCATGGGATGCATTCTTTCCCAACCCTTCTTAGCCCATAAGAGTCCTAAGGGTACTAAAATCTATTAAGGAAAAATCTACCTAACCCGGTTCAAGAAAAACCATTGGA
The DNA here is from genome assembly GCA_032618575.1 of Nicotiana noctiflora. Lineage (NCBI taxonomy): Eukaryota > Viridiplantae > Streptophyta > Magnoliopsida > Solanales > Solanaceae > Nicotiana > Nicotiana noctiflora. Next base: position 182,248 of record JASVEL010008381.1, on the reverse strand, counting down.
AAAGAATCGCGACCAAAAGAAAAATCAAGGGAAAATTACTACACTACCTAAAAAGAAAATAAAAAATATTTTTGCCTTTTTTTAATTAGAATACTCCCTCAAGAATACTGTCTAGGTGTGTCTGTCATCGGGAAGAGTCTCTTAACTTTTCTAGTTTTTTTTATCCGACCTTAACCCTCAAGAAACCCGTCGACAAGTGTCCGTCATTGGGCCAAGTTGGTGATATCTAAGCTACATATACAACAACATATATATACACAAATTATATATACATATACCCAAGTCTCCCACCCCATACACAAAGAGTATGACATGTCCTCATGTCATAAAACAATTAAAGAGCACAAGGGTAAGAGGACTTCCCTGGTCATTAGTCGGAGTCGGAGATGGTGTTGGTATCCACGTGACATGTCTTCCCTAACCAAGCCATCACTTGGCTCTCAGACCTGGCCTGCCATTTAGATATGGCATCCAAAACGAACATGCAGGCTATCTACGGAGGTGTGTAGATCCGCCACCTCTTCCTCCATAGAAGGCAACAAGGGTCGGCTGGAGTATGATCTAGAGTAATCTGCCCCAGTTCGGGTTTCCGTGAGTATCCAGCTGCATCATAAGACCTCCTGGGTGGTGCCATGGTTGCTGGGGCATCATCATCATCATCCAGGTCAATGTGTATAGGTGCATCTCTGCCCATTTTGATCTTTGACGCTTTGAAAGCTGCTTTTAGGGGAAAAGTGTCATCCATAGGATTAACTGGGACATCAACCAGCAAGCATAACCTCGTCACAAGTGAGGGGAAGTAAAACCCCTTAGTCATCAGAGGCGACTGTAGGATAATTTCATCTCCAATGATCTGAGCAATATCGATGTCCTTCCTGGTCACAAAGCACCAAACCAGTAAAGGCCGCAAGCTGTTCAGATATGTTGTGTTGCTTGTGGGCAACAATCTGCTACAAATCATAGTGAACCAACACTCAGCTTCCCAAACGAATGACTTGGAATGCAGGGTCATGTCCCCCTGAATCCAAATTGGCCTTCCCCTTGAGCATAAGGAGTCAGTTAGAGTGTCTCAATCTACCCTTGGAGAATTGTGGTAATAATCATTGTCACCAGTAAATGGGGGCAACTACAAGACCTGGCAAATTTTCTGGACTAAGGCATCTACTACTTTTCCCCATACAACTACCAAACGACACATATGTTCAGGGCAGTTCACGTAGAAATCCCGAACAATCATTGGGTTTGCCGTGTCAAGTTCATCAAATAAGTACTCCTTCCCCCTCTAGCGTATTTTTTCGTACATATCCGGCTTTTCAACACGGGTGGCTGGCCTATCAATACCAATCTCTAGGACAAAGTTCTTAGTGGCTTTCGCATGAAACCTGTAGAGGGCCTCCTCAGACGTTAACCGGGAGGCATCATAAGTGGGCACATCGGAAGTGCTTTCCGAGTTTCTTCGCTTCTTTCGGGCCATAGGACCTGCCATTAGTTCATCGTAACATTCAGGGCCAGCCAAACATATACCAGTCGGATGGATACTCAGACTTCACCACCCGCTGGCACCAAATAATTACAAAGTGGGCAACATCCATTATTGTCCCCACACCACTTATCAACAATATAGTTTCGCCCTATATAACCCCACCACAAGTTTTCATCAATACATATAGTTAAATGCTACCACCACCTACCCCAAACATAAATTATCAATTAGAAATACACCCCACACCTATACGATACAACCCCAAACACTAGCTACAGCACCAACTTGGAGTCTAAAATCCTATTGCAACCAAAATCAAGAATTATCTACAAGAATCACGACATAATACAAAATATATACAACATAAGGAAAAGTAAAACAACTTACTTGAGTTTTATGGCGGGGTGTTGCAAAAGAAAAGAAAAGACAAACTTTGGAGGGTGGGGCATTTTGGGGGGAGGGGGGGAGAGAGGTTGTGGATGGGTAGGGTTTGGGTGGGATGGGGGGTAAGAAAAAGGAGTAATGGGGATTTTGGGTTATTGGAAGAAGAAGAAAGAATGGGGAAAAATGGAGACGAAGAGAAACTTGGGAAGACGAAGAAGAAAAAAAAATTGAGAGAATCTGAGAGAATTTTGAGAGAAGATAGAGAGGAGTGAGAGAGAAGAGAAGAAAAGGGGTGGAAGGAGGCGGTTGGGAATGGATAGGGTTGTGGGTAGGTTAGTTTAATTAGGGGGGAGGGGAAGGAAAAAGAAAAAAAATTCTGCTGCACGTACCTGGGCCCGTTTTTGGTCCACTGTGGTCCTGCCGCGGTTACGCCGTGACCATGATGGGATAAATTCACAGAGGGTTCTCCACCGCGGTCCTACCACAGTTACGCCACGACCGCGGTGGGATAACTTCAGAGAGGGGTCTTCTATTTGCTTAAAGAATAATGCCCTTTTAGCATAATACAATTAGAGCCTTATAGCATAGTAATATATAGAGCCTTTTAGCGTAGTAAAATATATAGCCTTTTAGTATAATAAAATGTAGAGCATTTTAGTATAGTAAAATATAGAGCCTTTTAGAGTAGAATCTCAGTAGCTTAAGTATATACTAACAATAAACTCTATCCAATTATACTTTACAAAAATTAAATATTTAATTTATAAAACAAACACACAGAACTAACGAATAAGTGTATGTTGTGAAATTAAATATCCAGCATGGAACTCATATATATATATATATATATATATATATATATATATATATATATATATATATATATATATATATATATATATATATAATCTTTCCAATTAAAATTTAATTATTTAATTTGTAAAACTTCCAAAATTGTAAAAATATGAAAATTGACACACATAAGAATTCAGGATAGCTTGGTACTACTGAGCCTCAAATATCAAGTCTGGAACCCACAGATATATACTGCGTACAGTTAAATAATTAAATATTAATTATTATAACACAAACAAAGTTGTAAAAATATTAAAATTGACATACATAAGAATTCATAATAGCTTGGCGCTACTAGGCCTCAAATATCGAGCCTAGAACCCATAGATATATATTGTGCCCAATTAGATAATTAAATATTAATTATTATAACACTAACCCACAATTAATATTGTACTTATAATATACAGTAGATGACATGGACGTGCCGCTTGTGCATCCTGGACCTTTCTCGGATCAGATATTAGTGTTACAGGGCATCATAGGTCTTCCTACGTGTAGGAGGGAGAGCTAGTGGAGCTGATTATTCACCATCTGTAGACTATTCCCCCGGTGTTTGCAGATAGCAGTGCGAACTTCAAAAATACCCGATCATGATCGTATTGTAAAAATGAATGCCTATGTGCTCGCCTCCTATACTTCTCAAATCTACTCATCAGTATTGGCATAAATTGAACACCCCTATCTATCAATACCGATGCAGCTCTATGCCTTTCAACAAACCTCTCCGCAATTTGTTTGAATGCCATCCAAACCATGGCAGTGAAAGGCAATTCACGTATAGACTTCAATAAGCCGTTGAATGACTCCGACACATTTGTAGTCAGGGATCCCTATCGTCTGCCACCATCAGGATACAATGTCCACATGTGAATCTCATGTCCCATCAGCCAAGTATAGGCTCGTGGATTTAACTTTCGGATCGCTTCCATGCGCATCGTGAATTTGCACTGTTGGTGCTCAGTTGCAACATCCACATTAAATCATGCAAGGCCTTGTCATGATATTTATTCTGGAAATTGGCCTTCAGGTGCCTCACACAGTAACAGTGGTATCCATAGGGTTCCTACCATTCAGGAAAATGTCGTACAGAACTTAAAATACCACCATGCCGATCAAATATTAGACAAATACCTGAATGTTGTTTGACAACGTGCTGCTTCAACTAGTTCAAAAAAAAACGTCCACGTATCTTCACTTTCATTGGCACAAATGGCAAAAGCTAATGGAAATATTTATCCGTTGGCATCTTCTGCAACTATAATCAAAAGCTTAATATGATACTTTTCATAGACATGAGTACCGTCTACAGAAATTATAGGATGACAATACACAAAATTATCAATTGTCTGTTTAAATGATCATAACACATAGTTGAAAATATATTCGGGTTTGTTTGGACTCCGCTCACACCTCTATTCAACTACAGTCCCAGGGTTAAAGTGTTGCAGTGCGACCATGAACCTGGGCAAAGATGAAAATGACTTATCCCAGTCACCATAAATAATTTCAAAGGCACGTTTACGCCCAAGATATGCCGTTCTTTTGGTTATATTACACTCATACTCCTGGTGGACGGCTGTAATACACTCTTTAATCTTGAACCTAATGGACACTTCCAAGTATGGAATCAAGACAAGAGAAATCAAGTCTACATCCAGGTTGAAATGATTCTCATTGAATGTGTCCATTTCACATATGTGGGTGCTAATATATTTACCCATTTTTTACACCCTTGATTTCTTCTTGTTGGCACACAACATCCAGTGACAACCCATAAAGTCTCTACGACATACAACCTTGTATACCTCCGTAGTTGACTCCCTTACCATCATCTCACGACACTCTCTTACGCTGTAAATTTTTACAACCCCGATTAAGCGAGCTTTATTAGGTAAATACATGCCCTTTGCCAGCACCGCTGATCTAGACACCTCTCACATTTCTGATCGAAATTCGTCAGCATCCCTTGTGAGGGCATCCACGTCCGGCATACTTATAAAATTATCAAGGTAGGAAATATTTCGCTCATAAAATAGCACGTGAGACTCGTACATTCTTGGTCTAATGGGAGGTTGGGGAGCATGCTCCCTCATCAGCTCAGGATCATCATCACCCTCATCAGGGAAGGGTGTTCATATCTAGACTCATCGACGTTGTTGTCATAATCATTATCATCTTCTTAATTCTGCGCATTTGCCAAATCACGAGTCGATACATCGTCTATGAGCAACTGTGTGAGGTCAAGAACATCAAGTTGCTCATTTTTACTGCACAAAAAGAACAAAATGATAAGTTACTCAACTAGGTAAATACTTTACATATACCTATAACACTTTACTTACAAGTCATATTGTGTTGACGTTCCGTGATGGATATTTTCTTGTTGATGATGACTCCTAGATAGACCACCATGGTCCAACACGCCAGAACTACGCATATTCCAACTAGGAGCGGGGTCATAACTTGTAAAATTCATATCCGGACGGTACCCCCTATAAAAAATATGAGTGTTAATACAAATCCAATTCAAATATAAAATAAACATCGCTAAAACGTAGAAAAACTAAAGTTTAACAATCGTCTTGTGGATTATATAAAGTTGAAAACTTATTTTCTCGCTGCTTATTCGCTGGTGGTGGCAAGTTTAAATCAAGGCAAGTTCTTTCATCAGGAATCTGTCCGACAACAACTGCTCCAGAATAACCACTCGATGACTGGAGGTTATCCCTACTATGCACACCCTCATTATTGGGAACCTCTTCAACCTTGACGTACATTTTCAATAATTTTATTACAATAAATTCCATGTATTCATCCGGAATCCGCAAAAAATCTCTAAGAGTTTCATCATCTTCGATGTTAAACTCAGAATAATAAGAAAACCCCTGCGGAGTCAGAGAATACGGTAATCAACCGATTACTTTAAGGTTCACCGAATGTTTCCTCACACTCATTTTTTTATGTAACAACGGTACCACTTTATCATACTCCATTGTAAGCGAAAGTTTAACATGACAATGTGGAGATGAACTAGACCTTACAGAATTATTCTCCATTACAACCTCACCTCCCCCTTCCCTCCCCCCGCCTCCCCCAATATAATGAAACCCATATTTTTGGCTTTTCAGACATTATAAAAAAATACTTGATAACAAGAAGAGAAGTATGAACCGAAGTGAAAGTTTTGAATTGATTTTCATAAAATCCTAACGCCTTTAAATAAGGCAAGTCCTAGATCGGGATGCAGATTTTTTTTTTTTGTAAAATGCGGTATTATACTGCGTTTTATGTATTTAAATTATTGCTATGTTAGTTATCCGCAGAACACTTATTGGTGGGCCTAGAAACAAAGTAAAATACGGTATTATACTGTGTTTTACATTAAAAAGATTAAACTATTTAGTAAAATGCAGTATTATACTGTGCTTTACGTTAAGGGCTAAAATTCCGTTAACGTAAAGTACAGTATAATGCTGTGTTTTAGTTACAAATGCAACTTTTTTTTATAGATGTGGAAACGTAATTAGAGTTCAAAGTTATCATTTTGGTTTCGGACTCCCTATAAATAAGCATCTCCTTCCTCAATTGCATATTATCCGTTAACTTCTCTTTCTCTTCAATTAATAAAGAGCCGTGGAGTAAGCAAAAATTATCAAACCATATAAATCTTGCCTTGTATTATCTTGCGAAATTTATTGATTTTCTCGCATTTTTTCCCATCAATAAGTCTGACACGTTTCCCAACAAGCATGCAGCTTGCTCTGTAGCAGTAAAGACATGGTTTAATGTTTGCTAATAGCTTATTTTGAAAAACCTATCATTGTTTCCATCTTAATGTTCTCTTTGTATGATCATCAGTTGCTAAAGTCAGATGCATGAAATTCTTGTTGTATTTGCTATTTTTGTGATCGAGCTCCTCCAACTCCAATCATTTAGATTTGGGTTCGAGTCACTGCGGGAAAAAATAATAAGGATTTACTGTTGATGCCTCTTGTGGTGAGATAAGGTCTGATTGGGAGCTGAGTTTGGCCTTAAAAAAGACAACAACAACAACAATAACAAAAACTCATAGTAATCCCGCGTGTAAGGTCTAAGGAGGGTAGTGTTTACGCATACCTTACCTCGATCTTTAAGAAGCCAGAGATGTTATTTTCAGTAGACCCACGGCTCAAGGAACTTGCCCTTAAAAAAAACTGTCTTTATTTTACGGCGGTGGGGTTAATTTTGACAGTATTAACTAAAGGGCACTCCTACCAGTATCCATATTTCTGCAGAAACGTGTATGAGTTCCATTCAGGATCCTTCAAATTTATAAATTCATGCCTATTTTTCCCTTACATATTGATGGTTTATTATATGTCAGGTTCCTGTACCAAAAAGAGGTTTTATTGTGAGGCAAATAGGAGATGCACTCCAAGCAAAACTTCAGCAACTTCAGCTTGTTTCCCTTTGAAATTGGGAAGATGCTGAAGGTAGTGGTGAAGCCAGGCCAAGAGTGTTCAAGCTTGAAAGAAGAAAAAAAATTTCCTTAATTAAAGGTGTTTAATATATATTATATAGCTATAAAACCTATATTTTATCTATATACATAGTATAAGTTTCGACAAAGGTTAATCAATTGATAATCCTTTGGACAATGTGGCTTCGTCGTTGGCGGAAGGAAATGGAGTTTCAAGTATGTAATATCCTAACTAACATGCTAATAACATAATGTCTACATAATACATTGTTCAACAGTTTTACAATCAATTGAATTTTATAGTAATGATGACAAAAAAACTAAATCATTTGGAGCTGTACAGGATTAGATGTTGATTAGCTAACTTACCAACCTGTTTGTCTTTCATTTGGTAATCTCAGCTTTGGTTCAGTATTTGCTAAATTTAGATTCTTACTACTCAAGCTTGGTGACAGATAATGGCAACCCTTCTGAAGTTCCTTCATTCACTTTCAATTATATACAGTGGATAAGAAAACAAGTAGTTCCTATGGATAACCTTTAGTACAAAGGAAGAAAGTCTTAACGTAATCGGTAAAGTTGTTGTCATGTGAACAGAAAGTTATTGGTTCGAGCCGTGGAAATAGGCTCTTGCAGAAATGCAGGGTAAGACTGCATACAATATACCCTTGTAGTACGACCCTTTTCCGAATTCCGTGCATAGCGGAAGCTTAGTGCACTAGGCTGCCCTTTACCCTTTACTACTAAGACCTCAAATCCTCATGTTCTCACTCAAGGGACGAACATGGAAAACAGATTTCACAGTTTTTCTTCTCCTTTTATGTCATCACACAGTGGTTACCAACTAAACAATGGAAGCATTTAGACATTGTTTTTAGGATAAGTTTTAAGTCTGATAGTGCAGTGTTCACCGTATGAAACAAGGTGTACTGCTGCTAATTCTAGCGTATCATATTGCCTAAAAGACGAGTTCTGTTTGAAACTCTGCATAAGAACAGCGATGCGCTAGTTTTAGAATGTTAGTCATTTGGAATGAAAAGAATCCAAATGAAGCAAAATGATTATTTAAAATCCGTTAAAATTTCAATGAACTTGTGATTGAGGTGTACCGTTTGTTCTAAGTATACTATAGTATTACTATAATCCTGGTCTTCTTGAGTAATGAAGACAGGACCAAGACTGGCTCGTCTTTTGCATAATCAACCAAATGAAGCCGTAAATTGTGTGTAGAGACAGAGTCAGTATTTCAACCTTATGAGTTTTGAATTTTAGGATCCGATTTCAAGTGTTAATGATTGGGTTCCGACTTGTGTGTACGCCCCTGACTGTGTTTCATAACAGGCTAGTAAGATGGACATGGATAATCTGAAATAATGAGGATTCTTTGTTACAACTTCCCTTGTACATGGAACAGGACAAGAACATGATTTTGGTTGATCATGTGTGGTGACAATAAGTAGAAGAAAATTATTGAAGTTTGGTGAGCATCCTAACAGAATAAAAGAGGATGGGCCTAAAAGCAGATTTAGGTGATGTGTAGGTAACTTGTTGTATGTACTATATCCTCATTGACCAATGCTTGTTTCCCAGAAATAAGGGCAGAATGTCCTTATCTGTGGCCTGTAGCACAAGAATGATCAGCTTTGGTCCCAGAGAATGTAAGCATGACAAACAACAGTGTCCTAGCCCTCCTTTTGTACTTACCATCACAACTTAGATGAGTGGCAATTTGAGCCCAAACACATCTAATCTACCCATAAATTAATGGGTTGTGTTAAAAACATTTTAGCTTATGGATCAAATTGGGCTTAACCCAAGTTAATCCGTTATATTTTATATCCCATTCTTATCCATTAAGCAGCCCAAATACAACTAACAAAAGGTATTTCAACCCAACTTATATAGAAATTTATTTAGTTGTCTCATTTTTACCTTTTTTTTGTGTTTTTAATTTTCTGTTTTTTTTCTTTGCACTGGCCAACCCCCCACCCTGCCCCCGGGCAAAACCCTCCTCCTCTAAAAAAAAATTTTACTTTTTTTTTTTGTATTTTAATTTTTTGCCTTTTTTTCTGCACCCTCCTTCCCTCTAAACCCCTCAAAATTTTTTTTACTCATTTTAAATTTTTAGTTTTCTATTTTCTGCATCATCCACCCGCCCCAACCAACCTCACACCTACCCCACCCCCTAAGTTTTTAACTTATACATTTTAAGGTAAAAGACTTTTTTAATGCAACATGAGTATGATTCTAAAATACGTGTCAAGTTAGGCAAGTTGGGTTATGATCCATTGTTTAGTCCATCTTGACCCATTCCATCTTAGCCCAAGTACAGTTTGGGTTGAGTTGGACAATGACTCATTTATTGACCTAACCCTTCTTGACCCGCCCAAATTTAGCCCAACCCGCCCATTTGCTACCCATATATCTTAGTGACCACTTCTAGAAAAAGAAAGTGTCACCTACTTCTCCAAACCTCCACGACCACCAATTGCTATGTTGTGAGATAACAAGACATCAGTGACAATGCCTGATTAAGTCCAATTATGCCTTATAAAAAAATTAAGCGGTCGTTGCAAATATAATCTGGTTTACAAGTCCGAAGTTGAATCTTTAAAAAAACTACAACTTAACTACAATTGTTCAATATCGCTAAGAAACACAAGTCGAAACAATTTCCTAATTATAAATATTATAATATTTATTTTTATCTAATTAACTAACAAAAATTAGAAATGAGACAAGATAAAGGAGGTATATTGTTATGATTCCCCTTATTGTCGAAATCCTTACCGCTACGTTCCTATAAATTTGCCTAAATTTTCTCTACCGATCGTGAGCGCTCTGAGTGTTGTAATTCCCTTCTGAGTAACTATCATAATTTACTAGACATATTCTCCCGAATTACATTAGCTGGCATTAAGTATGGCTCAATCGGATCGCACCAAGATTTCGCTATCCCTAATCACACCTTTAAATACCTCGTATTAATCCCTCATATACGTTAGGAGTGATGTTGTTCAACAACTACCTAAATATGCACTCTCTCCCGAGTAATCCACACTAAATAGGCATAGTCGATTGAGAGATCTTCAACCAACGATACTATTAGTGTAATTGAACAAATAGAGAAAAAGCTACAGCAAATCTATATTAACATAACAAGAAAATCATCCTCCAATAAGTTCCATCAAAACCCTAGATAACAAATTAACTTTCATAATAGCATGCAAAACAACAATACTAGAATTCATAACCAATAATGGAAGATAAGAAGAATGAAGTGAAAAACTCAAAGAAGAATCCTCCGCCTTGCTCCTCGTGTGTTCTTGCCTCCTTAGATTGAATCCCCGGTCTCTTTAGCCTCCTTAGGTCTATATTATATCAAAAGTCCTCAAAATACGATTTTTCATCTTTATATACCAAGTAGAGTCAGGCCCAAACAATTATAACTTCTCCTACGCAAAAAAATTACACTTTTCCCGGACAGGACGTGCGCGGCTGTGCACCTGAAAGTGTGCCCGTGCACTTGGCCGTGCAATTTGCACTTTCTGCCCCATATGCGCGATCAGTGTGTGCCCGCACACTTGCGTCGCACTTTTTCACCCAGTTCTGTTGGGGATTTGAAAAATTGTAAAACTTGTATCCCTTTGAATTAGTTTTCCAAAAATGTTTTGTGGCTTTCAAACGGGGTTCTGAGTGAAAAGTTATGTGTATGTTACTAGACAGTGCAATATGTCTACTTGATTATTCGGTTGTTCTTAAATATCATCTGTTAATCTTCTAACACGATCCCGATTTAATTATTTGAGCTTTTATTCAAACTTCAAAACTCCAAATCACTTAAATTCATTTCATAATATTTACATAGCACGAAATCACTCCTACGAGCATAGCCCACAGAATTAGTGCAAAACACTAGCTATTAAAGCTCAAACTCAATTAAAGTACAGTAAATTAGAATGTAATAAATGACTAAATTATGTAATTATAGCCTATCATCAACGCCTAATGACGAGAGAGCCAACATACCATGATCTAACCTCGAGGACTATCTCACGTCGCACTTGGGAGAAACTAGATTATGTATCTCCTTCGAAGAGAAAAAAACAACTTAGGCGAGAGCAAGATGAGCACAAGTCACTATTTCATACTCGTGAATATCTTCTCTATATCATCTTATTTTTTCCTTCGGGCTGCCCATTAGAGGCGGACCTATGTTCGGAGTAGAGGGTTACTAGACCTATGTTAGGAGTAGAGGGTTCCCTGTCACCCCGAAATTACTCCTTATCACATAATTCATCGATCAACGTGTTCTAGTAGAACCAAGTTTTCTACTACAAAATTGCATAGGTACAGAAATTCCAAGAGAGAATATTACAGCTTTTCAGCTAAAAGATGGCTTTCGAATATGCATATTTACAAGATAAAGCAAGAGCTAATCAATCAAAATTGTAGTAACATCTACTGGGTGAATAAAGGTTACAATTGACGCACAACTAACACCAAATTTAGAGCAAGTACTATTCCATTCCGTAATAAAACTGCCAACTGTTCTGTTGTGTTTACACTTGGGAGCATAATTAAGCTTTACTTGAGTAATTTTTTTCCATGGCCTGAGTGTTCATCAAACCTGCAATTTTTCCACCTCGAATTCTACTTTTCATTCACAACCTCCATCCAATTCCATAGCATGAAACGAGCTCGAATCCAAAGAAATTGTAGGAATACAGCTTCCAGATCGAGGTAACACCGCGTGCTTCATCTCACTGCTGTTTTCCGCCGGACTACTGGACATAGACCTTAGCAATTTCGGAGATTCCAAACTCCTCTTTAGAATCTGCCTCATCGCAGCAATTAAGTGAATAGTTGAATTCAAAGGCGGAGTAGAAGAACTGAACTTCTTACAAAAGTTGAGATGACGATTCAACGCTTCTTCCGCGCTGATCAGCCTCTCGCATCGCATAATCTCATCCTTGATTGCTTCCGCACACAATCCGCAAATCCACTTCCCTTGGTACCGCTGCCGGATTGTTTCTATATAGGAAAGAGTGCATTCTTCTGTCAATCCGCAACAGTCGCATTTCGCAAAATCTACCTCGATTTGCGCTGTAAGTATTGCTGCTTTAACTGTTTGTGCCTCTGCCGCTTTCATCGTCATTGACTCGCTGATTATCGACATCGTAATTATTCTTCAAATCTGAAATGGAATTTCAACGTCAAAGTAGAACATGTTAAAGGAAATCAAAACTTTTTGCTCTGATAAACAACAAAATACTCCAAAACAGAGGTGATTCGAAACTCAAATTGCCAGAGTAACATGTAGCATGTTTCCTAATTGTTAAATGAACCAGTATTTTCGACACAAATTATTAAAGTTCGAACTCGTAATTCAAAAGTGCAATAGGTTCAGTGGAAGAGATAGGATTTGAAGCTTATGAGTTCAGCATATTGGGTTCTAACTTAATAATTTCCCCTTATTCAATGAATTTCTTAAAACAAATAAAATTTGGATCAAAGCTACTGAATCCATAGTGAAAGAGCTGGCTCCAACCCTGTTCAGTGGATCGGCCTAATAGACACAGACTACGACACACTCATATAAATTTTCATTAAATTCTATATATTCATATATAGTCTGAGCTCGACATATATATTCCTAATACTAATAGTCAGGATCTATCTCGAATGAATTCATCACTTACCAGCAGAAGCAGATATCGGAACAGAGATAACAAATATATGCAGAAAACAATGGAATATACATAACTTAACGGAATACTTTTCTATCTTTCCTTCTCGTACTCGCCTTCCTCTTTGATTTCCTCATGAACAGAAAAGGTATCCATAAAAAGGGGGAAAAAAGAGAGAGAACTTCAAAAGCTGACTCTTCAATCAGTTTGTGGACTCAGAGAACAGAGAAGATCAGCTAATTTAATGCAGAGATGAGATCAAAGTGGAGAGAAAGAGACAAAGTGATAGCTTTTTTTGTTCTGCTCCGCACAAAAGGAAAAAGTTCTTTCTTTTTGAGGCTTTGTGAGAGAGATTGCAAGTATATATGCAAGAAGCAAGAAGGGGTGGACATCATTTATTGTGACGGCTCTTGTTAACCAAAAGTCTTGAGTTCAACCTCTGGGGTGATAGATTGATAGATTGAGACTGCTTTCTTAACCAAAATTGTTGGGTTCGACCTCTGGTTTATAGGAAATGCTTTTCCTCGAGTGAAGGCTTACGCATTGCCAGACTCCAATAATAGTATTGGACATCGGATGAAAAATCAAAAAAATCAAAAGGAAAGGGATGTGGTTACCAAGGGTGGGGCAGGCAGAGCTAGCATGTGGGATATATATTCAGACAAATTGAATAACTTTAGTCCAATATGTCTTAAATTTTTTAATAAATATATATAAATTATTAAATTAGAAGCTAATTAATTTTGAACTTAGTGGGTGGATGGTTCGGAGACCAGAAGTTTTTATTTTGTGTCACATCCAACTGACACTAATTATATGATGTTAATTTTTGTCTCACAAAATTGTGAACTCTAATGTTAAATTCTGGATCCACAAAATTGGAAGACAAAAAATGTCACAAAATAAAATTTTGCTTCGGAGACAAAAAGAGAAGCCTCAATGATTGATTGGCGGTTGGAGAATCCACGTCAGCTATTGCTGTCAATTAAAAATTGCCGGCTGTATACTTGTACATTGCCAGCTGTTCTTTCTCCATATTTCCATTTACTTTAGAGAAAAAAAAAAGTTCAGAATCTAGTCCAGTTGCCATTTATTAACGAATCTAACTAATGTAACCTAACTAGCACAACTAAGGTTCAATTATTGCATTTTGATTCCTCCACTAACAATACTTTTACAAATTTACTAGTACTTTAATCTTTGCCCTCAATCTAAATAAATAATGATAAAATCTGGAATACAATGGTTAAGTTATCAATTTTGATCGGTGTGAGTTGGTCATTAATTATTTAAAATTTCTGAAATAAAATTATATTTATAGTTAGCATAAAATATGTCGTAAGTAGTGACAGTGTGGGACAAGGTGACTGAAAATTTTTCTTACTAGAGAAAGTCATTTTAATTTTTTTTTTTTTTTAACTTTTAAAAATTGAAGGTTAACTTTTAAAAAGATTGTTAGGTAAGCGACTAAAAAAGCACAGCTCTAAGTGTGTTTTGTCACGTACCATGAGAATTAAAATAAACGTTCTATAACTAAAGGGCCAAAAGTGCATTATTATTTTCTTATATTTGAACAATTTTCTTGCCTTTAATTCTTTTAGGAGATACCTAATGACAAAGAAGCACGTGTAATGATGGATCACCGACATTTATGTCCAATATATTACTCCTCACTACCAAAGGAAAGAATATTAATAATAAAACATCACATGTGAAAATAATAAGGTCATAGTTAATAATTTAGTCAGATCTAAATAAAAAAAATATCTCTTGTTGTTGCAAACAAAGTTTCTGAATCGAGTCGCAAAGAAACTTGGCAAATTATTAGTATTACTGTCCTAGAAGGATCTCATCCAAATATTTTGTATCTTTTATTTTTTGTTATGATTATTTATTACTCCTTTTTACAGAAAGGGAATTTTTCATAATTAACTTGAACTCTAGTATTATGTTAGCTTCGGATTCTAACCTAAATTGCGGCAAGTCGGACAATATGCGTTCGACCAATTGTAACCTCTTCAGTCAAAAGTTGTCAAAAGTACTCCCCTAAGAAAAGGAAGAAAAACTATATAAAATGTGTCTCAATTGCGGTAATTAATACTGTGAAAACAACTTAGATATTTGAAAATAACCAGCCAGCCCTATGTATCACTCCCAAAGTTTCATTTTGTTTGATATAATTTGAAGTATGAAAGCTAAGTTGACTAATTTTATGTAACATAGTTCTAAGTACGAGGATCAATCTAAGCTAACAAATTTTTTATATGAATTTTAACATATATAACGTATTATAAGTCTAACAAAATTATCATTTAAAATAAGGATTGCCACATAAATAGCATGATAGATTCACTGTTTACTTTTTCTAGTCGGTATACATAGATTATATACAATTATACACATATTGCACATGCATTACGCATATATAATATATCCATCTGCTATTTTTAATTTAAGAAATTAGATGAACGGTTATTTTGGGTTAAGTTTTCTTAAATATTTTCAAGAAATGATTAAAGTAATTTTTATATTCTCTCTGGCCCAAAATAAGTAAATAGAGTTAGAATATGTATTAGGAGTGTTTATGTGAGGTAGTAAAGATTAATATGGTCAATTCTATTACAAATTAATGCTAAAAATAAATTTCTTAATCTTTGTAAAAATATCTAAAAAATTACTTATTTTGAATCGAAATGCTAATATTAGTGCTTTTGAGACGAAATATTAATATATTAAAAGTGGAAAATTGTTTCCTAGACATATTAAAGTCTCTTTGTAAAGGAAGCCGCCAATTTCTATGTCAAGCGCCAACGAACATTTGCGGTTCGTACATGATAAATGAAATGTCATTTATGATTTTGCATCTTTGAGGTGGCTAAATTATTGGATTCCAAGAGTGAAGTCTACGCTACCCAAAGTTGGCCACTTACCCATTATTATTTGTTGTACATAGGGGTTGGGGTTAGCTTTAAAGAAACAAATGTTGCGAGTAATTAATAAAGCTACCGT
Organism: Nicotiana noctiflora; assembly: GCA_032618575.1. Lineage (NCBI taxonomy): Eukaryota > Viridiplantae > Streptophyta > Magnoliopsida > Solanales > Solanaceae > Nicotiana > Nicotiana noctiflora. The sequence continues at coordinate 166,365 of JASVEL010008381.1, read as the reverse complement.
TTCGTCATAGAATTTGGCAACCCTTTTATAATTTTTTTTAAAAAAAATATTGTTTGTTGATAATTATAGTAATCAGTTTTTTGAAAAAAAATTAAAATATTCTTTCAAGTCCCCAAAATCTGGTTTATGGTAGTTTTTTAGGTGAATTTTTTTCTACCACTAAATTTTTTTAATTTTTTCCAAATAAAATACATGTCCAAATACAATTTCAACTTTTAAAAATTAGTTTTTAAAACAACTTCAAAATTTATTTTTCAAATTTCAATCATATCTATGTCCAAATGATAGCTACGTTCATATCTCGCTTCTCTTATTTGATTACACTAGATAGTACTGCATGGACCAAGTGAGAAGAAAGAAAGCTTGATTCTCTTTTTTTCTTGTTGAAATAGGAAAGCATGATTATGAAAAGGACACCACTTAATAATAATACAAGAAGTGTAAGAGGTCGAAAACATTCCTTCATCTTTCATGCATTGAGTATTTACTAATGGCAAGGGAGAGAAGAGATATATATATATATATATATATATATATATATATATATATATATATATATATATATATATATATATATATATATATATATATATATATATATATATATATATATATATATATATATATATATATATATATATATATGTTGAAGTTGCTATGAAAGAGTGCGGTGGGATAATAATAAATAAACTTCACCCTTAACTAGAGTCAATAATAAATACTGGGTGTGCTTTAAGAAAAAAGGTTACAATTCCACTTACTTCAATTAGGTCTATATTTCAAATTTGAGAAAGAGATTTTCTTTTCTTTGTTTTCAGCTCCCTCCCATCTCCTTTAGGGCACGAGCCACCCTTGGAAAAGAATTTAGCTAGGGAAAAAACAATTGAAATGCTAAGCATTAATTTAAAATAGAAAAGTTGAAGTATTGTTGTCATGGGAAGACATCAAGGATCATCAGTTCACATGGCAATGTATTAAATATCGACACATTAGCATGCACGTATCTCATGCTTTATGCTTGATTTGTCAATTCTATAGATAATTCTTGCGAAAGATACGTCTATGGTATTAACTTAACCTTTTAAATAAGTAGGCATTAGGTAGATGAAATAACTTAGAACCAAGATAAAAATATCTTCTCCATAACAATTTCCATTCCATATATATCCAGTAGTTTCGACTTTCGAGTAATAAATTAATCGTCTTGCCCAACATACATCCTCTATATTTTCAGGTCAAAGGCCTTTGCGGTTTGATAGTATGTTTGGTCAACTGACTATCTTTCGTTGTAAAATTATATTGGATATATAGATAAAATATTATATTTTATAAGTATATTATATATATTAAATATTTATTATTGAATTTTTTTTATTTTTCTTTAAGTTTGAATATCCTTAAAAAAATTTCTAACTTTGTCGTTGCATTCATCCCCTCAATTTTCAGGTCAAAGGCCTTTGCGGTTTAAGAGTACCTATTCCCAAATTCTACATACTACTCCTTGCATTTCTGATTCTACCGTCTTTCCTTATTAGTTCATTTCAAAATAATACTATATGAGTAGTAAATTTAGAATTAAAAATAATTTAATATAAATATTTTATTTATCCTTAATATAAATATTTTATATCCACACAATCAAATAATATATTTAAGATCATAAATTTCAAAAGACTTATAGTCATACAAATATTATATTATGTTTGAGATTACAAGTTTCAAAAGTCGCAATTTTATCCATGGTCATTGAACTTTTGTGTTTATTATCCATAATATTACTTTTCTTTTTTTAGTTAAGTAAAAATCATTCAACTTTGTGTTCGTTATACACAAGTCAATTTTCTTTCTTTTGTTACATAAAAATTGTTATACTTTGCTCTAGTTATCACAAAAATCACATTTTTACTTGAAAGTCTACCCTTGAATATTATATAAACATTCATATTTATATAATACATTCTATATTATATACTATATACTATATTTTTAACTATGTATTTTATTTATAAACAAAATAATATTGTTTTATTTACTATTTTTATTATATATTCATATATTTACTTTTTTCTTATTATTAATTTTTAAAATATATTAGTAGTATTATTAAATTTGTGAGTAACTTTAATATATATTAGTAGAGAAATAAATCGGTAAGTACATCTCCGTGAGAAAATTCATAGGTAAACAAACAAAGAAAATGAGGAATAGATCATATGTTAATCTAAAGGAAAATCCCTAGGTACTACATGCGAATTGAGCCGGAGATATTTTCTTGGGGATCTACCTTGGCAATGGGTTATTTTGGAAAATTACACTATTAGAAATTTGGGAAAAAAAATTCAAAATATTGATCAAAGTTGGCCGGTAATGGCCAATTACCGTCCAAAATGCGACCATTAACGTGTGGTCCGTATTTTGAATGTCGGAAGGTCATACCGACCAAAGTTGGTCGGTAATTTTTGACCAACTTTGGTCGGTCAATTAAATTCAAAAAAAGGATTGCTGAAAAAAAGTTATTTTTAATGCTATTAATATATCTTGAAAATTAAAATTAAGAAAAAATTAAATAAACAAATAAATTATAAAAATAATATATAAAATAATATTAAGTTATCTTATTTATAAATAAAATACATAGTTAAAAATATATTATATACTATAATATATAATATAGAAGGGGTTATATAAATATGAAGGTTTATATAATATCAAGGGCATAATAGACTTTTAAGGTAAAAATGTGACTTTTGTGATAACTAGAGCAAAGTAAATTAATTTTTGTGTAACAAAAGAAAGAAACATAATTGTTGTGTAATAAACACAAAGCTGAATGATTTTTACGTAACAAAAAAAAAGTGACTTTTGGGTAACAAATACAATAGTTCAATAACCATGGATAAAATTATCTCTTCAAAAGTCATATTTTCTTTTTTAAGCTCTATATTTTCCAATAGTTTAACATAAACTGATATTAAAATATTTTGCAAGCATTTTGACATGGTATCATAGTAACATCATATTTCAAAAGGCGTAATACATCTAAAAACACTTAAATTTGACACAATCTTTCATTTAGACACCTAAACTGAAGGTTGTTCCTATTGAGAACTTATACTACACTAAACTTGTTCCAATTAGATATTTTTTCGACATTTAGCCAAACTTACCAGGTGTGTGCAATGTACTCGCAGCTGAAGTAGCGAATGACAATAAAAAAATGAACATATACCCAATCAGAAAATGACATTCTCAAAAAGAAAAAAAAAAATTAATTTATACCTAATCAGAAAATGACACATTATTAACAAAATAAAAGAAAAAAAGGACACATTGGTGTTCTTCACTATTTGTATGTGTATTATTGTTCCAACCACAATTTTAATCCAAAATTTCAAGAGAATCTTCTCCAATTTGTAATAACTTTAACTAAAGATTCCCTACCAAGACTTGAAGACAACCCCAATATTAATTTTTCAATTTTTTATCAAATCAAGTAACCTATTTTAAACTTTCAAGCTTTGTTAAAGACCCCATTAATGGTGCTTTTGGTGTTCTTCACTATCTTTATGTCTATTATTGTTCTATCCACGATTTTAATTCAAAATTTCAAGAGAAACTTCTCCAAATTTGTTATAACTTCAACTAAAAATTCTCTACCAAGACTTGAAGACAATCCCAATATTAATTTCTCAACTTTTCATCAAATCAAGTAACTCATTTTAAACTTTCAAGCTTTCTTAAAGACCACATTAATGATATTTTGACTTTATATGAAAAATATGGTCCTACTTCAGTTTCTATCAACAGAGATGGTTGTTGGTTCAAACTTTCGATCTAAATTAATAGTGGAGACACAACAATGATGAAAGTGATGGTGGAGAGAAAAGAAGAAAAAAAAAACAAAGATAAAGTCAGTTTTTTGGGCTCTTCATGTGCCTATTTTTGGGCTCTTCATGTGACAAGAGGGGTTGCTCTGATGGTAAGCAACCCCCACTTCCAACCGAGAGGTTGTGAGTTCGAGACTCCCAAGAGCAATGTGGGAAATTCTTGGAGGGAAGGATGCTGGGGGCCTATTTGGAAACAACCTCTCTACCCTAGGGTAGGGGTAAGGTCTACGTACACACTACCCTACCCAGACCCCACTAAGTGGGATTATACTGGGTTGTTGTTGTTGTTGTTGTTGTTGTTCATGTGCCTATTTAGGGTGAAGCTCACTTTATGTGATAACTCAACAAAAAGTATCTAATTGGAATAAATTTAGTTTAGTATAAGTGCTCAATATGAATAACATTCGGTTTATATGTCTATATGAAAAATGGTGCAAATTTTAAGTATCTCTAATAACACCATTTCGAAAAATAGGACTGTACTGTTGCTTTTCCGACATATTGTGTAGTTAAATGAGGTTTGGTTTTTACTCTATACGACTTTGATCCTAATCAAGGCTGAGCGAAATCCAAAAGAAAACGAAACCAAATGACTTGATATATACAATCTGACAAATTTCTTCAACTCTAGCTTTACTTTATAGTATGAATTTAATTTTCTGTGAAGCTGCTTTACGCAAACCGGCACATGCTTCCAAAAAAGAAGGGAAAATAAAGAGGAAGTCACGTCCCAATATGGTCATCAATGTTAAAAGTCTTATCTGGATCAAGCTTCTTGTTAGTTGGCTTTTATATTTATTTAACCATTTTGACGTAAACTAAAGTCTACCAAACTGTATAGAAAACTTAATTCTCTATTAATTTTCACATAACACACACGCAACAGTAAGCAAAAGACACAACAAATTAAGTTTTACGTGGAAAATTTTCAGTTTACGGGATTAAAAATAATAACTTATCCTCGTACGATTTCAACTTCACTAACTAAACAAATTTTAGATTACAATAGAAAGTATACACTTTGGCTAACTCTAGCCAAAACACAGACACAAGGTTTCTGGTTTTATAAATGATCTTCTACAAAAATTCTTCTATGTAAGCTGGGTAGGCTTACAAATAGATAACACTAACAAAGAAAACAATACTAAGGGCATATGATAGACAAAGTGCTGAGATCTGGTCCTCGGTTCTATTATTTCTTTGTTTTTCAATCACTTGAAAGTCGGCAGCAGACTTGAGAGAGAATTGATAATTTAGGGTTTTGCAAGTGTATGCATTTCCCTTGCCTTATATTGTTAATTTACAAGTAATGTCATTGTGATGATGTATGTAATTATTCGGTACAAAGAATGCTCCATAAAGTGGCTGTTGCACTGTTGTGTGTGCATAAAATAATGCAACGACCTTATAGCTGTAGTGAGTTGACTTGTATTGTCATAAGAGAAATTGATAGATATCTGTTCCGTCTCCCGTTTCTTTAACTCAAGTTATCGGGACTTTTGCCAGATTAGAGACTCGTTATTTTTGAGCATTTTAAGAATGTGTAACAGATTCCCAATCTGATTCTTATTAAGAAGATTGTTGTTAGATCATCAAAATACACAACGCTAAGTCTCGTAACATAACACGTTTTCATACCAACGTCTAATCATGATCTGATCAATCAATATACTTCAAACCATCCTTAGCAGAGATCTTGTGTTTGAGGCTTGGGAATGAATATTATTGCTTTTGTAGGAAACGTTTTATTTTCCTTTGTGAAACCTTGTCTGACATTAATCCAAATTAATTGGGCAGGACTTAAAATACAAATAAAATTTTAAGAAAAAACCATCATTGAATGATCAACATCAGGGAGTAGGAGCCACACCTCTTTCAGGTAGTCTATATCTTGCTACAAAGATTAGACATTTATGTCCAATGCATGTTATGTTAATTTATTGTTTCATGGTCTTATATGAGTAGAGGATTAATGACAAAAAACACAAGACATTTTCATTCAATTCTTTGCTTGCTCTGGCTGCCTCATTCTTTTATTTATTTATCAAACTTCTTCCACACATGCATGTTTGATGTTTCTATTTTTGTCATCTCTACGTAAGTTCCACCTTGTCCTGGTCGATTAATGTAGCAAATACATGCAATACAAATATATATATATATATATATATATATATATATATATATATATATATATATATATATATATATATATATATATTAAGTAGCATTTAGTAGCAATTATATACAGGCGTATATTGCTAATATTACATTCAACAGAAGGTATAATGAATGAGTTATCATATCTGCAGTTTAGCATCTGGGATATTCTACATGGTGCTGGCAGCTATCCAATATATAGATAATTAATATATCCAAAATAATGCAATAAAATATATATAGAGGATTTAAAATAAATGAATATAGAAGATACGAGATATATACATCTCAAGCAAGTTGCATGAAGCATGTATCTACCATTGAAGCTTTATCTCAAGATTAGCACTGTCCTCGCCTCGAATCATATCTAATTGAACAATTTTTCTTTTTATCTGTGATTTAAAATTCTAGATTCACCTTTTAAAAATTCTAGATTCACCTTTTTTTTTTTTTTCAAAAACCCCTCCCAAATTAGGAGGATCTATAGTGTTTCCACACTTCTCCTTCATGGTGACTCGAATCCATTAGTTTATTGTAAATGAGGGGGTGGGTCAACCAACCTCAAACCCTGAAGCCTAGTCTAATTTGAGTTAATTTGATATACTTATTTGACAATTTAATATATAATTCATAGCAATAATAGCTAAGGATGAGTGTATGTTGTCCATAAGTCATTATCAGGTACTGTGGAGCACTTTTTAATATTATAAATCCAATAATTAAAGGAAGTGAGTTGTTTAGAGATGATTGAAAGATGCTGCTTTAAAGGCAGATACTTACTTTTTCAATTTGCTTATTAATTAGGAGTCCATAGTACATTTCTTATGTGGCAAAAGGTGGAGAAAGCAATAGTCATAATAAGAAATGAATAAAAGAAGATATCTTTACAATGAAAACTAAGTGACTTTCACTAGTCACCCTCATTACCTAAAAAGTCTATCATTAGAGCCTTAATGAAGGCTTTAAGTCAATAATACATAATAGGCAATCTTAACTTCTCTAAGCAAACCCAAAATGATTAAAACACTGGCGGATACATATAATTTTTTTTAGAACATGTATGTACCACATAAGAAAAAAGGAAGTATTTAGTGGGAACTGGTCCCTCTTACTCATGGTAAATAACTTAATATTTGACGGGTGCAAAACACAACACAAACCTGACGCTTGTTAGTAAAAGATAGTATAGTTAAATTATCGTCTGCACATGTGTTGGATTTAAATAATGCTCTATTAGTTTTCGATTTAACGTTATTTAGGACGATCAAAATGTGATTTGGAATAATTAAGAACTATAATTAACTACTAAAGTAAGGCAATTGACAATTGACCGCAAAAAACTAGAGATTAACACAGTTGGTTTCTTATCAATATGAGAAATAAAGGTTTTAACATGATAGGTGCAAGATTGTTATTCTGGATTCCGATTGCTCTCCAAAGTCATAAATCATCCCCGAAACTAGTCGAATCATCAGAAATCCGTTCCGAGCTTTCTAACTCATCGGTCAACATCCGGTTGACTTTTCCAAACTAACCTTCTCATAAAGAGGTTTATTGCCTCATTTCTAACCGGATTCTATCCGATTTACTTCCAACTCTCCAAACACATATAAATGAACATATGAAAGTATAAAATGGAGAAAATGGGGGGAGGGGGGGTGACTCACGTAATGACGGGTTGGGTCGTTACATTCTCCCCAACTTAAATAAACGCTCGTCCGCAAGCGGGTTAAGTAACATACCTGAAGTCTCAAATAAGTGTGAATATTTGCTCTGCATCTCTTGCTCGATCTCCCAAGTGGCCTCCTCCACGGGTCGAACTCTTCCACAGAACCTTTACTGATGCAACATCCTTGGACCTCAATCTCCTCACCTGACGACCTAATATAACTATAGGCTCCACATCATAGGTCAAGTCATTATCAAGCTGGACTGTACTGAAATCCAACACATGCGATGGGTCGCCAACATACTTCCAGAGCATAGATACATGGAACACCGGGTGAACTCCCGACAAGCTAGGTGGTAAAGCAAGCATATAGTCCACCTCCCCAACCTTCCTAAGCATCTCAAAAGGTCCGATAAACCTTGGGCTCAGCTTTCCTTTCTTTCCAAACCTTATAACGCCCTTCATAGGCGAAACTTTCAACAACACCTTCTCGCCCACAGAATAAGACACTTCTCGGACATTCCAGTTCGCATAACTCTTCTGGCGCGACTAGGCTGTGCGAAGTCTCTCCTGAATCACCTTCACCTTGTCCAAAGCTCCTGGACCAACTCTATCCCCAACAACCTAGCATCATCGGGCTCAAACCAACCAACCGGAGATCTACACCGTCTCCCATATAAAGCCTCATACGGCACCATCTGAATACTGGACTGGTAGTTGTTGTTATAAGCAAACTCTGCAAGAGGCAAGTAATCAGTCCAAGAACCTCAAAAATCAATGACGCAAGCACACAAGATATCCTCCAGTATCTGAATTGTACGCTCGGAGTGCCCATCCGTCTGTGGGTGAAATGCTGTGCTCAACTCTACATGTGAACACAACTCTTGCTGAAATGTCCTCCAGAACTGCGAAGTAAACTGAGTACCTCTGTCTGATATGATAGAAATTGGAACTCCATGCAATCTCACAATCTCACGGATGAATATCTCTACTAACCGCTTCGAGGAGTATGTAGTACACACAAGAATGAAATGAGCTAGCACCGTGCTACATGACTCACAATATCCTTCTTCATCCTTCTCCACCAATAATGCTGTCTCAAATCCTGATACATCTTTGCGGCATCTGGATGGATAGAATACCGCGAGCTATGGGCCTCCTCCAATATCAACTCACGAAGGCCATCAACATTGGGCACGCATATCCGGTCATACATCCTCAACTCACCATCACTATTAATAGTGACATCTCTGGCATCATCATGCCGAACTCTGTCCTTAAGGACAAGCAAGTGTGGATCATCATATTGGCGCTCACGAATACGGTCACACAAGGAAGACCGAGATACCACGCAAGCTATCACCTGGCCGGGCTCAAAAATATCCAACCTTACTATCTAATTAGCTAGAGCCTGAACATCAACTGCAAGGGGCCTCTCCCTAACTAGAATGTACGCCAAGTTGCCCATACTAACAGTCTTCCGACTTAAAGCATCGGCCACTACATTGGCTTTCCCGGGATGATACAAGATAGTAATATCATAGTCTTTGAGTAATTCAAGCCATCTCTGCTGCCTCAAATTGAGATCTTTCTGCTTAAACAAGTGCTGAAGGCTACAGTGATCTGTATATACGTCACAAGATACACCATATATGTAGTGCCTTTGAATCTTCAAGGCATGAATAATAGCAGCTAACTCTAAGTCGTGAACATGGTAGTTCTTCTCATGGTGCTTTAACTGACGAAAATCATATGCAATAACTCTACCCTCCTACATCAATACACAACCGATCCCAACTCTCGAAGCATCGCAATACACCGTATAAGACCCTGAAGCTGCTGGCAATACAAGTACCAGAGCTGTGGTCAAGGCCGACTTGAGCTTCTAGAAGCTCACCTCGCATTCATCATACCACACAAATGGAGAATTATTTTGTGTCAACTTCGTCAAAGGTGAAGCAATAGACAAAAAACCCTGAACAAACCTGCGGTAATAGCCTGCCAAACCGAGGAAACTCTGAATCTCCGTAGCTGAGGAGGGCCTGGGCCAATTCTGCACCGCCTCGACTTTCTGTGGATCAACCTGAATACCATCGTTGGACACTACATGTCCTAGAAAAGTCACAGTATCAAGCCAAAACTCACACTTAGAAAATTTCGCATAAAGCTTTTCCTCTCTCAAACTCTGCAATACCACCCTCAAATGATATGCGTGCTCCTCCTGGCTGCGCGAGTACACCAGGATATCATCAATAAATACGATCACAAAAGAGTCCAAATATGGCCGAAATACACTGTTTATCAAGTGCATGAATGCGGCTGGGGCATTAGTCAGCCCAAAAGACATCACCAAAAATTCATAGTGCCTATATCTCGTTCTGAAAGCCGTCTTCATAATGTCTGAATCCCTAATCTTCAACCGGTGATAACCCGATCGAAGGTCAATCTTAGAAAATACACTTGCTCCCTGAAGCTGATCAAATAAGTCATCAACACGAGGTAATGGGTACTTATTCTTTATTGTCACTTTGTTCAATTGTCTATGATCAATGCACATTCTCATTGGGCCATCTTTCCTCTTTACGAATAATACCGGTGCACACCAAGGTGACACACTCGGGCGAATGAACCCCTTATCTAAGAGTTCCTGAAGCTGTTCTTTCATCTCCTTTAACTCAGCTGGTGCCATGCGGTAGGAAGGAATAGAAATGGGCTGAGTGCCTAGCACCGAGTCAATACCTAAATCAATGTCCCTGTCCGGCGGCATGCTTGACAGGTCTGCTGGAAATACATTCGGGAAATCCCTCACAATGGGAACTGAATCAAGACTGGGAGTCTCAGCCTCAACATCTCTAACGAAAGCCAAATAAGATAAGCAACCCTTCCCAATCATTCGTTGAGCTTTTAGGAAGGAAATCACTCAATCGGATACATAATCAGTCATGCCTCACCACTCGATCCTCGGATTACCTGGAATAGCTAATGTAACTATCTTGGCATGATAGTCCAGAATCGCATGGTAAGGAGATAACCAATCCATGCCTAGAATCACGTCAAAATCCACCATGCCCAATAATAAAAAGTCAACTCGGGTCTCCAGACCCCCAATGGAAACAAGACATGATCGATATACATGATCCACAATAACTGTATCACCCACCAGTATAGACACATGCACGGGAAAGGCAAGAATACCACGGGTCATACCCAAATAATGCGTAAAATATGAAGATACATAGGAATAGGTAGATCCGGAATCAAATAAGACAGAGGCATCCCTGTGGCAGACTGAGATAATGCCTATGATGACTGCATCTGATGCGCTAGCGTCCTTCTTATCTGGAAGAGCATAAAAACGAGCATGCCCTCCACCAGCATGGTCCTCACCCCTGGGGCGACCTCTGGCTACCTGACCACCACTCCTAACCGATAGAGCGGGCACTGAAGAAACAGGAGCAGAAGATAAGGGCTGATCCCACTGCTGGGACCATTTACGGAGCAACTGGGGAAACTCCCTCCTGATATGTCCCAACTCTACACACTCAAAGCAACGGCCTGACGCTGGAGAAAGGGACTGCTGAGAACCCCTCGCTGCAGATGAACCCTGAGCTGAAGGAGCCGAAGCAAAGCTCTGAGCTGGAAAGGCGCTCAATGCGGACTGGCTCTGCTGACGACCTTGCTAGCCACGATAACCCTGATAACCCTGATGACCCTGATGACCACGGTCTGACGAAGCCCCACTAGACTCTGCACAGCCTGACTGAGGAGATCTGAAGGAACGACCTCTACTGTGCTGAAACTGGCCCCTAGACGGAGCACCACTGTAATTACCTGCACCATGAAGCCTCTTTGCCTCCCTCTCATCATGCTCTCGACGGCGGTCTGTCTCAATCTGACGAGCCGCATCAACCACCTCATCAAAAGTAACTATTGTAGCCCTCTCTCTAGTCATCAATATGCGAATAGGATAATTGAGACCATATACAAATCTCCTGATCCTCTCATAATCTGTCGGAATCATCCATAGAGCATGCCGAGCTAGGTGTGTAAACCTTAACTCGTACTGAGTCACTATCATATCCCCCTGCTTCAACCACTCAAACTGACGATGGAGCTCCTCCCTATGAGACTGGGCACATACTTCTCCAAAAATACTGTGGAGAACTGCTGCCAAGTGAGGGGCGTTGCCCCAATAGGTCTACGCCTCTCGAAATCCTCCCACCAATGAAATGCTGGCCCTGTGTACTGGAAGGTAGTGAAGCAACACTGCTAGACTCTAAAATACCTGCAGTATGCAGTATGCGCTGGCACTTATCTAGAAAACCATGGACATCCTCGCCCTCAACACCACTGAATGTCGGAGGGTGTAGTGTCCCGAACCTCTCCAACCAACGCTGCTCGTCATCAGGCATAGCTGGGACCACATGAGCTGGGGCTGGTGCGACTGGTGCAGCCGACTAAAATGGCTGAGCTGGAGCTGCCTCAGGTGCCTGTAAGCCCTGAACTTCCGGCTCTGGTGTGCGAGCAACGGGGGTCTTATTCCCTCCCCCTGCTTGTGAAGAAGCTACTGCAGTAGAGGCCGCTACCACCTGGGCTAAGCCACTACACATTGAGAGGATCTGTGCTAAGGTCTCCTGAAGACCCGATATCTCAATAGGCACTGCCGATTCCTGAACCTGAGCTGCTGGGATGCCTACAGCTGGAGTCTGATCCTGAACCTGATCCACTAGCGCTGGGATGTGACCCTGAGTCTGGTCAGCTGGTGGGTCAGCAGGTGCTATCACTGCCGTCCTGCCTCTGCCACGACCACGGCCTCTAGGTGCTACTGGCAGTTATCCACTACATCCGTTAGCATGGGTTCTCGCCATCTGCGAGAGAATAGAATATGGAAAAATTTAGTTTCACAATAACACAAACCGCATGATATGAATTCAAGGAAGTGAAGTGTTTCCTAGAGTTCTGTAGCCTCCCGGGGATAGATACAGACGTCTACGTACCAATCCGTGAGAGCCTACTAAGCCAGCTTATGACTCGCGAGGCCTAGTAACCTAGGCTCTGATACGAACTTGTCACGACCCAAACCCGGTCGTGACGTCGCCCAACCCTAAAGCTAGGCAAGCCAGACCAATAATTGTTTCCACATTTAACGACAAGTCCCAAAAGGACAAATTCAAGAAGAATATGTGAGTTAATAATAATTCTCCAACGATAATAGTAGAATAAAAATACTAAGAAGTACAAACACCTAAAAATAACACTCCCGAAAAGATTTAGGATCACAAGTCTAGAGCCTCTAAGCAAAACTGAATAATAGTAGGAATAACTGAACAAAATACTCAATTCTAAATGTATATAGAAAATAAGCTGAAATAAAGAGAGAAACTAGGTCCTGCGAATGCCAGCAGCTACCTCAGAAACTTGAGTACTTTGAAATAAACTGGACTGCTCGTCTAACCCTCTTGCGTACCAGAATCTGCACACAAATGTGCAGGGAGTAGGGGTGATTACTAAGTACTCAGTGAGTAAAAAAGTATATAAAATAGCTAAAAGCAGGAAATCCACAAAATACCACAGAGCAAAGCTAAAACTAATAGTCCAATACCTACCACGAACTAACCACAAATGCAAACCACAAATAACACAAGTAATTTACAAACAAGAATGCAATGGAATGCACATGACTGCTATGGCGCGTAGCCCGATATGTTTAACATCGACGACGCTCACTGGGGGTATGTACAGACTCTGAAGGGGATCCTTCAGCCCAAGCGCAATATTTATATCATCTGCTGCGGCGTGCAGCCCAATCCGTACTCAGTCCATAACATGCATATGAGTCACACAACAGTTCAATTTATTTATTTCCAGGTTCCAGTTCATTAACAATGAAAAATACTTTAATTTTATTTAATTTTTCCAAGAACATGTGACTTAGCATTTCATAACAGTGATTTCAAACCAGGACTGAGATCAATGATTTTACAAATCATGCTATCACATAGATATCTATCCCCTAAGGATACTACAGGTCGGCACAAGACCCCAAACATGGCTTATAGCCCATATATATACTCAACACAGTGTGCGTTTCAATTGCCAATATAATATTATTCTTGTTAGGGATGAACCAAGTCACAATCCCCAATCATAACCAATCCCGCACCTGTCATGGGATGCGAGTCATGCCCTAAATAGCATCACAATGTGATAAGCCGGGGTTTCAAACCCTCGTGCTATCATATACACCAACTACTCACCTCTAACCAGCCATGGACTCGTCTGCGACGCCTTTTCCCTTCGAATTTGCCGCCTCGTGCGTCGAATCTAGTCAAAATCACAACAAATACGTAAATATGGTCAAAGAAACATAACCCAATCAAAATTACTCGAAAACTATAACAATTCACAAAGTTGGTAAAACCCGAGCCCCGAGCCCACTTCTCAAAAAATTCCGAAAATCATACCAACGAATTCCTCGTCTCGCCACGAGTCTGTGCACATAAAATTTATCGAAATCGGAGTTCGAATAGCCTTTCAAAACCCAAAGGCTCATTTTCATAATCTAAGCCCTAGTTCTTCACAAATTCTACCCAATTTCATGAATTTTGGTGTTGATTCTAGCATAAAATCATGTTTTTGAGTCAAGAAACTTACCTCCAAGCAGTACCCGTTGAAAAATCTCTTTAAATCACTCAAAACCCTCTCTTGGCGGAGTAGAAATGGTGGAATTGAGTAAGGGTTCACATCTAATTTTTACTTAAACTGTTCTGTCATTGACGCTTTCTTCTATGCGATTGCAATGTATCTCCTGTGACCGCATAGATTAAATTTTTCAAGGCCCACTTTTCCTTCTATGTGATCGTAATTCACTGTATGCGATCGTACTGCTCAATGTTCTAAGCCTATGCGATCGCACTCCCCTCTATGCTATCGCATAGGGCAAATTCCTGGGCTCCTCAATTCCCTTCTATGCGATCGCATAACACCCCTTGCGATCGCACTGCCCAATATCCTCAACCTATGAGATTGCATTCTGCCATATGCGATCGTATAGAATAATTTTTCATCCCTTTCAGTTCCTTCTATGTGATCGCATAGGACAAAATCTGTCTGCAATTTTCTGCTGCATGATTTAAGTACAAAACTTCCTGTTGGGCATCCGAAATCACCCCGAGACCCTCGGGACCTCAACCAGATGCATAGATATGCCAAATCACTTCATTCAAACTTGCCCGCAACATAAAAACACCATCATAAATATCAAAATCATCGAATTCTCATGGATTCAAGCCTAAGTTTCACTAAAACTTCTGAAACTTGCATTTGATCTAAAACCCAACCTAAACACCTCTAAATGATCTGAAATGTTTCACACATATCCAAAATCACCTAACAGAGTTACTGCAACTCTCAAAATTCCATTCCGAGTCCCAGATCAAAATCTCACCTACCGTTTGGAATCTGCCAAAATTCAACCTTAGCCAATTCAAGCCTAAATCTACACCTGACCTCCGAATTCAATTCCGACTGCTCTCCTAAGTCATAAATCATCCCCTGAAACTAGTTGAATTCAGAAATCCATTCCTAGCTTTCTAACTCTTCAGGCAGCATCCGGTTGACTTTTCCAAACTAACCTTCTCAAAAAAGGTTTATTGCCTTATTTCTAACTGGATCCTATCCGATTTACTTCCAACTCTCCAAATACATATAAATGAACATATGGATGTATAAAATGGAGAAAACGGGGCAGTAACTCCCATAACAACGGGTCTGGTCGTTAAAAACTACCAACCTTGGGAAAAAAGAAAAAAATCCCTAATCCTGGTCACTAGGGTTTTCTAGACTGGTTCAAAATAGGACAAGGAAACCTATGACTTTGAGGAACTAGAGGGATGGGTTTGTGGCAGATTATGCATAGTTTGGAGCATCCCTTCACTCTTTTCTTTTTCCTTTGCAAGTTCAGCTCTCAACCCATTCCTCTATTTTTCCAGTTCAACAACTCGAGGTTGAAGCCTTGTAATCTCAGCATCCTTTGTCCTTACCTCCTGAACCAAAGCTCTAACAATGCTATTCACTGGAGTTCTTACTGATGAACTAGGTTCAACATGGCCTACACTGACAGGATAATCACAGACCTGAAGAGTCTTGATGCCAATTTGCTCTTTGCTAAAAGCCATTTCCCATTTCTTCAAAGGAATGTTCAGCTTGTCCAGCAGCTATCCGAATAAACCCATAAGGGATGGCATGAGCCTTTGAACCATTGATCACCATGTCTAGCAATTTAACAATAAAGGCAGGCCAATTGATCTGTTTTCCTTCTATTAAGCACTGCATGAGGACCAGGTCCATGTAGTTTGCTGTGTGCCTCCTTTCCTGTCGAGGCATCAAACATTTGTTCACAAATTCAAAGAGCACTTTATACTCTAGCCTCGTCTCACTCTTTTGAACAGCCATGGCTTCACACACCTCCTCAACATTGTTAGTGTCACAAAAGTTCCTAGTGATTTGGAGGTCAGTAGGCAAACCATCCAAACAAGGCCACCTTTGTCTTGTTTAATCATCATAGTCCTCACTTGGAATATTTAGGATTTTGGCTAACTCAGATGCATCAAATTTTACCTTCACTCCCTTCACTATACTGGTCACCAACCCATTCTTCAAAGTCCCATTAGCCATAAATTCAACAAGTTCTTTTCTGGCCAATCTTCCATCCATCTGAAGGACCATGTCCTTCCATCCTTGTGCCTCCAGTGAAGTCAACAATCTTACCATGCCTGGTTCCTCCAGGTCTTTGAGAAATCTACCTTTCAAAATTTTTCTACTGCCAAAATTGGCAAACCTATATTGATCATGTTCCGACTCTTCTTCTCTTTCTTCTCCACTCCACTCTTCATCCTCTTCTTCCTCAATTTGTCTTGTTTTCTCTTTGCAGTTGATTTGGTCCTTTTGGCTAGAGAGGATTCAGCAGGTACAGACTTGGAGGGCTTCTTTTCAGAAGACCTGGTTCTCTTTGATTTAGCAGTAGGAACTTCTTCAGTAGTACCTTTTTCTTGATGGACCAGATCCATCTCTTCCTCTTCCTCTTCCATAACAGCCTCATAACTTTCAAACATTTTTGCTTTTCCCTTTTCTTTCTTCTTTTTCTTACTCTCCTCTAGTGCCTTTTGCACTTCTGCTTCACTTTGCCTCACCCTACTTCTTATGGCTCTAGCCCTAGGTACAACAGACTTAGGTGATGAAACTTTGCTTTTCTTGGTTGATTTGGACGCAACTGTGGTCCTTTGTGAGGAAGCCTTGCGTTTTTTGGGATTATAACCTGTTTTAACTTTCTTGAGCATATCAGCTAATGTCTCATCCACAAATAAACCATGTTCATCTATTTGTTCACTCAGATTTACCAGTCCCTCAGCAGCTTCACCTGATCTATTCCCCCCTAACTTCAAGCCTCCTTCTTCTCCACCACCACATATAGCAAAAATCTCCCATTTATTTTTCTATCTCCTTCTACTAGTCTCAACCACTTCAACATTTTTCACAGCACCCACAAGCACAAACCTACTATCTACGTTCTCAGCTATATCAGAAAATACATAACAGGTGTTTACCTCTCTTAGGTTTTCTTGACTATTGTCATTGTCACATGACCCAGGTTCTTCTCCTTTACTGGCAGAGAAAACTTTCTCAGATTCAGAGCTTGAGTCACTTTCTGTGGTTGTATCTTCCTTCCTTTGACTAGCATTTTGTTTATCGTTCAAGACTTTCCTCAAAGGACCAGATGCAACTATTTTTCTGGCGATGAAATTTGGGTTTTGGGGGTTCATTAGTAGAAGTGGAAGATGATGTGTTGGGGGAGTTCCAGGGTTGTCTTGAGGATTAGTCATGGCGGAGGATTTCGGGAGATTTTAGAGATTTTTGGAGAAGGAAGCAGATGATCAGATATTTGGAATAAAAATGTTGGTTATGAATGATTTAGTGGGTATTTCAAGAGAGGTCATGATTAAGGCAGTAATATGAGTTTTTTTAGAGGTCTATTAGGAGTCTAATCAAGTTATAATTTTGGTCTCCTAAGTGATTAATGAAAATTACTAGATTTTACGGAAGAGACCCGTTATAGTTAGACTTCTAGTTTTAATGAAATTGGTTCAATTCCTTAATGGATAAAATTTTCTGGATGTTTGGTGTAACAGGACTTCTACTCATGATTGATAATTTTAATTTTCTTATTGTGTAAAGTATAGAAACATACCTAAAATTTCTCATGATCACATATTGATGAACCAGGTTCTTCAAGTAAAACTTCCTTTGATCATGCCTCAAATGTCAAAATAGAATTTTTTTTGCAAGAGATTAAGGATATATAAACACATGTCACAAGAGTATACTTAATCAAAGTATGAGACTGAGTAAGAATTAGTCTGGATATTTACATAGAATTAAGAACTCCTAACCAAAACAATAGACTTTTTTTTTCAATTTGTTTTCATTGTGAATTCTATACTAGACCTTTTAGGTGATCTTAATCATCCATAATTCCAACCCGTTCCTTCTACTCAGTGCTTTAGTGAAGATGTCAGGTATTTGTTTATTAGTAGCACAAAATTTTATGGAGATTAACCATTTCTCATAGTTACCTCTTAAGAAGTGGTGTCTAACATCATTGTGCTTGGTCCTTTTATGATGAACATGGTTCTTTTTCATGCTTATAGCACTAGCGTTATCATAGAATATTGGTATTCATCCCACTTCTATACCAAAGTCTACTAATTGTTGTTTTATCCATAGTAGCTGAGCACACCAAGAACTGCAACCACATACTCAGCTTCAGTAGTAGATAAGGCTACTGAATTTTATTTCTTGGTAGCCCATGATACAAGACATGAACCAAGAAAGTGAGCCATACCTAAAGTGATTTTTCTATCCACTAGGAAACCTGCATAGTCAGCATCAACATAACATACTAGATCAAAATTACTACCTTTAGGGTACCATAGGCATAATTCTATAGTCCCCTTCAGATATCTCAATATCCTTTAGACAGCAGTCAGGTCAGACTCTTTAGGATTAGCCTAAAAACGTGCACAAAGTCCTACACTGAAAACAATGTCAAGTTTACTGGCAGTAAGATACAAGAGTGAACCAATCATACCCCTATACATCTTTTGATCTACTGATGAACCAGGTTCATCAACATCTAATTTTGTAGTAGTTGCGATATGTGTATCTATTTCTTTAGAGTCTTCCATTTTAAACTACTTGATTAGTTCTTATCTATACTTCTGCCGATGAATCATGGTTCCATTTGGACTTTGTTTGATTTGCAAGCCTAGGAAGAAACTTAGTTCATCCATCATACTCATTTCAAACTCACTTCCCATTAATTGTGCAAAGTCCTTACTCAACCTATCTGTAGTGGCTCCAAAAATTATGTCATCAATATATATTTGTACAACAAGAAGATCTTTTCCTTTTTTCCTTAGAAACAAAGTGCTGTCTATTTTACCTCTTTTGTACCCATGCTCTAGTAGGAATTTTGATAGTCGTTCATTCCAAGATCTTGGGGCCTTTTTGAGCCCATATAGTACTTTATCGAGCTTGTACACATGCTCAGGACATTCCTTGCTTTCAAATCCCGGTGGTTGTTTCACAAACACTTCCTCCTTGAGATAGCCATTCAAGAAGGCACTTTTGACATCTATCTAATGAAGAGTGAATTCCATATGTGCTACAAAGGCAATGCAAAGCCTGATTGCCTCTATTCTTGCAACTGGAGCAAATGTCTCATCATAGCCTATTCCTTCTTCTTGGCTATAGACTTGGACTACCAATCTTGCCTTGTTCCTAATGACAGTTCCATCTTCATCAAGTTTGTTCCTAAAGACCCATTTTGTACCAATAACTGATCTATCCTTGGGAGTAGGAACTAGGTGCCTAACTTGACTTCTTTCAAACTGGTTTAGCTCATGCTGCATTGCATTCACCCAACCTGCATCCTGCAAAGCCTCAGAAATATTTTTAGGTTCAATAATAGATAGGAAAGCATCAAAGGCACACATATTCTTTAATTGTAATCTGGTTTTAACTCCATAAGTTGGATCATTAAGTATGTTCTCAATGGGAGGAGAACTTTGATACTTGTGTGGTCTTACAACTAACTGGCTTCTACTGGATGTTTCAGCAATTTGAGGTGGAACATGTTCATGAGTAGGGTTTTTAAGGGATTTATTTCAGTTTCCTTTTTATTCCCCCCCATCAGATTGCCCTATCCAGATGAACTTGTTCCATCACATATTCCTACCACAGGTACCATATTGACTTGAGCTGATGAGTGAGCCAGATCATTAACTAGTCCAATGGCTTCATCTTCATGTTCCTATCTCTCAGAAAGAATGTTAGTTTCATCAAATACTAAATGGACACTCTCTTCTACACACAATGTTCTTTTATTATAAACCTTATACGCTTTACTATGTGAAGAATATCCAAAGAATACTCCTTCATCACTTCTGGGATCAAACATTCCTAGAGAGTCTTTTCCATTATTGTGCACCTAGAACTTGCAACCAAAATCCCTAAGATGGGATATGTTAGGTTTTCTCCCTTTAAGTAACTCATAAGGAGTCTTCTCTACTAGTGGTCTAGTCATGCATCTATTTATGATATAGTACGCAGTGTTTATAGCCCCTGCCCAGAAACTGTGAGGCAATTTGCTAGATAATAACATTGTTCTTGCCATATACTTAAGGGTTGTATTTTTCCTTTCAACTACACCATTTAGTGGTGGAGCCCTAGGCGTAGAGAAATTATGATCTATGCCATTTTCATCACAAAATTCAGCAAAGATAAAGTTTTCAAACTCAATTCCATGATCAGACCTAATGGATGCAAGTTGATTTCCTAATTGTTTTTGAGTTTTCCTAACAAATGCCGTGAACATGTCAACTGCTTCATCTTGGGAAGTTAGAAATAAAACCCAGGTAAATCTGGAATAGTCATCGACTAGCACCATTACATATCTCTTTCCACCTTTGCTCTTGGTTCTCATTGGACCACATAAATCCATATGAACCAGTTCCAATGTCCTGGAAGTACTTACCATTTTATTGGTTTTAAAGGATGACCTTACCTACTTCCTCCTTGCACATGCCTCACAAACTTTGTCTTCCTTGAACTTGATATTAGGTAAACCTACAACCAAGTCCTTGGAGACTAATTTGTTTAGCTAATTTAAACTGGCATGACCAAGTCTTTTTTTCCATAGGAGGGGATTATTAACCAACACTCTTAGGCATGTGAGTTCTTTTTCTAAGAGAGTTGACAAATCTACAATGTAAATATTATTAACTCTCTTTCCTTGCAAAACAATTTTATCAATGATAAGATTAATCACAAAGCACTTGTTGGAGGTAAAAGCTACAACGTTACCTCTGTCATACAGTTATGACACACTTATTAGGCTATATTTCAAACCATCTATCAGATAGACATTCTCTATGGAATGAGAATCAGTCTTTCCTACCTTACGAACCCTAATGATCTCACCTTTCTTTCCATTACCAAAGGATTACCTCCTTTTAAATTCTCAAGTGAAAGGAACTGGTCCTTGTCACTAGTCACATGTTTTGAGCAGCAACTATCCATATATCATATTTGGATCATCCGTTTCACTTGAACCTACAAAAAGAAACCAGGGGTTAGCCTTAGGAACCCAAACTAGTTTGGGTCCTTTTCTATAGGCAAAAGGATGAATTAAATTCCTTCTTGCCCATCCAGGAAAATTATTCTTTTCT
Source organism: Nicotiana noctiflora (assembly GCA_032618575.1). NCBI lineage: Eukaryota > Viridiplantae > Streptophyta > Magnoliopsida > Solanales > Solanaceae > Nicotiana > Nicotiana noctiflora. The sequence continues at coordinate 144,862 of JASVEL010008381.1, read as the reverse complement.
TTACCAAATAATTTTTCCTTTGACTGGCCTTCTCATTGGAATCGCATTCACATTTGTAATGGCCAGTCTTGCTACAATGTGTACAGATTTTATTTTCAGGAAGAGTGATGCACTTGGTTTTTTTATCCTATTTAGGTGCTTGAGTTCCATAGCCAAGTCCTCTTTTGTTACTGCTATGATGCTCTTGCAGCCAAGAGAGAGCATAAGATGCTTTATTCCACTTGCAAGTTCTGTATAGTTTATGTTTTACCTTTCCTAGATCTTCTTTTAATATTTTGCTGAACTCATCCTTATTATATAGTTCATCCTCATTTTTCCTTGTAAGATATGTGTGATCAACTATCTTGTTTCTTGTTCCTAGTTTCAGTTTCAGATTTTCAGATTTAAGTTCTAGGACACTGTTGTCAAGTTAAAGAACCTAGTTCTTCAACTCAGCATTTTTGTTATCACTCTTATTGGCCCTAGACTCTATACTTTTATATTTAGCTTTTAAAATCACACATTCCATAGATAGAACTTCCTTCTCATTATTAAGATTTTCAGACTCATCAATGAAGTCAGTTAAGAGTTTAGCTAGCCTTTCTTTAGACAGGAATTTGATATTGTCCTTAAGATGAAGATTACTTACCTCTTGTTCATCCTCTGATTCTCCAATGGCCATTAGAGCTTCTTCCTCCTCATTTTCACCTTCAGAGTCCTCATCTGATGTTTCTCCCCAAACAGCAACCATAACCTTAGTTGAACCTTTGTTTCTCTTTGGTTGAACCTGTTTCTTCTTCCTATTCCTTCTTTCAGCTCTTTCCTTTTTTCACTCAATCTCCCATTGAGGGCAATTTTTGATCTTGTGATCAGTCTTCCCACACTTGTAGCAACCTTCATTGGTTTGTTTCTCTTGAGCTCTGATTTTATTTAAGTTTGTACTTTTTAAAGCACCCTTTCGTCTCATCAGATACTTCTTGAAATCCCTGGTGATCATGGCTACTTCATCATCTTCCAAATCTGCACCTTCAGTGATTCTGAGAGCTAGGCTTCTCTCTTTTTTGGGGTTATCCATCTTCATTGTTTGTTTTCTCATTTCATAGGCAGTTAAGTTCCCAATTAGTTCATCCTGCCCGAGGGTTGCTATATTCTTGGATTCCTGAATGGCGATGATCTAGCTTTCCCAAGTGACTGGCAGAACTCTTGTAAGAATCTTTTCAACCTTGTCTTCTTCAAGGATGGTTCTTCCAAGAGATTTAAACTCATTAGTCAGGGTGGCGAATCTAGTGTACATCTCCTGGATAGTTTCTCCTTCCTTCGTAGTGAAATTTTCATATTGAGAGTATAGAAGAGTTCCTTTTGATCTTTTCACTTGAGGTGTTCCTTTATGAGCCACTTGGAGAGTATCCCATAACTCCTTAGCAACTATACAACTTTGGATCCTGCTGTACTCATCTGGTCCTAGACCACACACTAGCCACTTCTTGGCTTTAGCATTTTCTCCCATTTCCTCAGATCCTCAGCAGTATAATCAGCCTTTGTTTTAGGCACATTAATTCCTTCTGCATTCTTCTTAGTGGTAGCTAGGGGACCATCAATGACTATATCCCAAAGTTCATAGTCTTCCCCTATGATATGATCTCTCATTTTGTTCTTCTACCAAGAGTAGTACAAACAAGTAAAAAGTGGAGGTTTGGCAGTGGATTGCCCTTCCCAGTTCCCCGTGGAGCACTCATTTTTGATCTTATCCTAAGGTGTTAGCCTCTTCAAGGATAACATGCTCTGATACCAATTGATGTTTTAAACGTCAATATCACACAAGAGGGGGTGATTTGTATTGTACCTAATTTTTACACTAGAAGAACCTTGTTCTTCTAGGTGTTCTAACTTCTACTAGTTGTGGAATTAAAATACAGAAATAAAGAACACGGAGATTTTTACGTGGAAAACACCTGGCTCAAAAGGTGAAAAAACTACGACCTACTACTCAGTAGAATTTTCCCAAACTTCTACTAAACTTCAATGAGCCAAAAATAGCATTTACAAAACTCTTGTAAACCTAAGGATTAACTCTAATCCCAGTGTAGCACACAACCTCAACTGTCGCGACACTTTCAAGTTAACTCTAACTTAAATACTCAAAGCACCAAATACAGTTGCTTCTTAGAAAGCTGAAAGGTACAATATTAAAAGTCCTACTACAATTGAACTAGGAATAAAGAAAAACACAATGAAATTGGTTCTTCACACTTAGTTCTTGTAGCTTCAGATTTACACACACATAAAATAGCTTGCAAAAGTGCCTAGCTCTTTTGCTCTCAATTTGGTTTAACTTCTATGTGAAATCACCTGTAAAAGAGAACAATGATTATGTTTATGGAGTTAGCAACCAGAGTTTAACAAGAACTCGAATTGTGGATCCTTTATCAATTCGAGTCCAAGAACAACTCTAACTCCTAATCCATATTCTTATTCGGATGTAATTCTCTATTCATAAGGAGACTTCAACTATTTATCATATATGCAATCTTCTCAATCAACCCAGAAGATACTCATCAAGATATTGCTGCATGACCCCAAGGACGTATCCTCTTCACGTGCACCTCACGTGTATGAGCCATAACAATTGTATCACCTGAGATGATCTTGGTCATTCACTGATGTTACAACCCATATCCACACACGTTAGTTCATGCCATAAGTTAGATAACACAAATACAAGAAGGAATTATCCTTGAGATGATAAGAAGTTAATCCGATTAATCTTAAGTGATACAAGGGTGCATAAGGGTGATTAACAAGTATTAGAAGTTAAACGAATCAAGGATGTTGTAACTCGTACTTTTGGGTAAACCTATAGATGCTTAGTATACTTAGGAGGTCATGATTTAAGGTATTTGAATCATATAATATCCGTATCATAATTCTTGAAGTCAAACGAGTTATGAAACAAAAGTCGACAAAAGTTGTTGCAACTTAGGTTCATAGTTTTACCTAAACTTTAGGTCAAATGTTATTAAGTCTTTCTCCCAATATACTTGGAATTATGGGGTGATATACCCACCAAATTGAGGATCTATGAGTCTAGTTTCCAACGCATTAAACGGTTTATCAATACGACATTGGAATAGAGAGATATAGACATTTTCGTTAGACTGCACAAGCTGCTAGGTGCAAGTAGGTGGGTCAGCTACTTGGTTAAATGTCGGCCCAAAAAAGGGAATTTCGGGTCAGAAAAGGAGCCCATTAAAAGGCTTATCTTCTGCAATATATCCTTAATTATATTTCACAAATAACCAGACCTAAAACCCTGAAAACTTCCTCCCAAAAATTATCCACAAACCCTAATTGATTTTTCCTCTCTTTCAATTTCAAATTGGGGGTAAACACTAGAGTTTGAAGAACCAAGTTAAAGGCTGAGTTATTCAACAATTAAGGTGAGTTTACTGCTATATTGCATACATTTATTCTGCTGTGAATTCATGGCAATTCGTTATATACATGTAAGAACTCACGGGACGGTGATCGGAAGCCGTGAGTTCAAGTTATTCACTTGTAGCGGACTGTTTTGTGGACTGTTTTGTGTTGCTGTTGGGCTGCATTTTATATTACCGTTTTGTAGAGTATTGGAGGAGGCAGGGTGTGGAGAAACACCATATATATGTTGTGTTGTGGTCTGCTAGTTCTTCATAATATTTTTGGGTCGTTTGATACGACTATAGTGGCCGTCATATGTATGATGTGATTAGGTTGTGTGTGGACTGTTTTGGGAGGCTCAATATGTTTATTATTGATGTTGTTTAGGCTGTTTGGTGATTGTTTTGAATGGTGTGAAGTCATATATATAGGGGAGGCGCTGTCCGTTTCATCACAAAATAGGTTGTGATTGGTACATAATAGTTGCGACGCTTAAACGTTAACGATAGTGTCATTTCTCCTATTGTAGACTAAGGAGTCGTGACGTTGGCATAGCTTGAGGTTGTGGCAGTATATACAAGGTATGTGTGGCTATCCCTTTCCTTCTTTTGCACGACTCCGATTAACATAATGTAATGAACGAGCTTCCAAAGATACTCTATTCTTAGAAGCTAGCAGTACTTACATTGTTTCCCCTCTTATGGAACGATTGATGTTGATGTTGCTTCTCTTATTCTTATGTTATCAATCTTGTTGGTACTTCACGATTCCTATAAGGTTCATAGTGAAGAGTTAGTCCTAATAAGTTGTACATAGGATACCGACCTTACGTCACTCCGAAAGGTCTACAAGGTGTTTCCAGGAGTCGAACATGCATTATATATATGTATCTATTTTACTCTACCGAGTTGCGCTATAGTCGGCCGAGTACGGCACCTATTGTGCAACCACTAATCAGTTGGGTTTTACCGAGCTCCACATGGCTGGGTACGATTCTACCGAGCCTTATAATGGCCGGGTATGTTTTTACCGAGCCTATTACGTCTGGGTACGATATGATGATGATGATGCCCACAGAGGCGTATGTTTTAAAGATTATGTATTTATATATATGTATTATGCATTTCATGTCAGTAGCCCTCAGAGGTACTCAGATGTTACAGGTTGTATATTCTCTATCCCTGCTTACATTACTGTTCGTATTTATGGTTCTCTCCCTTACATACTCAGTACTTTATTCGTACTGACGTCCTTTTATTTGTGGACGCTGCATGTCATGCTGCAGGTCCTGATAGACAGGCAGGTGCAGCTCCCCCATCACAGTAGGTTGTCCAGTTCAGCGGTGATTGGCGAGATCCCTTCTCCGGACTTGCCTTGGTCTTGGTATGCATTTTTGTTGTAGACATTATGGGTATGTCGGGGCCCTGTTCCGGCTATGTTGCAGCACTTATGTTCCTTTAGAGGCTCATAGATAAGTGTCGACTCATGTATAGTTTGGTATGCCTTGTCGGCTGGTTTTTGTTGATTAGTCTTTCATTTTAGCGTGGTAGCTTGTACCATATGTATATAGTTTCTTGATTGTCTGGTCATCCCATGTTATGTAGGTTCACGCAATCATATTTTATTGTTGGTTGCCCATGATCCATGTCTACCATTTATATTGGTCTCGTTAGCCCTAAAAGATAATAAAGAAGGTTAGATAAAATGTACGTTGGTGCTCGGCAAGTATGGTCGGGTGCTAGTCATGGTCCTCCAGTTTGGGTCGTGACAAACTTGGTATCGGAGCAAGTCTGTCCTAGGGATTGTCTATGAGCCATGTCTAGTAGAGTCTTGATTATGGATGTGTAGCGCGCCACATTTATAATCGGGAGGCTACATGACATCTAGGGTTGTTACCTTCTTCCCGAATCTAGATCGTGCATAGAGTTGAGTCATAAGTGTTCGTCTCTAATATTCACCTTGTTTTCTTTCAGCAATGCCTTCGACTAGGAAACAAACAATTAGTAGACGGCTTGATACAGCTGTGGGAGAGGGTACCAGTCAGGTGCCCCAAGCCAGAGCAGGCCAAAGTGAGGCTCAGAGTGAGATGCCATCTCATACCTCATCTCCTCCGTCTCCTCCAGAGGATATTAGGTGGCACCCAGCACCTCCAGCTCCTCCGTCCGGCACTACAGACCAGGATATGCGGAGTGCTTTGCAGTTATTGACTAGCTTGGTAGCTGCTCAGGCTCAGAGGCAGAATACAGGTGCTGCTGATAAACCAGTTAGTACAAGAGTTCGTGATTTTATTAATTTAGACCCTCCAGTGTTTACCGGATCAGACCCCAAGGAGGATCCGCAGACTTTTATTGACCAGGTTCATCGTACACTACGGGTTATGCATGTTAGTGATACAGAGGTAGTAGAATTGGCTTCTTATCGGCTACGGGATTTAGCGGTTCTTTGGTATGATAGTTGGGAGAGATCCAGGGGTCCGAACGCTCCTCCAGCTGTGTGGAAGGATTTTTCTGAGGCCTTTCTTCGTCACTATTTGCTAGTTGAGATACGACGAGCTAGAGCTGATAAGTTCTTGAACCTTAGACAAGGTAATTTGAGTGTGCGAGAGTATAGTATGTAGTTTGATTCTTTAGCAAGGTATGCTCCCCATATGGTGACCGAGGTGAGTATAGGGTGCATGTGTTCGTGAACGGGTTGGGACCCCATCTGATTAATGAGTGTATGACAACCTCCTTGGTAGAAGGCATGGATATTTCCCGTATTCAAGCTTATGTCCAGACCTTAGAGGATCGTAAGCGCTAGCAGAGGGCAGATAGGGAGCACAATAGGGGCCAGCATAAGAGGGCGAGATTTGCAAGGTATTCTGATGACTTCAGAGGCAGCGCCAGGCCCCAGTCTTCGAGGAGTTCGGCGCCATCTGTAGCTAGTGCTCCTCCACAGTTTCGGAGGCCTCGATATGATCGATCCTATTCTGGTCCAGGTCAGAGTTCGCAGGCATCTGGATCGCAACATCACGGGGATACTAGTCAGACGAAACCCCCAACACCACGTTGTGATCAGTGCGGCAAGGCCCACTTTGGACTGTGCCGTCGAGGTTCTGATGCATGCTATTCTTGCGGACAGCCTGGATATATGATGAGGGATTGTCCAAACAGGGGAGGTAATGGTATGGCTCAGCCGACTAGATCTGTGTCTGGTTCTTCCTCATTAGTTCGACCTCCAGCACGGGGTTTTCAGCAGTCGACAGTTCGTGGTAGAGGTAGAGGTGCAGGACCGAGTTCGAGTGGTGCTCAAAATCGAAGATATGCTCTAGTAGGTCGAAAGGATCTCGAGTCGTCTCCAGATGTTGTTACAGGTATATTATCTGTGTTTTCTTATGATGTATATGCGTTGATTGATCCGGGATCTACATTATCATATGTTACACCCTTTGTGGCTAATAAGTTTGGCATTGAACCCGAATTGATAAGTAAACCCCTTGCGGTATCTACTCCAATAGGAGATTCTGTGATTGCTAGAAGGGTATATAGAGGTTGCACTGTGATGATTTGTAGTCGTCAAACCTCGGCAGATTTATTTGAATTAGAAATGGTTGATTTTGATGTGATACTGGGAATGGACTGGTTGGCCTCATGCTATGCAAATGTTGACTGTCGTATGAAGATGGTTAAGTTTCAATTTTCTGGTGAACCCGTCATTGAATGGAAGGGGAACATTGCTACATCGAAAGGTAGGTTTATTTCCTATCTTAAGGCAAGGAAAATGATCTCAAAAGGTTACATTTATCATCTTGTTCGCGTTAGGGATGCAGAGGCGAAGTTGCCTACTCTACAATCTATCCCCGTGGTCAATGAATTTCCAGATGTTTTCCCAAATGAACTCCCAGGCCTTCCTCCAGAAAGGGAGATTGAGTTTAGCATTGATGTGTTGCCTAACACTCAACCGATCTCTATCCCTCCATATAGAATGGCCCCGACAGAGCTGCGAGAGTTGAAGGCGCAGTTAAAGGACTTGTTGGATAAGGGCTTCATTAGGCCTAGCACTTCACTTTGGGGTGTGCCAGTCCTATTCGTGCGGAAGAAAGATGGGTCATTACGGATGTGTATCGACTATCGACAATTGAATAAGTTTACTATAAAGAACAAGTATCCACTTCCAAGAATTGACGACCTGTTTGACCAACTCCAGGGTGCCAAGTATTTCTCCAAGATTGACTTACGTTCAGGGTATCATCAGGTGAGGGTTAAGGAGAAGGATATTCCAAAGACGGCCTTTCGGACAAGATATGGACACTTTGAGTTCTTGGTGATGTCGTTCGGGCTAACAAATGCCCCGGCCGCTTTTATGGATCTCATGAATACTGTATTCAGGCCCTATCTTGATGTGTTCGTGATTGTATTCATTGATGACATTCCGGTGTATTCTCGTTCGGAGGAGGAACATGCGAGCCACTTGCGGATAGTATTACAGATGCTTCAGGATCGTAAATTATATGCTAAGCTCGCCAAATGTGAATTCTGGCTGAACTCAGTAGCATTCCTTGGCCATGTGATATCTGACGAGGGTATTAGTGTCGACACTCGGAAGATTGATGCAGTAAAGAATTGGCCGAGACCTACAACACCATCAGAAGTTCGTAGCTTCCTGGGGCTAGCAGGATATTATAGGCGATTTGTAGAAGGGTTTTCCTCTATATCAGCACCATTGACTAAGTTAACACAGAAAGCTACCAAGTTCCGGTGGTCTAACACTTGTGAACGTAGTTTTCAGGAGCTGAAGGATCGATTGACATCCGCACCGGTGCTCACTCTCCCTGGAGGAACAGAAGGATATGTGGTATATTGTGATGCCTCGGGTATAGGTTTGGGGTGCGTGTTGATGCAACATGGGAAGGTGATTTCATATGCATCAAGACAATTGAAGAAGCATGAAAAGAATTATCCAACACATGATTTGGAATTGGCTGCAGTAATATATTCTTTGAAGATATGGCGGCACTACTTATACGGCGTCCATGTTGACATCTACACGGATCACAAGAGTCTACAATACATCTTCAAGCAGAAAGAGTTGAATTTGGGGCAGTGTAGGTGGCTTGAATTACTGAAGGACTACGACGTCGAGATATTGTATCATCCCGGTAAAGCCAATGTTGTGGCGGATGCTCTCAGCCGTAAGTCAATGGGAAGCTTAGTACATATTGATGCAGGTAGATGGGGGTTGACTAAAGAGCTTCATAAGCTAATCAATATGAGAATCAGATTGTTAGACTCTGATGACGGAAGTGTTACTGTACAGAATACATCACAATCATCTTTGGTAGCCGAGGTAAAAGCACGGGAATATGAAGATCCTATCTTACTACGATTGAGAGAGAACATTCAGCAGTGTAAAATTACGGCTTTTGAGATCGGAGGAGATGGGGCACTGAGATACCAGGGCCGATTATATGTACCGAATGTAGCAGGGTTGCGAGAAAAGATTATGAATGAAATTCATCAATCCCGATATTCCATCCATCCTGGCTCAACAAAGATGTATCATGATGTCAAGGAGCAGTATTGGTGGGATAACATGAAAAAGTCTATTGTAGAATTTGTAGCCCAGTGTCCCAATTGTCAACAAGTAAAGATAGAACATCAGAAACCCGGTGGATTGCTTCAGAATATAGAAATTCCGACCTGGAAATGGGAGGTGGTTAATATGGACTTCGTTATTGGATTACCTCGATCTTATCATAAGTTTGACTCTATCTGGGTGATAGTTGATCGACTTACAAAATGTGCTCATTTTCTGCCAGTTAAGACAACTTACTAGGCTGAAGATTATGCGAAATTGTATATCAAGGAGATTGTTAGGCTTCATGGTGTGCCGGTATCTATTATATCAGACCGAGGAGCTCAATTTATGGCTAACTTTTGGAGGTCTTTTCAGAAAGGTTTAGGCATACAGGTGAATCTCAGCACTGCATTTCATCCGCAGACTGACGGACAGGCTGAACGTACCATTCAGGACATTGGAAGATATGCTACGAGCATGTGTTCTAGATTTTAAGGGAAATTGGGATGACCATCTTCCACTCATAGAATTTTCCTATAATAATAGCTACCATTCCAGTATTAAAATGGCCCCATATGAGGCACTATATGGGAGGAGATGTAGATCACCAGTTGGATGGTTCGAAGTCGGTAAAACAGGAATTATATGGGCCAGATTTGATTCACCAAGCCATTGAGAAGGTGAAAGTGATACAGGAACGATTGAGGACGGCACAAAGCAGGCAAAAGTCTTATTCCGATGTCCAACGTCGTGATCCAGAATTTGAGGTTGGTGATTGGGTTTTCCTGAGGATTTCACCAATGAAGGGTGTTATGCATTTTAGGAAGAAATGTAAGCTGAGTCCAAGGTATATCGGTCCGTATAAAATTCTTCAACGAATTGGACAAGTTGCTTATGAGTTAGAATTGCCATCCGAATTAGAATTTGTCCACCCGGTATTCCATGTATCTATGTTGAGGAAATGTATTGGAGACCCTTCTCGAGTTGTCCCTATCAAAGATGTTCAAGTTACAGAGGATCTATCATATGAAGAAGTGCCACTAGAAGTGCCAGTGGCCATATTAGATCAACAACTCCGCAAGCTGAGAACAAAAGATGTAGCTTCCGTCAAAGTATTGTGGAGGAACAAGAATATGAAAGAAATGACATGGGAAGCGGAAGAAGAGATGAAGTCTAAATACCCTTACCTATTCCGGAATGATGATAACAAGGATGTTGGTGGAACGCAAGATACATTATAAAGGTGAAATGGCTTTATGAGGTAAGCAATAACTTGAGAACTCTCTTCCTTAATACAAAGTGGTGATATGTAAATAATGTCTATGTCCATAATGCTTTGTGTAGCCTTGTGTGGTCATACTTTGATCTTCACTGCTTGCAAATTTTGCTAGTGACCATTTTATAGGGGAAAATTGACCAAAAATGTCCGCTAGAATCCACGATGATTTGGACTCCCCATAAACCCTTACATTCGAGGACGAATGTTCCTAAGGGGGAGGGTGTTACAACCCATATCCACACACGTTAGTTCATGCCATAAGTTAGATAACACAAATCCAAGAAGGAATTATCCTTGAGATGATAAGAAGTTAATCCGATTAATCTTAAGTGATACAAGGGTGCATAAGGGTGATTAACAAGTATTAGAAGTTAAACGAATCAAGGATGATGTAACTCGTACTTTTGGGTAAACCTATAGATGCTTAGTATACTTAGGAGGTCATGATTTAAGGTATTTGAATCATATAATATCCGTATCATAATTCTTGAAGTCAAATGAGTTATGAAACAAAAGTCGACAAAAGTTGTTGCAACTTAGGTTCATAGTTTTACCTAAACTTTAGGTCAAATGTTATTAAGTCTTTCTCCCAATATAATTCGAATTACGGGGTGATCTACCCACCAAATTGAAGATCTATGAGTCTAGTTTCCAACGCATTAAATGGTTTATCAATACGACATTGGAATAGAGAGATATAGATATTTTTGTGAGACTGCACAAGCTGCTAGGTGCAAGTAGGTGGGTCAGCTACTTGGTTAAATGTCGGCCCAAAAGAGGGAATTTCGGGTCAGAAAAGGAGCCTATTAAAAGGCTTATCTTCTGCAATATATCCCTCTTTATATTTCACAAATAACCAGACCTAAAATGCTGCAAACTTCCTTCCAAAAATTATCCACAAACCCTAATTGATTTTCCCTCTCTTTCAAGTTCAAATTGGGGGTAAACACTAGAGTTTGATGAACCAAGTTAAAGGCTGAGTTATCCAACAATTAAGGTGAGTTTACTGCTATATTTCATACATTTATTCTGCTGTGAATTCATGGTAATTCGTTATATACATGTAAGAACTCACGGGACGGTGATCGGAAGCCGTGAGTTCAAGTTATTCAGTTGTAGTGGACTGTTTTGTGGACTGTTTTGTGTTGCTGTTGGGCTGCGTTTTATATTACTGTTTTGTGGAGTTTTGGAGGAGGCAGGGTGTGGAGAAACACCATATATATGTTGTGTTGTGGTCTGCTAGTTCTTCGTAATATTTTTGGGTCGTTTGATACGACTATAGTGGCCGTCATATGTATGATGTGATTAGGTTGTGTGTGGACTATTTTGGGAGGCTCAATATGTTTATTATTGATGTTGTTTAGGCTGTTTGGTGATTGTTTTGAATGGTGTGAAGTCATATATATAGGGTAGGTGCAGTCGGTTTTATCACAAAATAGGTTGTGATTGGTACATAATAGTTGCGATGCTTAAACATTAACGATAGTGTCATTTCTCCTATTGTAGACTAAGGAGTCGTGACGTTGGCATAGCTTGAGGTTGTGGCAGTATATACAAGGTATGTGTGGCTATCCCTTTCCTTCTTTTGCACGACTCCGATTAACATTATGTAATGAACGAGCTTCCAAAGATACTCTATTCTTAGAAGCTAAGCAGTACTTACATTGTTTCCCCTCTTATGGAACGATTGATGTTGATATTGCTTCTCTTATTCTTATGTTATCAATCTTGTTGGTACTTCCTGATTCCTATAACGTTCATAGTGAAGAGTTAGTCCTAATAAGTTGTACATAGGATACCGACCTTACGTCACTCTGAAAGGTCTACAAGGTGTTTCCAGGAGTCGAACATACATTATATATATGTATCTATTTTACTCTACCGAGCCGCGCTATAGTCGGCCGGGTACGGCACCTATTGTGCAACCACTGATCAATTGGGTTTTACCGAGCTCCACGTGGCCGGGTACGATTCTACCGAGCCTTATAATGGCCGGGTATGTTTTTACCGAGCCTATTACGGCGGGGTACGATATGATGATGATGATGCCCACAGAGGCGTATGTTTTAAAGATTATGTATTTATACATATGTATCATGCATTTCATGTCAGTAGCCCTCAGAGGTACTCAGATGTTGCAGGTTGTATATTCTCTATCCCTGCTTACATTACTGTTCGTATTTATGGTTCTCTGTTTTTACATACTCAGTTCTTTATTCATACTGACGTCCTTTTATTTGTGGACGCTGCATGTCGTGCTGCAAGTCCTGATAGACAGGCAGGTGTAGCTCCCCCATCACAGTAGGTTGTCCAATTCGGCGGTGATTGGCGAGATCCCTTCTCCGGACTTGCCTTGGTCTTGGTATGCATTTTTGTTATAGACATTATGGGTATGTCGGGGCCCTGTTCCGGCTATGTTGCAGCACTTATGTTCCTTTAGAGGCTCATAGATAAGTGTCGACTCATGTATAGTTTGGTATGCCTTGTCGGCTGGTTTTTGTTGATTAGTCTTTCATTTTAGCGTGGTAGCTTGTACCATATGTATATAGTTTCTTGATTGTCTGGTCATCCCATGTTATGTAGGTTCACGCAATCATATTTTATTGTTGGTTTCCCATGATCCATGTCTACCATTTATATTGGTCTCGTTAGTCCTAAAAGATAATAAAGAAGGTTAGATAAAATGTACGTTGGTGCTCGGCAAGTATGGTCGGGTGCTAGTCATGGTCCTCCAGTTTGGGTCGTGACAACTGAGTTCGTTTGTCAGTCTTCAAACTTCAACTTATCTTGGGCCAACACTAGTATCAAGAACAAGTACCCGTTGCCGTGCATTGAGGATTTGTTTGACCACTTGTAGGGTGCTAGGGTGTTCTCTAAGACCGACTTGAGATTAGAGTACCACCATTTGAGGATTTGGGACTCAAACGTCCTGAAGAGTTATTTCCGTATTAGATATGATCATTATGAGTTTCTGGTGATGTCTTTCGGCTTGACTAATGCCCCAACAACATTTACGGACCTGATGAATAGGGTGTTCAGACCTTATATTGATTCCTTTGTCAATGTCTTCATGGACTACATCTTGATGTACTCACGTAGCCTGGGGAGCACGAGTAGCATTTGCGAGCAGTGCTTCAGATATTGCGAGAGAATAAGTTGTATGATAAGTTCTCCAAGTGCGAGTTTTAGATAGAGTCTATGGCATTCTTGGGGCATATTTTGTCAGGATAGGGTATTAAGGTGTATTCCAAAAAGATTGAGACAGTTTAGAGTTGGTCACGTCCTACTTCAGTGACCGATATCAGGAGTTTCCTAGGGTTAGCAGGTTATTATAGATGATTCATGCAAGACTTTTGATCTATTTCATCACCTCTGACTAGATTGACCCAGAAAGGTGCTCCTTATTGTTGGTCTGATGATTGTGAGGCAAGCTTTCAGAAGCTCAAAACAGCTTTGACTACAACACTAGTCCTAATGTTGACTTTAGATTCAGGGATGTATACGGTATATTGTAATGCTACAGGCATTGGCTTGAGTTGTGTATTGATGCAGAAGTATTGATGCTTCACGCGAGTTATTGCATATGCTTCATACCAGCTGAAGATTCATGAGAAGAATTATCCTATGCACGATCTAGAGTTGGCTGCGATTGTTCATGCTCTTAATATATGGAGGCATTATCTGTATGGGGTGTGATGTGAGGTTTACATTGATTATCACAGCTTATAGCATTTGTTAAGTAGAGGGATCTCAATTTAATGTAGCATAAATTGCTTGAGTTACTGAAAGATTATGACGTCGCCATTGTTTATCATTCGGGCAAGAAAAATATGGTTGCGGATGCCTTAAGTAGGAAAGCAGAGAGTAGAGGTAGCTTGGCATTCATTTCAGCAGAGGAGAGGCCACTTGCCTTGGACATTCAATCCTTGGCTAACAGAATTGTGAGGTTAGATATTTTAGAGCCCAACCAAGTCCTTGCGTGTGTTATTTCTCAGTCTTTATTATTAGGATATATCAAAGTCTGGTAGTTCGATGACCATATTTGGCAGTTCTCAAAGAGACAACGCTACAAGGTAGTGCCAAGGAGGTTTCTATTGGAGACGATGGTATTTTTTGACTCTAGGGTCTCCTATGTGTTCCTAATGTTTATATCCTGAGGGAGAGGATTCTAGAAGAGGAACATAGTTCACAATATTCCATTCCTTCAGGTACTAAAAAAATGTATCGTGACTTGAGGCAGCATTATTAGTGGCGGAAGATGAAGAGAGACATAGTGAAGTATGTGGCTAGGTGTTTGAACTGCCAGCAGGTTAATTAGGAACACCAGTGGCTATGTGGCTTATTTCAGTATATGCCTATGCCAGAGTGGAAGTAGGAGCGCATTACTATGGACTTAGTAGTTGGGTTGCCCCGGACCTTGCGGAAGTTTGATGCAGTATGGGTCATTGTTGATAGGTTGACCAAGTTGGCACACTTTATTCCGGTTGTGACTACTTAAACTTTAGAGAGATTGAATCACATTTATATTTGAAAGATAGTATGATTGCACGGTGTGCCTATTTCCATCATATCAGATAGAGGTCCTCAGTTTACTTCCCATTTCTGGAGAGTCGTTCAGAGTGAGTTGCGGACCCGTATGGATCTTATCACAACATTTCATCCTCAGACCGACGGACAGTTAGAGCAGACAGTTCAGATTTTGGAGGACATGCTCAGAGCATATGTCATTGACTTTGGAGGATAGTGGGATCGATTCTTTCCCTTGGAAGAGTTTTCTTACAACAAGAACTATCAATCCAATGTAGAGATAGATCTATTCGAGGCTTTATATGGGCGGCGATGTAGTTCTCATATCGGGTAGTTTGTGCCTGGTAAGGCTAAGCTGTACGGTACAAACTTGGTAAAATATGCCTTGGAAAAGGTAAAGTTGATTCAGGAGAGGCTTCTCAAAGCTCAGTCTAGACAGAAGTGTTACGCGGATCAGAAGGTGCATGATTTATCATTCATGGTTGGCATGAAGGCCATCTTCAAAGTCTCGCCAATGAAGGATGTTATGAGATTCAGGAAGAAGGGCAAGCTGAGCCTAACGTTAATTGGCCCATTTGTGGTGTTGAGGCGTGTGGGAAGGTTTCTTACAAGCTTGCTTTACCCCCCAGCATTTCGGGAGTTCATCCTATTTTTAGTGTATCGATGTTGCGTTAGTATCATGACGACTTGTCCCACGTGTTAGACTTCAGTACTATTCAGCTGGATGAGAGTTTGGGTAATTAGGAGGGGCCAGTTGCCATTATTAAAAGGCAGGATTGCCAGTTGAGATACAAGAGGATTTTCGCGGTAAAGGTCTAATGGATAGGCCAACCAGTTAATGAGGTGACCTGGAAGTCGGAGGAGGACATGCGGAGCGGATATCCCCATTTTTTTCCTAGATCTGGTACTTTTTTATGTTCGTTCAAGGACGAACGTTTGTTTAAGAGGTGGAGAATGTAATGACCTGACTGGTCATTTTGCTTTTTAGAACCCCGTTCCCCTAAATAAGACTTCCCGTGCTTGCTTTAACTAATTTACGACCTGCGGGGATGGTTGGTTCAGGATTTGGAAGAATTTGGGTTGAAATAGGCACACTTGATTCCCTAAGATTTTCTTAAAAGTCTAAGTTTGACTTTGGTCAAAATTTTTGGTAAATTGGATCTGGACTTGTGTTTTGATAGTCCTGGAGGGTCAGCAGGAAAATATAGAACATGGGCGTATGCTCGGAATCGAATTCTGAGATCCCTACACCGAGTAATGAATTTCTAATAAAAATTGTTAAATGGATATTCTAAGGATTTAATGAAATTGAATATTTCTTGATCTTGTTGGTATTAGTCTTATATGTTGGTTCCGGATCCCGCCATAGGTCTAATATAACATTTAAGACTTGCAAACAAAATTTGGTGTCAATGTGAGTAGTATAAGTACGCCTCGGCGCGTTAGAAGTAAATGGAAGAGGTTGAAGTTCATAAGTGTGATTCAATTGATTTTAGGGGGTGATTCTTAGATTAGCGATGTTTTGGGAGTTCCGAGGGTTCTAAAGAGTTTGTTTTATGATCTAAAACATGTCTGTATGTTCGGACGGGGCCTATGGGCACCGAGCATCAAACGAATAAGGCTCGAGTGAAGTTGGAAAAATTAGCAAGGAGCTAAAGCTCCAGGTATCTGTCATAACCACACCTACAATTGGTCAGCCGCAAGTGTGAGACCGCATGTGTGGTCGATTCATCGAAGAAGCGGCCAAGGGGAGGAGCCAAGGAGCCACAGATGTGGCTCCTTCTCCACAGAAGCGGATGCACACGAGCAACTCCAATACCACAGAAGCGGTCCCAGCCCCTTGGCCAATTTCATAGATGCGACTCCCTCTTGCATAAGCGAGACCACAGATGTGGTCTCCCAATCGTAGATACGGAAATATCTAAAGAAAGTGCCTTCATTTAATACAGGAATGTATCAATTTTGACACATTTTCACCATTGTTTGGGAGACTTGGGAGCTTCCAAACAGAGATATTCCACCTAGCATCTTGAGATAAGTTCATCCCACTTATTTCTAGTTTAATACTTGAGTCTTGGGTAGATTAACACATAAAGATTAAGGAAAAATCATGAGATTAGAGCAAAATATTGGGTTTTGATAAAAGTTATATTTAACCATGAAATGTTTTGTGGAATGAAGTAGAAATCATATATTATTGATCCATAGGTTATAAAGAATAACTTTCTTCAAAAATTTTTGGAATCTGGGCGCGGGGGCACGGGTCAAATTTTAGGAAACTTGTGTTTAGGGTTGGCAAATTACTTTAATAGTTAGAATGCAAATTTGTGAGATTGTATTTACTAGTTCCTACCTCGTTTAATTAGTTTTAAATCGTTCGTCTCCAAATTGAGGGTTTGAGCACGTTTTTGGTATCAGAAGTATACTTTGGGGAGAGGTAAGTCTCCTTTCTCACATTGTAAGAGGAAATTATCCTCATAGGTGTAATAATTGAACAATTTGCCACTAAATACGGGGGCTACGTATACACTAGGCGACGAGAGTTCGTATGTAGCGACTACTATGTTAATTGTTCGGGTAGTTTAGGACCCATATCATGCCATATTTGTGAATGTTTATATCTTTTCATGCTAATGAGATCACTCAAGATATTCTAAACACTTGGAAATGAACATATGTGAACGTATGCACTTGTTTGAACACTTGTATGAGTTATTTGAATATAAATGCGCTTTTATGCACCTTCTTGATGATAATTGATATTTGTTCATGGGATACTTACTGGGTACATATTATTTTTGTACTCATACGATGCTTCTATACTTAATTGTACAGGATCTGAGGCAGGTATATCTGATTACCCATCTCGTGCGCGTTCTTGATCATATTCCGAGACTTCCACGGTGAGTTGCTCCCTTCCTATGCCGTGCATCAGCTTGATGGAGTTTCTCTTACTTTTGGTTGTCTATTCTATTTTAGATAGTAGGATAGATTTACTCTTTTGGATATTCTACTAGACACCCATATACTTATGACACCATGTCTAGGCACACACATTGGTAGACTATTCTTTTGGGATTGCATAATTATTTTTGCACGTTACTATCATTACCTATTTTAAATCTAAATTAAGAACTTGTTGTAAATGCTTTAGTAAATTAAAATTTGAACTTATGAATATTTCTGCATTGGCTTGCTTGGCAATGGTGTTGGGCGCCATCACGACCTATAATGAAATTGGGTCGTGATAATTCCCGTCAACCTTTTCATTATCTCTAAGTGCTACTTCAGCAATTGCCCGTGTGGATGCTTCCTGTTGGGCTACTTCTCATGCAGCTAAACCAACTATCTCCTCGTCGTTCTTAGCCATGTTCTCTCGAGCAGAAGATTGCCCCAAGAATTTTTTGGTGAGATATTTCTCTTTCCTGAACTATCGCATATGTTTTTCCACCTCTAGATCATATGGAATCACTTCCTTAGTAGAAGATCAAGTTGTACACCAAAGAGCTTAATTTGTTGCCTACACACGGAAGAGAAAACCCGTGAAGAATAAAATAAAATTAGTTCCTGAAGTAGCACTAAAAACTAATTTGAACACTATTGATTGCCTATCACGGACAACGGCGTCCAAATTTGACGAGTGCAAATACAATACAAAATTAATGCTCGCTAGCCAAAGATAGTACAACTAAATTATCGTGTCCACATGGATTGGGTTTAAATAATTCTGTAGTAATTTATGGTTTTATGATATTCAGGATGATCAAAACATGATTTGGAATGATTACAAACTACAATTAATTACTAAAGTTAAGCAATTGATAATTGACTGCACAGAACTAGCGATTAGCAGAGTTGGTTACTTATCAATATTAGAAATATGGATTTTGACATGATAGGTGAAAGATTGTTATTCTGGATATGATGTTGTTATATTTCATTCTTGAGGTTCTATCGATTAGCATATACTTCATTAATCCAATTCAGACTTTTCTCTCGATTAAATCAAAATATTTCAAATAAAGTAATGTTAAGTGATGTGAAACTTGCAAGAATCTACCGGTTGGATCAATCTAAGAGAAACTTCTCACAAATATTTCTCAATCATAATTTAAAAAGTAACTCAAAATCTCTCTCGATTGCTTCAAATAATCACCAAATAAACTAAGGCATATGCTGCAATGGTATTCAATAGCATGTTCCTCTTTCTATTAAACACTATAAAGTATAAAGTCACAACTCTATTAAAGTTCCTTTAATAAATTCAAGCAAATAAATAACAATCAAATCCATAAACAACAACCAAGTCACCAACGGTGATGATCTGGCCCGTCGTCACGGGAGTTACCGCCCCGTTTCTCTCATAATATGTTCCTCTATGGTTTAATATCAGTGTTTGAGTTGATCGGATATAATTGGTTTGGTTTTAGCTGGAAATGAGGCACTTAGCCTCTTAGAAGGAAGCTTGTTTTAAAAATGTCAACCAGAAGTTGACCATGTGCTTAAAGGGCTCGGATATGAATTCTGGTGCTTCGGTTAGCTTCGGGGGATGATTTGTGACTTAGGAGTGCGATCGGAATCGAATTTGGACGTCCGGTGTAGAAATAGGCTTGAATTAGCGAAGTTCAAATTTTGGCAAATTCTGGTTGGTAGGCAAGATTTTGATCCGAGGGTCGGAATAGAATTCTGAGAGTTGCAGCAGCTTCGTTAGGTGATTTTGGATATATCTGCAAATATTTTGGTCATTCGAACATCGTTTGATCGGGTTTTTGATCGAATGTGAGATTCGAAAGTTTTAGTTTAACTTAGACTTGAATCCGTCGTGAATTGATGGTTTATGTGTTAGTGGACGTGTTTTGATGATTGAAACAAGTTCGTATGATATTTTGGAGAAGGTTGGTGTTTTTGTTTGGGGTCCCGAGGGTCTCGAGGTGATTTCGGGTGTTCAAATGGACTGGTTTTGGTCTTGGAAGATAGCAAATTCTGTTGTGGGGTATTGTAAAATTTTATTCATTGCGTTCGCATGATTAACGCGAACGAGTAGGGTATTTTGCGAAGGCCTAGAAATTAGCCTTTGCGTTCGCGAATGCGAGGACGCAATTGCGAAGTTATGAGTCTTGGAGGATTGCGATCGCGTGAGGAACGTCGCATTCGCGTAGGCCTGGGAAGTGGGCCATCACGTTCGCGTAAGAGGGCCTAGGAGCCCAGATCAGGTAAATCATCACGTTCACGGAAGATGAGACGCATTCACGTAGAGGGAGGTTGGATGTGCATCGCGTTTTCGTGGTAGGGGATGTGTTCGCGTAGAGTATTTTTGAAATTTTAAATTATTGGTCTTCGCGTTCGCGTGGCTATTGTCGCGAACTCGATGAAGGAAATACATGGGCAGACAGAAGGGTTTATAAACATTTCCTCCGCGAGCTAGATTTATTTTTCACCATTGTGAAGCATACTTGGGAGCTTTTGACGAGGGATTAAGAGGGTTTCGACTAAGATTCGATTGGAGGTAAGTTTTATGAGTTAAATACATGATTTTATTGAAGATTCATCCTTGAAATCTTTGAAAATTGAGTAAAAATTGAAGAAGTTAGGGCTTGGTTTTTGGGAATGAAAAATTGGAATTTGAAGGGGCAATTGAATCTCGTGACGAGACGAGGATTGTGGAAATGTGAATTTTGTAATCTTTCAAGAAGTGGCTTGGGGCTCGGGTTTTTCTTTGTTTCTCAAGTTTTTTCGATTGGGTTATGGTTTATTGTCCTATTATAACGTATCCCTTATGGTT
This sequence comes from Nicotiana noctiflora, assembly GCA_032618575.1. Taxonomy (NCBI): domain Eukaryota; kingdom Viridiplantae; phylum Streptophyta; class Magnoliopsida; order Solanales; family Solanaceae; genus Nicotiana; species Nicotiana noctiflora. The sequence continues at coordinate 124,322 of JASVEL010008381.1, read as the reverse complement.
TTGAACAAATTCTATACGCGAGGAGGTAGATTCGAGAGGGAAAGGCTTGGCGAACTAGATATTTGGCCAGCTAGAGGTGAGTAATACTTGTGAATGATATTCAGAGTGTTTAAAACCCTGGATTTGCATATCTTAGTGCTGTATTGAGGTTACTTGCACGCTGGACCTGAGCGTGGGGTAGAGCACCTTTGGGGATTGTGACTTGATCCGTCCCGATTGTTGGTTTTACCGCATATTTGCAAATGATTTGTTGTTATTATTATGACTTGGGCTCATTGCCATACTTGGGGCTTATTGCCAATTGTTTGAACTCCTATGAACTATCATTTACTTTTTTCCCTCACTAATTGAAATATTATTATTGAACTCAGTCCATGTAAATTACCCTGTTTCGTAAACTCAGCCATTATTTAGTCAACTTGGGGTTTAAACTGATAATTTCACTACTGTTGTGCTGAGTATTATTTGTTTACAGTTGCTCGAGGGGCTGTTGACTGTATTTAGTTTGATTGAGGCTGAGGACCTAATGTGAGGGCATGTTGAGCATTGTGAGGAGGCTTTCAGACCTTGCACTAATATTATTCAGGCTTTCAGGCCTTGTTGATAGCGCTTGGGCTGTAGGAACCCCTCCGGAGTCTGCACACCCACAGTGAGCGCGTGGGCCCTTTTGAAATGGACAGTGGTAACAATGTCACTGTCATATGTGTTTCAGTCAGGTAACAACGACTGACCAGTCAGGTAACAATGACTGACTAGTGGTAACAATGACACTGAAACATGCTTTGGTCAGGAAATAATGGCTGACCCTACTTGTGTATTCTTGTTTATATGATTTCTTACAAAGAGAATGTCTTGCTATGTTTTCACGGGTTTCTACTGTTTATTTGGTTTACTACTTGAGATAGCATTATCTGTGCACTTTTGGGATTTTATACTCTCAGTTGTTATTCATTTTTATTACCACTGAGTTGGAAGTACTCACTTTACTTCCTACACCATGTGTGCAAATCCAGGTCCTTCTTTACAGGTTGTGTAGACATTTCTGTGATCAGCAGGCTTTCTTATTCGGGAGAGTTTGAGGTAGCTGCATGGCGTTCACAACCATTGACTCTTCCTCATGTCATTGTCTTTTATTTTCCGTACTTTCAGACATTTAGAGAGATTATGTAGTAGGGTATTATTCTATTCTGTAGAGCCTCATATTCGTGACATCGGGTCCATGGTTAGGCTATATGCTATGTTTTGCTAAACATCGGTATTTTTCACCTGTATTTTCGTATTTTACTTAAATGGTTTAATATTCAATATTTCACTTATCAAATATCGGTTATCAATTGGGTTGATTATGTGGTTAATGGTCGGGCTTGCCTATTAGTGTACTGAGCGCCATCACGACTGAGTTTGGGGTTGTCACAAGTTGGTATCAGAGCCTAGGTTACTTTGTCTCACGAATCATGATCCGATTTAGTAAAGTCTCGCAGATCAATATAGAGATGTCTGTATTTATCATCGAGAGGCTGCAGAACCTTTAGGAAATCTTCAAATTCTTGAAATTCTTGTCGTGACTTTGTTGATCCGAGAACTAAACTTCTGTATTCTATTCTCTTGAAGATGGTGAGAACTCGTGCTACCAAATGTGGCGGACGACCACCATTGCCAACTATTAGAGGCCATGGCAGTGGTCGTGGTTGAGGTAGAGCAGCGGGGGCAGTACCGGTTGACCCACCAGTTGCCCCTATTCAGGACCAGCCTTCAGTTAGAGATGCTCCACCAGCTCCTGCTCAAGCACCAGCTGTGCCTATTGTGATTCCGGGTCTTCAAGAGGCCCTAGCTCAGATTTTGTCTGTTTGCGCTGGCCAGGCTCAAGTAATCTCGGCTACTACTGCAGCAGCTACATCTCAGACTGGGGGTGGTTATCAGACCCTCGCAGCTTACACTCCTGAGCATCTAGTGCAGGGTTTGTAGACACTAGAGGGACCACCAGTTCAGCAGGTTGCCCCAGTCCAACCAGTGGCCCCAGTTCACCCGGTTGTCATAGATCCGGAGGATGGGGTTCCAGTGATGCCAGATGATGACCAGCGTCATCTAGAGAGGTTCAGCAGGCTTTCACCTCTAGTATTCAGCAGTATTCTAGGGGAGGATGCCCAGGGTTTTCTTGACAAGTGTCAACGTATGCTTCGGATAGCAGGGATCTTAGAGTCGAGCGGGTATCATTTACTACCTTTCAATTCTCAAGAGTAGCCTTTACTTGGTGGGAGGCATATGAGCGGCGTAGGCCGATAGGTACGGCACCATTGACATGGCAAGAGTTCTCCACTATCTTTCTGGAGAAGTGGGTATCACGGTAGCAGAGAGAGGAGCTATACAGGTAGTTTGAGTGGCTTCGGTAGGGAGATATGTCTGTGACGCAGTATTAGGTGAGATTCTCTGAGTTAGCTCGTTCTGCTCCATGGATAGTTCCTACTGATCAGGAGAGGATCAGGCAATTTGTTGACAGATTCATTTATCCTATCTGTATTCTGATGACTTGAGAGAGGGTCATGATCCATACCTTTGAGGATGCAGTGGATATTTCTCATGACTTTGAGACGGCTCGCCGTCGGGAGAGAGAGGAGAGGGAGGCCAAGAGGCCTCGAGGATCAGGTAGCTTCAGTGGTGCTCTTTCTAGGAGCCAAATGCAGCAGAGTAGAGGTCGTTCTTTTAGGCCTCCACAGCCAGCTCGTTCAGAGTACCTTGGGTCATCTTCTAGTCGGGGTTATAAGGCTCTCAGCAGAGTCAGCCATCTCTTAGTGCACTCCCAGCGCAGAGTTCGTCTCATGCCCTGTCTGTTCAGGGTTCCTCCAGATCGAGTACGTCAGCCAGTCATTCTGATGCACGGGGTTCCCTTCAGACCCATTCCCCAGCACCAGAGAGTTGTTACGAGTGCGGGGAGGTTGGGCACATGTGGAGGCATTGTCCTCAGCACCGCAACAGTTAGTCTCAGCAGATGGATCAGCCCTTATCTTCTGGTCCATCTTCTTTAGCACCCACCCCACCAGATAAGGGTAAGGGTCAGGCATCTAGGGGTCGCCCTCTAGGGGGAGGCCGGTCATGTGGTCAGGCTCGTTTATATGCCCTTCAGGGCCGGTCAGATGTTATTTCCTCGGATGCTGTCATCATAGGTATTATTTTAGTCTGTCACCGAGATGCCTCAGTCTTATTTGATCCTAGTTCAACTTATTCCTATGTAAATTCATATGTTTCTCATCATTTGGGTACGATTCAAGGGTATCTTGCATTACCTGTGCACGTATCTACCCTGGTGAGGCGATACTATTATTGTAGACCATGTATATCGGTCCTATCTTGTTACTATTGGGGGTCTGGAGACCCGAGTTGACTTACTACTATTGAGCATGGTTGATTTTGATGTTATTTTGGGCATGGATTGACTATCCCCGTGCCATGCTATTCTAGACTGTCATGCAAAGACAATCACATTGGCTATGCCGGGTATTTCGAAGATCGAGTGGCATGGTATGACTGATTATGTACCCAGTAGCATAATTTATTTCTTAAATGCCTAGCGGATGGTTGGTAAGGGATGTTTATCATATCTGGAATTTGTGAGAGATGTTGGAGCTGAGACTACCAGCCCTGATTCCGTTCCCGTTGTGAGGGATTTTCTGGATGTGTTTCCATCGGACTTGCCGGGCATGCCGCCAGATAGGGATATTGATTTCGGTAATGACCTGCTACCGGGCACTCAACCTATCTCTATTCCTCCCTATCGTATGGCACCAACTGAGTTAAAGGCATTGAAGGAGCAGCTTTAGGAACTCTTAAATAAGGGGTTCATTCGCCCGAGTATGTCATCGTGGGGTGTACCGGTGTTGTTTGTCAAGAATAAAGATGGCTCAATGAGGATGTGTATTGATTATAGTCAGTTGAACAAGGTAATAGTGTAGAACAAGTATCCTCTACTGCTCATTGATGATTTGTTTGATCAGCTCCAGGGAGCGAGAGTATTCTCAAAGATTGATCTTCGTTCAGGCTATCACCAACTGAAGATTAGGGATTCTGATATCATGAAGACAGCGTTCAGGACGAGATATGCGCATTATGAGTATCTAGTTATGTCTTTTGGGCTGAGTAATGCCCAAGCCACGTTCATGCATTTGATGCACAGCATGTTCCGGTCGTATCTGGATTCCTTTGTGATTTTTTTAATTGATGACATCCTGGTGTACTGTCGTAGCCAGGAGGAGCATGCTCAACATTTGAAAGTAGTATTGCAGTAATTGTGGGAGGAGAAGATTTATGCAAAGTTCTCCAAGTATGAGTTCTGGCTCGGGTCTGTGGCTTTTCTGGGACACGTGGTGTCCACTAATGGTATATAGGTTGATCCGAAGAAGATAAACGCAGTGCAGAGTTGGCCTAGACCGACCTCAACCACTGAGATCCATAGTTTCCTTGGGTTGGCAGGATATTATCGCCGGTTTTGTTCAGGAATTTTCTTTTATTGCATCACCCTTGACCAAGTTGACTCAGAAGGGTGCTCTATTTGTGTGGTCCGAGGAGTGTGAGGAGAGCTTTTAGAAGCTCAAGACTGCTTTGACCATGGCTCCAGTATTAATATTTCCATCAGCTTCAGGTTCCTACACTGTGTATTGTGATACCTCGAGAGTTGGCATAGGATGTGTGCTGATGCAGGAAGGTAGAGTTATTTATTATGCTTCTCGTCATTTGAAGCCCCATGAGAAGAACTACCATGTGCACGATTTGGAGTTAGCATCTATAGTCCATGCTCTGAAGATTTGGAGGCACTACTTGTATGGAGTTTCTTGTGAGGTGTATACCGATCATCACAGCCTTCAGCATATGTTCAAACAAAAAGATCTTAATTTGAGACAGCAGAGGTGGCTTGAGTTGCTTAAGGATTATGACATTACCATATTGTATCACCCGGGGAACACTAGTGTAGTGGCTGATGCTTTGATCCGGAAGGCAGTTAGTATGGGCATCTTGGCTTATATTCTTGTTGGGGAGAGGTCCTTCATAGCTGATGTTCAGGAGTTGGCCAATCGGATGGTGAGATTGGATATTTCAAAGCCGAGTCGGGTGTTTGCTTGCGTTGTTTCTCAATCCTCCTTATATGATCGCATCAGAGAGCGTCAGTATGATAATCCACACTTGCTTGTCCTTAAGGACAGAGTTCAGCATGATGATGCCAGGGATGTGACTATTGATAGTGATGGTGTGTTGAGGATGCAGGGCCAGATTTGCGTGCCCAATGTGGATGGACTTCGGGAGTTGATACTAGAGGAGGCCCATAACTTGCGGTATTCTATCAATCTAAGTGCCGCGAAGATGTATCAGGATTTGAGACAGCATTACTGGTGGAGAAAGATGAAGAAGGATATTGTAAGTCATGTAGCTTGGCACCTCAACTGTCAGCAGGTCAAGTATAAGCATCAGAAGCCCGGTGGTGTGCTTCAGCGTATTGATATTCCCGAGTGGAAATGGGAGAGGATTACTATGGACTTTGTGAGTGGTCTCCCTTGGACAGCGAGGAAGTTTGATACAGTGTGGGTGATTGTGGAAAGTCTGACCAAGTCCACGCACTTTATTCTTATATGTACTCCCTATTCCTCGGAGCGGCTGGCAGAGATTTTCATCCAAGAGATTGTGAGGTTGCATGGGGTCCCAGTTTCTATTATATCAGATAGAGGTACTCAGTTTACTTCTCAGTTCTGGAGGACATTTTAGTGAGAGTTGGGTTCACAGGTAGAGTTGAGCACGGAGTTTCATCCTCAGATGGACGGGCAGTCCGAGTGTACCATTCAGGTATTGGAGGACATATTGCATGCCTATGTTATTGACTTTAGAGGTTCTTGGGCTGATTATTTGCCTCTTGCAAATTTTTCGTACAACAAGAACTACCAATCCAACATTTAGATGGTTCCATATGAGGCTTTATATGGGAGACAGTGTAGATCTCCGGTTGGTTGGATTGAGCCCCGCGAAGCTAGGTTGTTAGGGACAAAGTTGATCCAAGATGCTTTGGACAAGGTGAAGGTGATTCAGGAGAGACTTCGTATAACCCAGTCACGCTAGAAGAGTTATATGGACTGGAAGGTCCAAGATGTATCTTATTCAGTGGGTGAGAAGGTCTTGCTGAGGTTTCGCCTATGAAAGGCGTCATCAGATTTGGAAAGAAATGGAAGCTGAGTCTGAGATTCATTGGCCCTTTTGAAATACTTAAGAGGATTGGAGAGGTGGCCTACATGCTGGCTTTGCCACCCAGCCTATCAGGAGTTCATCTGGTATTTTATGCGTCAATGCTCCGGAAGTATATTGGGGACCCATCTCATGTGTTGGATTTGAGTAAAATTCAGTTGGATGAAGACTTGATTTATGATATGGAGCCTGTAGCTATTTTGGGTCGACAGGTGCGGAGATTGAGGTCTAAGGATATAGCATCAGTGAAGGTGCAGTGGAGAGGTCGGCCGGTGGAGGAGGCCACTTGGGAGACCGAGCGAGAGATGCAGAGCAGATATCCTCACTTGTTTGAGGCTCCAGGTATGTTTCTTGACCCGCTCAAGAATGAGCATTTGTTTTAGTTGGGGAGGTTGTGACGACCCGGCCCATCGTCACATGAGTTACTGCCCCATCTTCCCCATAATATGTTCCTCTATCATATAATATCACTGTTTGAGTTGATCGGATAGAGTTGGTTTGGTTTTAGCCGGAAATAAGGCACTTAGCCTCTTACAAGGAAGCTTGTTTTAGAAAAGTCAAAACCTCGTGTTTAAGAGTGAGAATTTTGATTTTCAATTTATATCTATTGATTTGTCTCCCTTATCTGTCCTGGACTTGTATTATGCTGATTGCACTAAACAAACAAATAAATGATATTTGTTTTCTAAGTAAAATTTTAATATAGGTATATTAGCGTGTTTTTAGTATGTCTTTGATTACATAGATAAGCTCAGTTGTTGTTAGATTTACACTATTTTCTCTATTTGTTTTCTTTTTTTCCTCGACAACACAAATTCAATCTGAATGTAAGTGGTTACTATTCATATTGGGTCTTGTGTGGGTATGGGCTATGTTGTATTGGGCTCCAATTTAGAGAGAACTTCATTTATATTTTATCGGACAAAACAAATATCAATCGGCAGCCTACAAATTGACCCATACAAGTCATAACCTAAAAATAATGACAAGTGTTAGCTGTTGCCTCCCATCCCTATCTTTCTTTCGTACTCTCTTTCTTCTTCTCTCTTACGCCAGCAACCCATAGCTGTGGTTCCATGGACGCTTTTCTCTTTTTTTTTCTCTCTCTCTTGATGGCTTATGTGCAATCAAGAAAAAAAAATGGAAAATTCCTTCAACACCAAAAAAACCCACCCCAACCAACCCACCTCACATCTCCCAAAATTTTACCCAGCTGGCGACGTCGTAAAACCCTTGTAACAAACACAAGCCAAAACCCATAAAATTAAGATCATGTATTACACCTAGAACCGTACTAATTTCTTGGCTGGAAGATTTAAGGATAAAAGGGTTGTGTAATTAAAAGCAACTTAAGTCTGGGATTTTGCTTGTTACTGGTCCCTTTAAACTTAATAAAGTTCCATTAAGATGTGTTAATCAAGCTTATATTATTGCTTTCGACTAAAGTTGATGTTAGTACGGTAAATGTTGAGAAGATTGACGATAAGTATTTTGATAAGGTAGCTGAGAAGAAACAGAAGAAGGGTGAAGGCGAGTACTTTGAAGAGAAAAAAGATGTTTGTTTTCATTTGTTCATTTTCTACTTTAATTTTTTATTGTTTAAATTATATTTTTGTATGTTTAAATATAAATGTGAAATGTAGTGAGTATCTAGAAACATTCTCTTGGATACTTTATTCGGTTCTAGAAAATCTGAAATCTTATATATTAATTCTTGTTTGTAATTCATGATTTTGGGCTATCTGGGTTTTGAATACAAATATGCTATGACCCCAATTTATTGCCATCGCAAACTTATGATCCCAGATCTATTATGGATAAGAAAATATACAAAATAGACTATCATTATATAATTTGTATACAATTGATATATAAAAATAGACTCTCATCATACAAAAAATATACAAAACAAATTGTCACTTTACAAAATAGATTATCACTATACAAAAATATATAAAATAGACTGTTACTATACAAAAGATATACAAAATAGACTATCCCTATACAAAATAGACTGTTACTATATAAAAAACATACAAAATATAGTGTCACTATACAAAATAGATTGTCACTATACAAAAAATATACAAAATAGACTATTACTATACAAAATATATATATAAAATCGACTCTTACTATACAAAATAGACTGTTACTATATCAAAAAAATAGAAAGTAGAGTGTCACTGTACTAAATAGACTTTTACTATACAAAAAATATATAAAATAGACTGTCACTATAATAGACTATTACTATACAAAAAATATATAAAATAGAATGTGATTCAATTCTTAGCTAATATTACTAGATCCAGAAGTACAAAATACAACTTAAAAGGCAAAAAACAGTTGCTCCATCGCACCAAGTAGGGGTCAGACCTATAACCTTCAGCTTAGGAAATGGATACCCTATCCACTGAGCTACAAGCGCTTGTATTGTCATGCTCATTCGTTTCGGCTACTATATGCAATATGTTTGGGCCGCAGGCAAAAAATGATTACTCTATCGTGCCAGGAGGGGTCGAACCTGCGACCTTCAGCTTAGGAAATAGACACCATATCCACTGAGCTACATGCGCTTGTGTTGTCATACTCATTCCTCGGCTACTATATGCAATATATTTGGGACGAATGGCTATTTTTTGTAGGTAGTACAAAACAAGGGCTATTAAATTTTGAGTGGATATAGAGGGTAATTTTCTCTCTAATTTACTACGAGCAAAAACCATAAGACAAAAGTTCATTTCTATCCATCCGTTAGAAAGTAATATCATCCGGTAGCCATAAAACCCGGCAACTAAAATTCGCTAGCCATCCACTTTCCAATGGCTTCTAGGCCCCTCGCCCCTTTTTTATGCAGTATCTTATTGTCACGACCACAACCCGGTCATGATGGCGCCCAGCACACTACTAGGAAAGCCCGACCATTTTTCATATTCATCCCAACTGATAAACCGAAGTTGATAAATAAAACCGTAAATAATTAAGCCATAATACTGATGAAAGTACTGAAGTTTAACAAAATATAGAATATTCCCCAACCATGGACCCGGTGTCATGAACATGAGCCTCTACATACAGAGTATCATCCTACTATATAATGTGTCTAAAAATATGATAGTGCAAAAATAAAAGATAAGTATAGAGGGGGAAGTCAACGTCTGCAAATGCCATGCAGCTACATTGACACTCCCGGAAGCAAATCTGCTGATCACTGAATCTACTCAGCCTGAGAAGAAGAACCCGAATCTGCACGCAATGTGTAGGGAGTAAACTGAGTACTCCAATCCAGTGATTAATAAACATAACTAAAGTTTGAAAGTAAGGAAACACAGAAAATGCACAATGTAATTCTCTATCTACCAGTTTAGATCCACATAAGTAAAAACAGTAACCAACAAGTATTACAATCAAAGAAGAATGCAATACATATAACGGTACACTGAAGTACCGGTTGCAGCGTGCAGCCCGCTCCACATGTTTAACATCGACAACACTTACTAGGGGTATGTACAAACTCTGGAGGGACTCCTACAACCCAAGCGCAATATCAGCCATGTCGTGGCATGAAATAGGCTCACGACCTCAATATTAATATATCATCGTTGTGGCGTGAAGCCCGATCCATAACAAGGAAGTTATCCTCACAATCGGGTCCTTGACCCATCTCAGTCAAATAAATGCATAGCCAATCGTGCATGACATACTATCGGGATATTAGTGTTCTTATCCTTTTTCATTTAATATTCATAATTAAAAACACAGTTCTTGTTTATTTTAATAGTAGAAAACATGACTGAGTGTATGTGATATGCACATAAGTAAGGTAAAACACATAAGGATCCCCTATGGATTCTACAGGTCGGCACAAGGCCCCAAACACGGCAATAAGCCCAATTCACAGTGATAAGGTATGCATCTCAATCGCCCATATAGGATAAATCACACTCGGGATGGATCGAGTCTTTATCCCCAATAATAAATGACCCCGCACTCATCGTGGAATGCATGTCACACCTTAATATAGAGTTACGATGTGAAAGTCTAGGGTTTCAAACCTCAGAGCAACAGTTACATCAGTTACTCACTTCTAGCTGGCCAAAGACTAGCTTGAAATGCCCTTTCCTCTCGAATCAACCTCCCCGCGCATCGAATCTTGCCAAAACCACAATGAATACATTACAATAGGCCAAGGGAATATAACCCAAATAAAAAGACTCAAAAACATCAAAAATCACGAAGTTGGCAAAACCCGATCCCTGGGCCCACTTCTCAAAATCTAGAAAATTTTACATCAATACGATGCTTATCTTGCCAGGAGTCTATACATATCAAATTCACAAGAATCGGAGTTCATTTTACCCTTCAAATCCCAAGTTTAAGCCCTCTTACGTTTCAAGCCCTAACCTCCATTTTTAACCTTTAGTTCCTTGTGTTTTTAGTGTTAATCAATGTTATACACAATAATATCATAATCTAAGTCCAAGCATCATTACCTGATGATATCCCCCGAAACCCACTTCAAAAATCACCTAAAACCCTCTTAGTTCGAAGTCCAAAATGTTTGTTCTTTCAAAATTCGCGAAGAAGACTTAATTTAATATATGCCCAGGTCTTTTCGCTTCAGCGACCCAGAATGCCGCTTCTCCGGTTCTTCCACCGCTTCTGCGGTTTTGCATCAAGGCACCCTGGACTGTTTCTGCGGTAAAAAATCGCACATGCGATGACCGTTTTTGCAGAAACCCTTCTATTTCTGCGAAATTGCCAAGCCCCTCTAAAACCGCTTTTGCAATCTACCCCACCGTATCTATGGAACCGCTTCTGCGGTCCCTTTTACGCACATGCAGAAATACCAGATACCAGCAGTCCTAAATCATGCAACAACTCCAAAATTCTCTAATTAACCACCTGAACTCATCCCGAGGCCTCTGGGACCTCAACTAAAAGCACAAATATGATCTATTACCTTATTCAAACTTGCTCGAACCATCAAAACATTGCCGTTAACACCAAAATCATCAAATTTCAACCAATCTTATCAAATTCTTCTGAAACTCACATTCGATCAAAAACTCGACCAAACGACGTTCGAATGACCCGAAATTTTGCATACATATCCAAAATCATCTAATGAAGCTACAACAACTCTCAGAATTCATATCTGAGCCCTCTAACCATATCTAAAACTCTCTCAATTCATATCTAAACCTGAAACTCCCTTCTAAGAGGCTATATGCCTTATTTTCTACCAGAACCAATCCAATCACACCCGATAGACTCTAGTACTGATATAGAAACATGAAGCAACACAATAAAAGAGAAATGGGGCGGTAACTCTTGTGATGACGGGCCGGATCGTCACATCTTGCCATCAGTTTCAGGTTCTTACACCATGTATTGTGGTGCTTCGAGAGTTGAGATTGGATGTGTGTTGATGCAAGACTCAGATATGAATTCCGAGAGTTTCAGTAGCTTCGTTAGGTGACTTTGGATATATCTGTAAGTTTTTACTTTATTCGGACATCAATTGGTCGGGTTTTTTGATTGAATGTTGGTCTCGGAAGTTATAGTTGAAACTTAGGCTTGAATCCATCTTGATTTGATGATTTTTGTGTTTAAGGACGTTTTTTATGATTGGAACAAGTTTGTATGGTGTTTTGGAGTAGGTTGGTGGTATTGGTTGTGGTCCCGGGGTCCTCGGGTAATTTCGGGGGTTCAACGGATCATTTTTGGCTTGAGGGGAGATCAGATTTCGGTTGTTATAAAGTTGTAGGTTTTTGTTCACTACGATCGCAGGGGGTCCTGCTACAATCACGTAGAAGGTTTGGGGAGGCTTCAATTTTTGTTCTCTGTGATCGCAGATGTTGGTATGTGATCGCATAGTTGGTGGAGTTTGTTCTCTACGATCGTAGATGAAGGTGTGTGATCGCGTAGTGTAATGGACCGGGGGTCCCAGTGGATTCTTTTGTGTTGTGCGATCGCGTGTCATGTGTTGCGACCACATAGTATTGGATGGTAAGTCAATGCGATCGAGCAGTGCTAATTGTGATCGCATAAGTCATTTTGGGAGGCATGAAAAGCTTGTTCAATGCGATCGCAGGTTAGGTGATGCGATTGCATAAGGTGAATACCTGGGCAGACAGAAGGGTTTTATAACATAACATCCGCGAGCAAAAACCCATTTGCACCATTGTTGGGCACATTTTGGAGCTATTGGACGAGAGAGTAAGAGGTTTTCACCTAGATTTCGATTGGAGGTAAGTTTTATGGGATAATTCTGTGATTTTATCATAGAATCATCATCTAAATCTCTGAGAATTGGGAGGAAATTGGAGGAATTAGGGCTTGGTTTTTGGTTTTGAAAATTTGGAATTTGAAGGGGCTATTGGACTCCGATTTTTATAAACTTTATATGTATGGACTCGTGCCGAGATGAGGATTCCGGAAATGTGAATTTTATAATTTTTCGAGAAGCGGTCCCAGGGCTCGGGTTTTGCCAACTTCGTGTTTTGGGTGTTTTTCAAGTTATTTTGATTGGGTTATGGTCTATTAGCCTATTTGATGTATTCCTATTGGTTTTGATCAGATTTGGCACCCGCGAAGGTCGATTCTATAGGGAAAGGCATTGCGGGCTAGTTTCGGAGTCGGTTCGAGGTGAGTAATAGATGTGGATGATGACCTGAGGGTTTGAAACCCCGGTATATCACTCTGTGATGATGTATTGAGGTGAGACACGTACTCTATGGTGAGTGTGGGGTTGACTGTGATTAGGGACTATGGCTTAGTCCGACCGAGTGGCATTGTACTATGGTGTTGGCTATTAATGAGCCGGTACACCTCCTACTTAGATGGTTATGGATATATTTGGGCTGTGTGCCGGTTATTTGGATCCCGTGAGGATTGTTATCACTATTTCTATTATTATAGCATATTTTCATGATATCAGTCCAGATCTAATCACTGTCTAAATATGAATTGCAAATTCTGAGATTTTTGGAAACTTAATTCTATAATTAGTGTTAAATAGAACCAAAAATGGTAAGTATTTGTGCCTGTGAGGCTTGCATTGCATGTAGCTGAACTGATAGTGGATCGGGCAGCGCGCTGCAGCATATGTCACTATGATATTGCGCTTGGGCTATAGGAGCTCCTCCGGAGTCTAAACCCCCACAGTAAGCGCGGGTACCCAAATGGATCAGGCTACGCATCGTAGCGTCATGTTCATGTGCATTTGCATTGCATTCATGCATTTATACTATCTGCTCTATAATGGCTGTAGACCTCCGAAAAAAAGACGTGTGTAGAACTGAACATTGAAGAAATCTCAAGAGAAATAAAAGATTTATTGTTTTCCCTGACTATTAAAAAGGAAATGAAACATTGTTATAGCTTTACTGTGTGGTATTTTGGGATTTCTTGCCTTCAATATCATTAAACATGTCTATTACCACTGAGTTGGAAGTACTCACTTTACTCCATGCACCATGTGTGCGGATCTAGGTACCTTAGGGCAGTGTTGAGCTTTTAGCGGCTTTTCAGAGTATTATCTGGAGTTGTCGAGGTAGCTGCCTCCCGACCCCTCTCATGTTTCTATGTTTTTGACTTCCGTGTACTCAGATTATTATACATTCAGTATTACTATTACACTATTCGGTAGAGGCTCTTGACTTGTGACCACAAGATCTGTGGGAAGGTTATTGTACTAGTTATTGGGTTAATTTTTTTATAAACTTGTTAAATTTCAGACATTTCGTCGCTGTTAATAATTTTTGGAATAAGGAATGTGAGCTTGCAGCTCAAAAATATGTGTGATAGGTCGGGCTTTCCTAGCAATGTGCTGGGCGCCATCATGATCGGGTTTGGGGTCGTGACACAAGACTAACACTAGAGTTGTGGTCAAAGCTGTCTTGAGCTTCTAAAAGCTCTCCTCGCACTCCTCCGACCATACAAATGGTGGACCCTTCTGCGTGAACTTGGTCAAGGACGAAGCAATAGATGAAAAACCCTGAACAAACTGGCGATAATACCCTGCCAAACCAAGGAAACTCTGAATATCTGTGGCGGAGGACGGACTAGGACAACTCTGCAATGCCTCTATCTTCTTTGTGTCAACCTGAATACCATAAATAGACACCACGTGTCCTAGAAAAGCCACATACCCAAGCCAGAACTCACACTTGGAGAACTTTGCGTAAAGCTTCACCTCCCTCAACCTCTACAATACTACTCTCAAATACTGAGCGTGATCCTCCTGGTTACGTGAGTACTCCAGGATGTCATCAATGAAAACAATCACAAATGAATCCAGATACGGTCGAAACACACTATTCATCAAATGCATGAACGAGTCGGGGGCATTAGTCAACCCAAAAGACATAACTAGAAACTCATAATGCCCATATCTCATCCTGAAAGCCATCTTCATGATATCAGAATCCCTAATCTTTAGCTGGTGATAGCCTGAATGGAGATCAATCTTAGAGAATACCCTTGCTCCTTGGAGCTGATCAAACAAATCATCAATGCGCGATAGTGGATACTTGTTCTTCACTGTTCTTGTTCAACTGCATGTAGTCAATGCACATCCTTATTGTGCCATCTTTCTTTTTCACAAACAAGACCGGTGCACCCCACGATGACACACTCGGGCAAATGAACCCTTTATCTAGGAGTTCCTGAAGTTGCTCCTTCAACTCCTTTAACTCAATTGGGTCCATACGTAGGGAGGAATAGAGATGGGCTGAGGGCCCGGCACCAGATCAATACTGAAATCAATGTCCTTATCCGGCAGCATGCCCGACAAATCTGCTGGAAACACATTAGGGAAACCCCTCACAACGGGAACCGAATCAATACTAGGAGTCTCAGTTGTGACATCTCTCACAAAAGCCAAATACGATAAAAAAACCTTTCCCAACCATCCG
Source organism: Nicotiana noctiflora (assembly GCA_032618575.1). Classification (NCBI taxonomy): domain Eukaryota; kingdom Viridiplantae; phylum Streptophyta; class Magnoliopsida; order Solanales; family Solanaceae; genus Nicotiana; species Nicotiana noctiflora. The sequence goes on along the minus strand of JASVEL010008381.1, from coordinate 109,179 downwards.
CTGGGCCTTTAAGAAAGAGATTACCCTGCTGCGTGCATAATCGGTCGATCCACGCCCCTCAATTCTCGGAATACCTGGCATAGCCAAGGTGGCTGTCTTTGCATAATAGTCCAAAATAGCATGACACGGAGATAACCAGTCCATGCCCAGAATAACATCAAAGTCTACCATGCTGAAAAGCAACAAATCAACTCGGGTCTCCAGACCCCTAATAGTAACAAGACAGGACCGATACACATGGTCCACAATAATAGTATCACCCACCGGGGTAGATACATTCACAGGTAAAGCAAGACACTTTCGGGTTGTACCCAGATGTTGGGAAAATATGAAGACACATAAGAGTATGTAGATCCGAGATCAAATAAAATAAAAGCATTCCTGTGGAATACTGAGATAATACCCGTAATAACCACATGTGATACAATGGCGTCCCTCATGTATGGGAGAGCATAGAATCGAGCCTGACCACCACCAGATCTGTCTCCACCCCTAGGGCGGCCCTGGCTGACTGGCCCCCACCCGTACCTGACTGGGAGCGTGCTAAAATAGATGGAGTAGAAGAGGAGGGCTAATCCCTTTGCTGAGACCGACCACCATGAAGTCGAGGACACTGTCTCCTCATGTGGACAAACTCACCGCGCTCGAAGCAACTACCCAACGCTAGAGAAGGGGACTGATGGAACCCCTCGCACTGGAATGACCAGCCGATGTGCTCTTTGCATAAGAACCCTGAGCTGAATGGGCATATAATAAGTTCTGAGCTGGGAGGTCACTAAGTGAAGACTAGCTCTGCTAGAAACCCTGATGACCACGGCCTGAAGATGCCCCGCGATACTCTGGACAAGCTGACTGATGAGACCTGAAAGAACGACCTCTACTCTGCTGAACCTGGCCCCTAGACAGAGCACCAATGAAGCTACCTGATCCTCGAGGCCTTTTGGCCTCCCTCTCCTCTCTTTCCTGATGGCAAGCCGTCTCAATATCACGAGGAATATCAACTACATCCTCAAAGGTATGACTCAGAATCCTCCATCGAGTCATCAGAATACCGATGGGATAAATAAGTTCATCCACAAACCTCATAATCCTCTCCCGAGCAGTCGGAACCATCCATGGAGCATAACGAGCCAACTCTTAAAATCTCACCTCATAATGTGACATAGTCATATCCCCCTAACGAAGCCACTCAAATTGTCTCTGCAGCTCCTCCCTCTAAAATTGCGGTACCCACTTCTCCAGGAAGAGAGTCGATAACTCCTTCCAGGACAAGGGCGTTGCAAGTATCGGCCTACGCCACTCATATGCCTCATACCAAGTAAAGGCTTCTCCTGAAAACTGAAAGGTGGTAAATAATACCCGGCTCGAATCCAAGATCCCTTTTGTCTGAAGCATACATCGAAACTTGTCGAGAAAACCCTGGGCATCCTCGCCTAGAACACCACTAAAAGTAGGAGGTGAGAAGCTACTGAACCTCTAGAGATGACGCTGCTCATCGTCAGGCATAGCTGGAACCACATCACCCTGAACCGGGGCAACCGGCTGAACTGGGGCAACATGCTGAGTTGGTGGCGCCTTTGGAGTCTGCAAACCCTACACTACCTGCTCATGCATGCGAGCAGCGGGGGTCTAATGACCACCCCCAGTCTGAGAGTTAGATGCAGCAGTAGTGGCTGAGACTGCTTGAGCCAGGCCAGGCCAGTGCATACTGATAGAATCTGAGCTAGAGCCTCCTGAAGACCCGGAATCACAATAGGCCGCCTGAGCAGGTGCTGCTAGAGTCTCTACAGCTGGAGGCTGGTCCTGTACGGGGGAAACTAGAGGATCTACAAGTGCTGCCCCTGCTGCACTACCTCGACCACGACCATGATCGTGCCCACGCCTCTAGTGGGTGCTAATGGCGATCGTCCACCACTTCCGGTAGCACGGGTTCTCGCTATCTGCGAGAGAATAGAATACAAAAATTTAATTCTTGGATCAACAAAGTCCCACAACAAGAATTTCAAGAATTTGAAGTTTTCCTAAAGTTCATGCACCCTCTCGAGGATAAATACAGACGTCTCTGTACCGATTCGCGAGACTCTACTAAACCGGCTCATGATTCGCGAGACCAAGTACTTAGGCTCTGATACCAACTTGTCACGACCTCAACCCGGTCACGATGGCACCCAACACGCTACTAGGAAAGCCCGAACATTTTCTATATTCACCCCAACTGATAAACCGAAGTTGATAAATAAAACCGTAAATGATTAAGCCATAATACTGATGAAAGTACTGAAGTTTAACAAAATATAGAATATAGCCCAACAATGGGCCCAGTGTCATGAACATGAGCCTATACATACAGAGTATCATCCTACTACATAGTCTGTCTAAAAATATGATTGTGCCGAAATAAAAGATAAAGATAGAGGGAGAAGTAAACGGCTGCGAACGCCATGCAGCCACATTGACACTCCCGGAAGCAAATCTACTGGTCACTGAATCTACTCAGCTTGAGAAAAAGAACCTGGATCTACACGCAAAGTGCAAGGAGTAAAGTGAGTACTCCGACCCAGTGAGTAATAAACATAACTAAAGTCTGAAAGTAAGGAAACACAGAAAATGCACAATGTAACTCTATGTCTAGCAGTTTAGATCCACATATGTGAAAACAGTAACCAACAAGTATTACAGTCAAGGAAGAATGCATGAAAAGATGCAACACATATAATGGTACACTCTAGTACTCGCTGCGGCGTGTAGCCCACTCCACATAGTTAACATCGATGGCACTCACTAGAGTGTGTACAGACTCTGGAGGGGCTCCTACAACCCAAGCGTAATATTAGCCATGTCATGGCATCAAACTGGCTCACGGCCCCAATATTAATATATCATCGCTGCGGCATACAGCCCGATCCATAACAAGGAAATCATCCTCACAATTGGGTCCTCGACCCATCTCAGTCAAATAAATGCATAGCCAATCGGGCATGACATACTATCGGGATCTTAGCCCTCCAATCCCTTTTCATTTAATATTCATTATTAAAAACACAATTCTTGTTTATTTCAATAGTATAAAAATATGATTGAGGGTGTGTGATATGCACACAAGTGAGGTAAAACACATAAGGATCGCCTAAGAATTATACAGGTCGGCACAAGGCCCTAAACACGGCAATAAGCCCAATCCACAGTGATAAGGTTTGCGTCTCAATCTCCCATATAGTAGAAATCACACTCGGGATGGACCGAGTCTCAATCCCCAATAATAAACAACCCCGCACTCATTGTGGAATGCGTGTCACACCTCAATATAGTGTTACAATGTGAAAGTCCGGGGTTTCAAACCCTCAGAGCAGCAGTTACAACAATTACTCACCTCTAGCTGGTCAAAGACTAGCTTGAAATGCCATTTCCTCTCGAATCGACCTCCTCGCGCATTGAATCTGGCCAAAAACACAACAAATACATTACAATAGGCCAATGATATATAACCCCAAACAAAAAAACTCGAAAAATATCGAAAATACGAAGTTGGCAAAACCCGAGCCTCGGTCTCGAAATCTAGAAAATTTTACATCAATACGACCCTTATCTTTCCCGGAGTCTATACATATCAAATTTACAAGAATCGGAGTCCATTTTACCCTTCAAATCCCAAGTTTAAGCTCTGTTTAGTTTCAAACCCTAACCTCCAATTTTAACATTTAATTTCTTGGGTTTTCAGTGTTAATCCATGTTTATACACAATAATATCATAATCTAAGTCCAAGAATCCATACATGATGATAGCCCCCATCAAATATCGCCCAAAACCCTCTTAATTCGAAGTCCAAAATATTTGTTCTTTCAAAATTTGCTAAGAATACTTAATTTAATATCTGTCCAGGCCTTATCGCTTCTGCGACCCAGAATGCCGCTTCTGCGATTTTTCATCAAGGAACCCCGGACCGCTTCCGCGGTCTAAAACCGCACATGTGATGACCGCTTTTGCGGAAACCCTTCCACTTCTGCGGAATTGCCAAGCCCCTATAAAACCTCTTATGCGATCTACCCCATCACATCTGCAGAAACGTTTCTGCTGTCCCTTTTTAGCAGATGCAGAAATACCAGATACCAGCAGTCCTAAATCATGCAACAATTCCAAAATTCTTCGTTTAACCACCCGAACTCATCCCGAGGCTCATGGGACATCAACCAAAAGCACATATATGATCTATTACCTTATTCAAACTTGCTCGAACCATCAAAACATTGCCGTTAACACCAGAATCATCAAATTTTACCCATTCAAAGCCTAAGTTTATCAAATTCTTTCAAAACTCACATTCGATCAAAAATCCGATCAAACGACGTCTGAATGACCCGAAATTTTATATACATATCCAAAATCACATAACAAAGCTACAACAACTCTTGGAATTCCATTCCGACCCTCGAATCAAAATCTCACCTATCAATCGGAATTCTCCAAAATTCAAATTTCGCCAATTCAAGCCTAATTCTACACCAGACCTCCAAATTCAATTTCGATTGCACTCATAAGTTACAAATCATCCTTCGAAGCTAACCGAATCATGAAATTCACATACGATCACTCTAAATATATAGTCAACTTCCGATTGACTTTTCCAAGATAAGCTTCCTTCTAAGAGGCTAAGTGCCTCATTTTCAACTAAAACCAATCCAACTCTACCCGATCAACTTAAACATTGATATTGAAACATAGAGCAACATAATATGGGGGAAACGGGATGGTAACTTATGTGACAACGGGTCGAGTCGTCACATCTATATTTCAAATCCAATACTTTGAGAGATTATTATTTTAAGATTTTGAAGTTTGCTTTATGTTCAGTTTCTACTTGTATTTAAATATCTAATTATTTTAAGTGCGTTGGTGAAGTTATTTTGCATGAAAAAAATTTGTTTATTTATTTTTTATTGCAAAAAACTATTTATTGCATTTCAATGTGATTCTTAGGTAAATTTGTTACTTTTACATTATAAAAAATAATTTAATAACATATTTTAAAATTTTAATATGGTACTTAAATACTTAATTTTGGGGTAATTTGATTAAATGACCTTGCAAATTCACAAAGAAAGGATATGCCAACTGTAAAGGGATGTTTTGGTGGCTGCATACAAATGTATGTCTTAAGCTCACTTTTTAGGGTTAAAACTGTAAAGTATTATCATAGACAACTAAAGAGCACTGTAGAGAATTTAACCACCTTTTAAGAAAGGTGTTAACATCTCCAAAGCCTCAAACGGGAAGAAACACGTATTCCAGGAATTCAAGTGCTCTTGATTTCGTTTTAAAAGTGAAAAAGGAAAATCATTGGCTAAAGAGAGAGGGGCAACCACCCTTTGAATAAAAAACCCAAGATCTTTGTTATTGTCTCATTTTTTTCTGGGTTAACATTGTTTGCTAGGAAAATCCTTTGGTTTTCACCAAATAAATTTACATTTTCACATGTATGTCATTAGTTGATTTTGATGGGAATCATAATTTCAGGACCACCATTAGTATATATTACATGGATATTTATGTATTTCTTTCGGTAAACATAGATCCGAATTTTGATATATTACAAAATATATACAAAATAGACGTCACTATATAAAACTTATACAAAATAAACAGTCACTATACAATTTTTATATAATAGACTGTCACTATACAAACCATATATAAAAATAAACTGTCATTATACAAAAAATATGCTAAATAGAATCTCACTATACAAAATGTATACAAAATAGACTGTCATTATATAAAAATATACTATATAGACTGCCAATATTTATATACAATAGACTATCATTATATAAAATATACTTCCACTATACAAAATAGGTACTAAATAGACTATTACTGTATAAAAATACAAAATAGACTGTCGATATACAAAGAATATACAAAACTGACTATCACTATACAAAAAATATGCAAATAGATATTTCGGGCTATTAGATGCAATAAGTTTCGGTTGAAGGGACATTTTGTGTCAGTGAAAAAAATACGGGCTATTAATATTTTGAGGGACTATAGAGGGTAGTTTTCTAAAAATATAAATAGGCAAAATTTAAGAAATATTTTCACAAACTTAGCAGTAATAAGTATTTTATACACAAGGAACTAAATAATTACATTCATAGCAGAAAGCTTTCAACCATGCCCCTAATATCATGCTTTCACAATGTTCATTTCCTTAAAAATAAAATCAAAGGACTTCGGTAGCCCATCTTTAGTATCCCAGCAGCAGTAATTGCCAATTTAATACTCAATAATTGATTGTTATCTTTTATCTCTCTTCTACAAATAAAATTATCTCTAATTATGATTTTATTGGTATTTTCTCTCTCTTTAAATTATGATAACGTTATATTTGGTGGTATAACCATATTTTATTGGTATAATGTGAATGCTTGTGTAATAGTGTATACTTGGATGAATAAGTGATATTTATAAAACTTAGCTATGATATATATCATATAATTTGTATAATACATTACAAAATTAATTAATACGTATAATATGAAGTATAAATTAAAATATTATTAGTATAAAATAGATTTTATTGGTATATGTATATGTAACGACCCGAACGGTCGTTTTGAGTCCTAGCGCGTCGTTTATTAGTCTGAGGCCATGAGCAGCTTCATTTCAGGTGCTATGACTTATACGCGTGGTCGAAATTGAATTTTGGGAAGATCAGAGTTAATTTGGGAAGAGAATTCTCATTTTATAAGCTTAAAGTTAAAGTAATACTGTAGGATTGGAATTTTGAGTAGACAACCTCGGAATTGCGATCTGAAGGTTCCGGCAAGTTCGTGTGATGATTTTGGACTTGGGAGTATGCCTGGATCGGGTTTTGAATGACCCGGGAGCATTTGGCGCCTATTATGAAAATTGGCATTTTGGAGGGAATTTCATAAGTTTGGGTAGAAGTGAATTCCAGTGTTATCGATGTCGGTTTGGGATTTCGAGACTAGGAGTAGCTCCATATGGTGATTCTGGAGTTGGAAGCCGATCTAAAGTGAATTCGGAGGTCTGTAGGACATTTTGAAGCCATTTGGATATACAGAACGCGTCTAGAATCCGCTAAAGATTGTTGAATTGTATCATGGTCGGGACATGGCCTCGACCTACCTATCAAACCTGTATATATAAAATGGACTCTAAGGTCTAGACCCGGTAACTCTGATGAAGTGGAGCTTACCAACAAAGATGATGTTTGACTCAATTTGCGGAGAGGGTTTGTCCAATTATCAATCAGGACCTGCAAGTGTGAAATTCAGCGCCTATGGAAAAAGGGACGTCAGAACAAAATATTGCACCGAGTATCTAAGGCAACTGAATAACTGAATTCTAATATTGAACTAATAATATATTAACTGAAAGTAACTGAGAGTTAAAGATGAACTGAAGATATGTGTTGGCCCAAGTTCACGTGAAGTTTTGAAGAATGACAAATGAACTTAGTCATGGACCAGGTCCATCATGTGAGGCATAGTGTTTATCAACCTGGATATATTAGATACACGTGAAGGAGATAACTCTTAATGATCAAACAACAATATCTCCTGAACTAATCAAAAATGTTGCATATTGGATGAGGAGAGAAAATCTCCTCATGGAAGAGGTCACAATCTGGATAAAGGATAGGGTTGGAGTTTGTATTTTTCATGGACTCAACTTTGATGGAAGATCAACAATTGAGTCTCAATCAAACTTTAATTACTAACTCATTAAAGAATAGGGATTGTTCTCTTTTACACGTATTGCACAGATGCAGAAGTTAAACTAAATTGAGAGCAGAAGAGCGAGGCAATTTTGCAAGCAATTTATGCATTCTTGAAGCTACTTGAACAAAATAGAAGAACCAGTTCCTTTGTGTCTCTCTTTTATTCTAGTTCAATTGTAGTAGATGTTTTAAACTGGTACCTTTCCAGCTTTCATAAAAGCAATTATATTAGGTACTTTGAGTATTCAAGTTAAAGTTAACTTGAAGATGTCGCAAGAGTTGAGGTTGTGTGCCACACTGAGATTAGAGTTTAATCCTTATGTTTACAAAGAGTTTTGTAAAATTTTGCTTTGGCTCGGTGATTTAGTGAAGTGTTGGGGAAAACCCTTCTGAGTAGTAGGTCGTCGTTTTTTACCTTTTGAGCCAGTTGTTTTCCATGTAAAAATATCAGTGTTCTTTATTTTATGTACTTTAATTCTGCAAATAGTAGTAGAAAGTACACATAGAAGAACCAGGTTCTTCTAGAGTGAAAATTGGGTACCACACAAATCACACCCCCCTCTCTTGTGTGGTATTGACGTTAAGAACATCAATTGGTATCAGAGAAGGTTATCCTTGAAGAGGCTAACAACTTAGGGAAAGATAAACATGAGTGCACCACTTGGGAACTAGGAAGGGCAATGCACTGTCTGGCCTCCACTTTTCAATGGACAGTACTATTCTTGGTGGAAGAACAGGATGAGGGATCACATCATAGGAGAAGACTATGAACTCTGGTACATAGTCACTAATGCTCCTTTTGCAACCACAAAGTAGAATGAGAAAGGAGTGGATGTGCCAAAGACAAGGGCTGACTGTACTGCTAAAGACCTGAAGAAGTGGGAGAAAAATGCTAAGGCCAGGAAATGGCTTGTATGTGGACTAGGTCCAGATGAGTACAATATGATTCAAAGATGTACTACTACTAAGGAGATATGGAACACTTTACAAGTGGCTCATGAAGGAACACCTGAAGTGAAAAGATCCAGAGGAACACTACTGTATTCTCAATATGAGAACTTTAATATGAAGAAAGGAGAAAATACACAAGAGATGTATACTAGGTTCATTACACTGACAAATAAACTTAAGTCTCTTGGAAGAATTACTCTTGAAGAAGACAAGGTTGAGAAAATTCTGACAAGGGTTCTGCTAGTCTCATGAGAAAGCAAAATCACTGTCATTCAGGAATCCAAGAATATTGCTACTCTCAGACTGGATGAACCAATTGGAAATCTTACTTCTTATGAACTGAGAAGGCAAACCATGAAGATGGATACACCCAAGAAGGAGAGAAGCCTAGCATTCAGAATTGATGAAGGTTCAGATCTGGAAGATGATGAGATGGCAATGATCACCAGAGATTTCAAAAATCACCCGATGAGAGGAAAGGGTTCTTCAAGAGGTACAACCTTCAACAAGTCAAGAGCTCTTGATAAACATACCAATGAGAGTTACTCAAAGTGTGATAAGACCGATCACATGATCAATAACTGCCCTCAATGGGAAATTAAGTGGAAGAAAGAAAGGGCTAAACGAAGGATCGGGAAGAAGGAACAGGTTCAACCAAAAAGGAACAAAGTTTCAACCAACGCCATGGTTTCTGCTTGGGGAGAAACCTCAGATGATGACTCAGAAGATGAACTGAAGAAGAGCAAGCATTGATGGCCATCGGAGAATCAGATGATGAACAAGAGGTAAGTATTCTTCATCTCAAAGATAAGATCAAATTTTTGTCTAAAGAAAAGTTGGCTGAGCTGTTACTAGACTTTATTGAGAAGCATGAGATAATCAACAATGAGAAAGAACTTCTGTCTAGGGAATGTGCGATCCTAAAAGCAAAATGCAAAAGTCTAGAATCTAGGGCTAATGAAAGTGATAACACAAATGCTGAGTAGAAGAACCAGGTTGTTGAACTTGATAACAGTGTCCTAGAACTTAGATCTTAAAACTTAAAACTGAAACTAGGAACAAGAAAGAAGAAAGCTGGTCACACATATCTCTTTCTAGAAGAAAATTTTGGAAAAATGAAAGATGAATTGTATAAGAAAGATGAATTCATCAAAGTCCTAAAGGAAGATCTAAGAAAGGTGAAACATGAACTAGATAGAATCTGCAAGTGGAACAAGGCTTCTGATGCACTCTCTTGGCTGCAAGAGCATCACAGTAGCAACGAAAGAGGACTTCACTATGGGACACAAGCTCCAAAATGGGACCCTAAAAGCAAGTACCTCACACTTCCTGTAAATTAAATATGCACACACTGTGGCAAAACTGGGCATTACAAAAATGAATGTAATGCAAAAGAAAAGGCCAGTCAAAAGAACAAAGCCTTTGTTCAAGAGAAAAGTAAGCTTCCTGGATGGGCAAGAAGGAATTTAATTCACCTTTTTGCCTATAGAAATGGACCCAAACTAGTTTGGATTCATAAGACTAACCCTTATTTTCCTTTTGCAGGTCCAAGTGAAAGAGATGAGCCAAATATGGTATATGGATATTGGCGGCTCAAAACACATGACTGGGGACAAGGACCAGTTCCTTTCACTTGAGGACTTAAAATGAGGTAATGTCTTCTTTGGTAATGGAAAGAAAGGTGAGATCATTGGTGTTGGAAAAGTAGACAAAACAGATTCTCATTCTATAAAGAATGTCTACCTGATAGATGGCTTGAAATATAGCTTAATAAGCGTGTCACAATTGTGTGACAGAGGTAACCTTTTTGATTTTACCTCAACCAAATGCTTTGTGATTAAGCTTACCGCTAACAAGATTGTTTTGCAGGAAAAAGAGCTAGCGATATTTACATTATAGATTTGTCCACTCTTTTAGAAAATAAACTCACTTTTTTAAGTGTGTTGGTTAATGATCTCCTCCTATGGCACAAAATACATGGTCATGCAAGTCTAAATAAGCTTAACAAACTAGTTTCTAAGGACTTGGTGATAGGGTTACCTAATATCAAGTTCAAGGAAGACAAAGTTTGTGAGACATGTGCAAGAGGGAAGCCGTTAAGATCATCCTTCAAAAACAAGAAAATGATAAGTACAACCAAGTCATTGGAACTGGTCCATATGGATCTATATGGTCCAATGAGAACTATGAGCAGAGGTGGAAAGAGACATGTAATGGTGCTAGTTGATGATTATTCTCGATTTACCTGGGTTCTATTTCTAACCTCCAAAGATGAAGAATTTGACATGTTTTCTGCATTTGTTAGAAAACTCATAAACAATTAGGAAATCAACTTGCGTCCATTAGGTCTGATCATCGAACTTAATTTGAGAATTCCAAGTTTGCTGAATACTATGATGAAGATAGTATAGATCATAATTTGTCTGCACCTAAGGACCGCTCAAAAATGGAGTAGTTTAAAGAAAGAATAGAATTCTTAAGGATATGGCTAGAACCATGCCGCTTTCTAGTAAATTACCTCACAGCTTCTGGGCAGAGGCTGTAAACACTACATGTTACACAATCAATAGATGCATGACCAGACCTCTAGTAGAGAAGACTCCCTATGAGTTACTTAAAGGGAGAAAACCAAGTATATCCCATCTCAAGGTATTTGGTTGTAAGTGCTATGTGCACAATAATAGAAAAGACTCCCTATGTAAGTTTGATCCCAGAAGTGATGAGGGACTGTTCTTGGGATATTCTTCACATAGCAAAGCATATAAAGTGTTTAATAAAAGAACTTTGTGTGTTGAAGAAAGTATACATGTGTATTTGATGAAACTAACATATTTTCTAATAGACAGGAACATGAAGATGAAGCCATTGGATTGGTAATGGAATTTACTGAATCCCCAGCACAAGTCAAAGTGGCATAAAAAAGGGAACATGTGATGGAAAAAATCCTTCTAATAAGGGAAACCTGATAGGGGGAACTATGTCACGACCCCAAACCCGTTCATGATGGTGCCCAGCACACTGCTAGGCCAGCCCGACCAATCAACAGAACTCACGGAGCTATTAGCTCACTTAAACTATTTTAGGCATAAACAAAGATAGAACAACAGTAGTAGAATTACCAAAAATGAGGATCACGTCCCAAAATGATAACAACTCCCCAAAGACCAAGGGGTTACGAGTCACGAGCCTCTAAAGAGTATACAAGTGTAATAGTGTCTACATCAGTGCTTAAGTGCGGAAATAGATAACAACATGAATAAAAGTAAGCTGGAAGGAGAGTCAGGTCCTACGGACGTGGTAGCTACCTTGACTATCCAGAAAATATCTTCGAGCAGCTACGGGGTCAGGTCTGCTGTGACATACCTGGATCTGCACACAAGGTGCAGGGAGTCGGGTGTGAGTACTTTCAACTCAGCGGTAATAAAAATAAATAATGCTGAAGAAAAGAGAACCACGAAAAACACTGTCTCATGCTACACAATACAGAACTATCTTTAAACTTCAAACACTACCATTTTATTTCTTTTCAGCATATGTGAGTATATTATTAGAAATCTCATTTTTAGCTTTCCTTCTTTCATGATAACATACCAATACCTGGGCACAATCTCAACCAGTGCAAGTCCGCACTCAAATCAGCCCCTCGGGCTCAGCACTCCTTATCAATTTACACCAGGAGATCTGGTCAATAAGGCAACTAATGCATGTGTGCCGATAATGTATGAGTGCTAAATGTTATGCCACGTAGTACATGAAAACCAATGTATGTATGCCATGCAATGCATATGACGCTGTGGCATACAGCCCGATCCATACAAAGGCGCCCGCGCTCACTTTGGGGGTTTAGCCTCCGGAAGGGCTCCTACAGCCCGATCCAAATACTACTACGGCATGTAGTCCGATCCATACATGTGTATGCATATGCTCACATAAATTGTCATGCTCTAACATATGGCCCTCGGCCCCAGTCAGTCTAACAAATAATCAAGAAAAGCCCCTCGGGCAACAGTATCATATTAGCTTACATCTATAAATGTCATTAAGACCTTGTCCAAGTTTTTCATAACCTTATAAAAATGTTGAGTAGCAAAATACCATTGAAAAACCTTAGACCGAGACAAAAATATGCACAGTGTTATCAAGACAGTGATACCAATCCCTGAAGGATTCAAATAATCGGCACGAAGCCCAAGCATGATAATTAGTCCAATTTATGATAGTTAATATCTTTTATTAAGATGTCAATTCAATTGCAAGCAATTAGGTGTTATTATTCATTACGCGGGACGGACCAAGCCACAATCCCCAATGGTGGTCTACCCCACGCTCGTTATCCGGCGTGCAAGTCACCTCAATACAGCACTAATATGTGCAAGTCCGGGGTAAACTAACCCTCGGGACATTATTTACAAGTATTACCCACCTCGATCCGGCGAAAACTGAAGCTCCGCGACGCCTTAGCTCCTCGAACCAGCATCCGCGCACGCCAAAACAAGCCAAATTCAGTACAAATATATCAAAATAGGCTAACGGTACAACACCCAATCGAACACAATCAAATTACATGAAAACCCACAAAGTTGCCAAAACCCGACTTCATTAAGACCTTGTTCAAGTTTTTCGTATTCCTTATCTCAACACGAGTCCATACATATAAATTTATCAAAATCGGACTCCATTTGCCCATTCAAATCGATGATTTACCATAACCCAGGCTTAGGGCAAAAATCCCCAATTAATCCTCCCATTTACAGTGAAATAATTGAAGATTCTAAGATAAAATCGTGTATTTAGACCATAGAACTTGCCTCCAATATTTACCTGGTGAAATCCCCTCTTGAAGCTCTCCAAATCATCCAAACGAAATGAAATCAATGAAAGAAATAAACCAATTTCGTGTAAAAAGAGTCTGCCCGTGCTTCGTCGAGTTGTACCTTGCCCCTGTGCTATATAAGTTGTACATCCTGTCACACCTCCTTTTTACCGCACCCGCGAGGGCGCAAAGAGTTTTTCCAATTAAAGGACAATCGAGACGGGATCCATTTTATTAAATTCAGAGTCGCCACTTCGGAAAGTAATGGTGTCCCAAGTCACCGGTTTGATCCCGAACCGAGGAAATTTATGACTTTGTAATATAGTCTGCGAAACTAGAAAACTGGATAAGGAACTCTGTTAACCCGGGAGAAGGTGTTAGGCACTCCCGGATTCCGTGGTTTTAGCACGGTCGCTCAACTGTACTTTTGCTTTTATCCGATTTCTTTATATATTTTTACTGTGCATTTTTACTGCTCCGCTTTTATTTCTTAGAAGAATTGTGACGTCACGAAAACACATTTCGAGCCGCACCGCAACCAATACGCCTGCGACTTTAGTGTATTTCAGTTCCGCCGAGAGTAAGAATTGGGTCACATAAATGCGCACCCGCATTTAAGAAAATGATTTACTTATAAATCGCGCCTAAAGAGTCTATCGTCTTTATTAACTTTGGGGAGGACCGTGAAATTTGCTAAACGATCCTCCCAATTTCTAATGTTATTTTTTATAGCAATTATTGAGGGCCCCGCAATTCATTCATTTTATTTGGGCGAGGCTCGTCTCATTTTATTTATTAAGGCCAAATTAAAGTATCTAAGATTCTCTATTTATTTGTCTCTAATAGTCAACTAATTCATGAATATAAATTCAAATCTCGAATTCAAGTCCGAATTCAAACAAAAGGGTGAAATCTTTTAGCTTGGACCCGCTACCTAATTCAAAACTCGATTTCATATTTATGGATTAATTTTTCATATTCCTAATTATTATTATTTTAATATCATCATTCTTGGAATTTTTATTCTCACTTAAATTTGGAGCAACTTTGGGACTCTAAAATGAACATAATACGACCTCGACTTTAGGCTCAAATATACGCCAACCTTTAACTTAATCAAATTACAAGGGCCTGAAGTGAGTTACAAGCCATTCTATGGCCAGTTTCGCGCAACTGGGCCAAGTTGAGCCCAGATTTGTGGCCTAAGAAGCCTAGTATCATTCATAATTAATTTCACAACAGTAACAATCCAATTCAGGAAATTAAGCATAAACTGGAATTTAATTTTCTAATCTAATAGCAGTAAACTAGCGAATCAATTAACTAATTTTTTTTTTTTAAATTTTATTTTTTTCAAGGACAAACTATCAACCAAACAGGATTTGTGCATAATCATATCATTAATGGTTTAAACAAACCAAACTTTGCCCAATAGACTCATGGACCACACGATGTGAAGTGATCTTCGAAGACTTTAATGTTAAATAAAAATGATTTGCTTGTAATTAAGTCTAACAAATTATACATACACATCTCTTCAATTGACTGTTACTTGAATCATGAATATGATAATACTGATTCCTATTTTCAACCAAACTCCTGCTGTTATGTTTCTGATTTTCGAACTCACACTTGGTAATACAACTCTGATTTTAAACTAAAACAAACTAACACTACTAAATATAGAGTTCATATATTGAGCTGGTTTGACAGTTTAAAGTATACAATTACTAAAAAAAACTTAGCACAACAGTGATTAGCTATTATTCAAACATCATATCATATTCAAAACAAATGTATATCAATACATTCATATAACAATTTACTCGCTATTAAACTTCAAAAATGACACATTTAAATCTGGTTCTTCGCGAAGCAATGAAGCTAGAAGTACCTGGAAATTACAAAGAGGGGAAGTCAGTTGCAGCAGCAGTGAGATACCACAAACAACCACAATACCAACAACAGGGACAACAACCACAACACCAACAGCAGGAGCCAAGACCAAACAAACAACAGAAGCAACGCAACAACAACCACCACAACAGCGACCTCAACAATAAAACAGTAGCAACAACAGCCACCACAACAGCATAGACCAACAACAACAGTAGCAGCGACCACAGAAGCAACAAACCCACACAAACCCTTAACAACAACAGCAGTAACAGAAGAAACAAGAGGCCACAGCAGGAGCAAACAGTAGGCAGTGAATACTAATGTATTTTGTATGAGTGTGTATGAAGATCTAGGATGTCAATGTGTATCCCCTACTGTGTGTTTTTAAAATTTTTTTCGTCTCCCTTCTGTGTCCTCCTACTTATGCCAATTAAGATCCCCCCTGTTTTACAGCTCATAAGAGCATTAAGACTCATTTAATTAAGCCATTTTCCCATCAACTCCACTACCCTATGTTTTGTTCCCCATTAACACTTATCTTTTCCTTAATTAATTCAAAATTTATGGGCAACATATTTTAATCAACTCTTTTAAAGCCTTTCCACACCACTATATCTTGTTCCCCTTTTAAACAAAATTATTAGTTTAATGTCATATTGGTGCTTATTGACAGAGCATTCAATTAAACTAATTCTTCAAACTTTCAATTCCACAGATACCCATGATGCTTTGTGATTATTACCCATCAGCTATAACTACTTCCCTAACAAATTAGTAATTAACCAATAGAAACTAACTCCTAAACACTATCACACCAAAACTGAATTTAAACCAATATCAGATACATATCAGACCCTAAACAGGACACATTATCATTCGATTTTGAAATTCGAATCGAATTAGATAACAACCAAACAGAGATGAAAGTTCAGTTCAAGAGACAAAACAACATGATTCTGTCCTAACCAAGTGTATGCATTTTGTAATATACTCGAACAACTGAATTCATGTGTGAAAATGGTAGACAATGGGGAGGTAAGAACTGAAGACAATTTGAAACAAAATTAACAGCACGCAACTACTGAAGTAATCCCATCTAATCTCCTTAAAACAAACTCGAAAGGAACAAAACATACTCGTCAAAGTTGAACTCGAGACTCGAATTACTTGAATTCTTCAAAACTGTATATTCCCATGACTATCCAAACCAAACATCCTAATTGATTTTCATTAACAACTAGAAACAGATGACTAACAATAATATGGAGGTACTAAACACAATGATAATCTGAATCTTCAACCACCTTAAACTCACATGAAGATTTCAACAGGAGAAGCTCGATGCATTCAATCGACACAGAATATAAACTTACTCGAGAGAAAATTAAGCAAAACAACTATTCTAAAGTTCAAATTATCCAAACAAGTTCAAATAAGGAAGAGTGATACGGAAATGAACCTGCTGAGCCAAAAAATGCACTAATCTTGATTTCGAAGATCCGACGAGAAACAACAGCAACAAACAAAGCCTCAAATGGAACCTCGAATTGGCATCGGCAACTCAAAAAAAACCCAGACGTGACCTCAACTGAACTCCATGTTTCATATCAGAATCGGAACTCGAAAATGATTCCAAATACGTTTGTGTGTTATCCAGCGGCTGGAAATTATTTAGTAGGAGAACGGTTGTGCGCGAAGAAAACAAAGGTCGTTGGTTTGAGTCGATGGCTGGGAGATTGGAGGGGCTGGTGGCCGTGATGGTCGCTTTGACCATGGCTGGTCGCAGCAATCAATAATGACAACAAATTGACAAAAAAGAGGAGGGACGTTGTCGAAGGGATGAACGGCCAAGACCTTGACGGTCGTGACATCACTGTTAACGAAGCTCAATCACGCGGAAGCTGTGGAGGCGGCGACAACGATTTCGCGGTGGACGTCATGAGGGCGGCTTCGTGAGGGTGTTGGCCGGCGAGAATGGCGGTGGTTTGGACGGTGGGAAGGGTGGTTGTTGGCTGCAAGGGTTGTCGGCGGCTAGGGAGGTGGCCTTTGGAGAAGAAGATGGGTCTTTAGGGTTTGGGTTAAAATTGGGGACGGGAATGAGATAGGAAAAATGGGTTTGGGGGTTTTGGGTATACTAAAATTCAAGATGAATCCTGGGCCGTTAGATCAACAAAGATCAACGGCCAGGATCATCATTGTAAGGGCAAAATGGGTGTGGGTTATTTAGGTGGGTTGGACGGGTTGGGTCAGATAATGGGTCAGGGGGATTGGGCTTTTAGCATTTTTGGCCCAATTTTGATTTCCAAATTCTTCTCTTTTCTTTTATTTTAACTCCTAAATTAATTTCTAAACCAAAATCCTAATAAAATCCCAATTAACTCACAAATATCAATTAATGCTAAATAACAATTATCACATATAATAAAATAACAAATTAATAGAAATCACATAATTGGGACGTAATAAAAATGCAAAAGAAATACATATCTTTTGTGATTTTTTTTTCGTAAAACAAACTTAATTACTCTTAATTGTAAACCTGAATTTTTTACTTGCAAATGCAAATATATTTTTGTATTTTTATATTAATTTAATAAATAGACACGCATACACAAAAATACAAATAATAAGAGAAGAATAACACAAAAAATCACCAAAATCACGCACAATACAAAACTATTTTATTTTGAATTTTCTAGGAGTAATTCTCATGTAGGGCAAAAATCACGTGCTCACAGCTGCCCCTCTTTGCGCGTAAACACGAAGAGTTTTCGTGCAAAGATAAGTGAGCGGATACGAGCGATTTTTGCCCGTCTGAGCACTCCGTATGAAGCATTTTTTGAAAAAGTTTGACCGAACCTTTGCTTCAAAAGATCTCCTACATATCCCTGGCTAAAAGGGAATCAGGTCAATGTAGTTCGGGAAGTTTTGGTAGCTGGGACTACCATGACTGTTGCGATCTTGCTGTCACTGCTGTTACTGCTGTTGCCAATGCTTAACTGATCCCCTTATTACACCGCGCTAAGCAAAAATAAGAAGCTAGACTAAGTTACAGTACTACAAGTTCCTATCTATCCTTTTTAACTTGATCTTGTCATGCTCCTTACCATCCTGTCTGACTTGATGTTCCTTTTGATGCTTCTTCTCTTCTGCCAATTGTTACTTCGACCTATCTTGATTGCCGAACTCCGACCATTGGTTCCTTCTTTATGATCTTCGAGTTATTCTCCTTTGCAATCTGAATCTATCTTTTCTGATCCTTGTTGCCTCCCTCTGCTTACGAACTTGGATTCATGCCGGAGATTTCTGTTACATTCAACCACTTTCCTCAACCAAATTAAAAATAGATCGCCACTCCATTCTTCAGGCGGGCTCCGTGACTTCAACTACTACTTCAAAATAAAATCGCCACTCCATTCTCCAGGCGGGCTCCCTGACTTCAACTACTACTTCAAAATAAAATCGCCACTCCATTCTCCGGGCGGGCTCCCTGACTTCAACTACTACTTCAAAATAAAATCGCCACTCCATTCTCCAGGCGGGCTCCCTGACTTCAACTACTACTTCAAAATAAAATCGCCACTCCATTCTCCAGGCGGGCTCCCTGACTTCAACTACTACTTCAAAATAAAATCGCCACTCCATTCTCCAGGCGGGCTCCCTGACTTCAACTACTACTTCAAAATAAAATCGCCACTCCATTCTCCGGGCGGGCTCCCTGACTTCAACTACTACTTCAAAATAAAATCGCCACTCCATTCTCCGGGCGGGCTCCCTGACTTCAACTACTACTTCAAAATAAAATCGCCACTCCATTCTCCAGGCGGGCTCCCTAACTTCAACTACTACTTCAAAATAAAATCGCCACTCCATTCTACATGCGGGCTCCCTAACTTCAACTACTACTTCAAAATAAAATCGCCACTCCATTCTCCGGGCGGGCTCCCCGACTTCAACTAATACTTCAAAATAAAATCGCCACTCCATTCTCCGGGCGGGCTCCCCGACTTCAACTACTACTTCAAAATAAAATCGCCACTCCATTCTCCGGGCGGGCTCCCCGACTTCAACTACTACTTCAAAATAAAATCGCCACTCCATTCTCCGGGCGGGCTCCCCGACTTCAACTACTACTTCAAAATAAAATCGCCACTCCATTCTCCGGGCGGGCTCCCCGACTTCAACTACTACTTCAAAATAAAATCGCCACTCCATTCTCCGGGCGGGCTCCCCGACTTCAACTACTACTTCAAAATAAAATCGCCACTCCATTCTCCGGGCGGGCTCCCTGACTTCAACTACTACTTCAAAATAAAATCGCCACTCCATTCTTCGGGCGGGCTCCCCGACTTCAACTACTACTTCAAAATAAAATCGCCACTCCATTCTCCGGGCGGGCTCCCCTGACTTCAACTACTACTTCAAAATAAAATCGCCACTCCATTCTCCGGGCGGGCTCCCCGACTTCAACTACTACTTCAAAATAAAATCGCCACTCCATTCTCCGGGCGGGCTCCCCGACTTCAACTACTACTTCAAAATAAAATCGCCACTCCATTCTCTAGGCGGGCTCACCGACTTCAACTACTACTTCAAAATAAAATTGCCACTCCATTCTCCAGGCGGGCTCCCCGACTTCAACTACTACTTCAAAATAAAATCGCCACTCCATTCTCCGGGCGGGCTCCCCGACTTCAACTACTACTTTAAAATAATATCGCCACTCCATTCTCCAGGCGGGCTCCCTGACTTCAACTACATCGTCTAATTTCATCCCATCCCGATCGCCTTCCTTTGTTTTCTGTACCATTTTCTTCTTCCTGTATCGCCTATTGGGCCACCTTTTCTTCTGAATTATCTTGTCTTGGAATTGCTTTCCCCTGGGTCGTATTACTTTTCTTTTGGCTGCTGGGGATATCTTTGGAGCTGTTTACTCACCTGCTGGGGATGATGCTGCTGAGGAAGTATTCTTTGTTTCCTTCACCCCTCATTCTCTCTCGGACTCGCCGGGGTTGAAATGTTATGGACCGGGGATTATCCTGGCGGGGGACCCCTTTTCCTCTTCCTTCTTCCCATACCTCCTTTGGGACTCACGCTTTTGCCTCCTTGAACAAATTATGGGATATAATACTGTTGGGGGAATCTCGAAGCCATTGTTTCATTTTTCCAACAACTGCTGGGGATGATACCAGGCTCAAAGATCACCCCAACGTGTTGTCTGGCCTTTCTCCAAACTATTCTGCTCGGAGCTGGTATTTCCCGAAGTCTTGTGTTGCTTTCTACCCTTATCCATTGGGTCTTTGCTTTCAAGAAAATTTTCGCAACGGGAGAAAATTTTCTGTCCCAGTTTGATAAACTTCTGGATGGTATGCTTTTCCGCCAACGAACCCTCCTTTCCTGCTTTAAATCAAAGAAAAATTGTTAGTTTCAAAACACAGTGAGTGGTCGTGCCACTCTTGTTGGGGCCATTCTCTTTCAGCTGCTTGGCCTCTCTCGAACTTTGAGGACGACGTTGACGCTTGCTAGGGACGATGTTCTTTCCACGAACGGTTTCTCATCTTTCCTTTTATTCCAATCTTTGGTTTGATCCGGCTCTTTTAGCCGGTGATCTGTTGCGTGAAATCATCTTTCGGACGTGCCACATGTGTCCATCATACTCCGTAATTCCTGCGAACCTTCCAATCAACCTGTCATCCCAATCTTACTATCGGCACGACTTCTGCCTTATTGCCTCATTCCACGCCTATTCATTTTCATTATACTGCTTTGGGAGACTTGGTAGTAAGCTTTGAAAAATCAATTTTCGAAAATGAAAGAAAAGAAAAGAATACTGACCGCAAATGACAAAAGAAGAGAAAAACTTTTCTGAACTCAAAAATAGGAAAACTTATCTGAATGTGTGCCTGATCCAATGGTTATGCCGCGCCTTTGAGATTAAACTACCCGGTCTATTCATGTCAATCACTTTCTGATGCCGCGTTCTGCTAGAGGTAAACGGATGTCCAAACCTTGTTTCATGCAGACATCTTGTAACCATCTCGCCTTGTCACCTCACAGTGCCCTTCAGAAAGGGTTTTCACTAATGAGATTCTCTCATTTCTCTCTATCTCCCGTCGCCTTAAGGTGCCCGTAAAGGTTTTCACCGTAAGACTCTCTCATTTTACTTCTCTCAACTTCCTTCGCCTTAAGGTGCCCGCGAGGGTTTTCACCGTTAAGACTCTCTCATTTACGCTTTCTTTCCCTGCGGCGGGGTATCACCCATGAGATTCCCTCTAGAGCGTTATCCCCTTTCGGCTTGTGCATCCCGGATTCAATCGAGGGTCGGGATGTCACTTTTGGCTTTCATTCACATGACTTGGCATTTCTCAAATATTGATCGAGAGGTCTTTCTGGTTCTTAATGTGGTTTCTGCGCGTGAGGCTGAAGAAAGGGGTTTAACCTCAACGGTTAGCTTATTACAACTTTCGGAATCCACACTATCTTTCAAACGAAATAATGACTTCTGCCCCAGTTTTGTTGCTTGGGGGATCTTTTATTTTTATTTTATTATGACCGAGCCGTGTGGCGCCTACGTATCCTTCTTGAGGAATCAGGTCGAACGTAGTTCACTTTTCTTGTGTTTTTTTTTCTTTGTTTCTTTTTCTGTTTTTGTTACACATCTTCCTTGATGATTCCGAAAGAGGGTACATGAAAGAATTATTAAGGCTCAAAGGGGAAAACAAAGGTCAAAGTGTTTGGGTAGTAGAAAAATTGCCTCTGTCATTTCATTCTCCGAAAAATGCCAAAATACACACAAACGAAACCAAACGTTGACAAATACATTAAAGAATTACACATAATATCTCTTGACTGCATCGGAATTGATAGCCATATCGGTGCATCTTCCTTCAATATCAGTCAGACATAGAGCGCCATTGGATAATACCCTAGTCACAACAAACGGTCCCTGCCAATTTGGAGCGAACTTGCCTTTCGCTTCGGCCTGATGTGGTAGATCTCTCTTCAACACATGTTGTCCCACTTCAAATTTCCCGGGACGTACCTTCTTGTTATATGCTCTTGCCATTCTCTTTTGATACAATTGGCCATGACATACTGCTGTCAATCTCTTTTCGTCGATCAAGCTCAATTGCTCTAATCGGGTTTTGACCCAATCGTCGTCATCAATCTCAGCTTCAGCGACAATTCGGAGGGATGGGATTTCAACTTCTGCTGGTATTACTGCTTCGGTCCCATACACCAACAAGTAAGGAGTTGCACCTACCGAAGTCCGGACGGTAGTGCGATAACCTAACAGTGCGAACGGTAACTTTTCATGCCATAACCTGGACCCTTCTACCATCTTCCTCAATATCTTCTTTATATTCTTGTTTGCTGCCTCAACCGCACCATTTGCTTTGGGACGATACGGTGTGGAATTTCGGTGTGTGATCTTGAACTGTTGGCGGACCTCCTTCATCAATCCGCTGTTAAGATTGGCACCGTTATCTGTCATGATTATCTTTGGAATTCCAAACCTGCAGATGATGTGGGAATGTACGAAGTTCACTACCGCCTTCTTGGTTACTAATTTGAAGGTTTTGGCCTCCACCCACTTGGTAAAATAATCGATCGTTACCGGAATGAACCTATGACCATTGGAAGCCGCAGGCTCTATAGGTCCAATAACATCCATACCCCATGCAACAAACGGCCATGGTGCTGACATTGTATGCAATTCAGTTGGTGGAGAATGAATCAAATCTCCGTGTATCTGACACTGATGGCATCTTCGCACGAAACTTATACAATCACGCTCCATCGTGAGCCAGTAATATCCCGCTCGAAGAATCTTCTTTGCCAATACGTATCCGCTCATGTGTGGTCCACAAACTCCCGAGTGTATATCTGTCATCACTGTTGTGGCTTGACTTGCATCTATGCATCTTAACAATCCCAAGTCTGGGGTCCTTTTGTACAGCACCCCTCCACTAAGGGAAAATCCGTTCGCCAACCGCCGAATAGCTCTCTTTTGATCTCCGGTTGCCTGCTCTGGGTATATTCCTAACCTGAGGTACTCTTTGACATCATGAAACCATGGCTCACCATCCATCTCTTCTTCTACCATATTACAATAAGCATGTTGATTCCGGACCTGAATATGTAACGGATCGACACGAACCTTGTCCGGGTGATGTAGCATCGACGCTAAAGTAGCTAGAGCGTCGGCAACCTCATTATGAATCCTTGGGATGTGCCTGAATTCTACCGATCGAAAGCGTTTGGTCAAATCATGCAAACACTGACGATACGGGATAAGCTTTAGATCTCTGGTTTCCCATTCTCCCTGAATCTGATGTACCAGAAGGTCCGAGTCCCCCAAGACCAAGACGTCCTGTACATCCATGTCCACCGCTAATCGCAACCCCAAGATACATGCCTCATACTCAGCCATATTATTGGTACAATGAAAACGCAGTTGAGCAGTAACAGGATAATGATGTCCTGTTTCAGAGATAAGCACAGCCCCTACTCCGACTCCTTTTGCGTTCGCCGCCCCGTCGAAGAAAAGCTTCCAACCCGGCTCCTCGGTTAGTTCCAACCCATCAATTTGCAATACTTCTTCGTCTGGAAAATACGTCCTCAGAGGTTCGTATTCGTCATCAACAGGATTCTCGGCTAAGTGATCGGCTAGGGCTTGAGCTTTCATAGCCGTCCTTGTCACATATATGATGTCGAACTCTGTAAGTAATATTTGCCATTTTGCCAACCTCCCCGTAGGCATAGGTTTCTGGAAAATATACTTCAACGGATCCAAACGCGAAATGAGGTAAGTGGTGTAAGAAGACAAATAATGTTTCAACTTTTGGGCTACCCAAGTCAAAGCGCAACATGTCTTTTCTAGATGAGTGTACTTGACCTCGTGGACTGTGAATTTCTTACCGAGGTAGTAAATGGCCCGTTCCTTCCTGCCAGTAAGATCATGCTGCCCCAGTACGCAGCCGAACGAATTCTCCAAAACCGTCAGATAAAGAATCAGGGGTCTGCCCGGTTCAGGCGGAACTAGTACGGGTGGATTTGACAGATACCCTTTGATTTGGTCAAACGCTTCCTGACATTCCGTCGTCCATTCTATCGCAGCGTCTTTCTTCAATAGACGGAATATGGGTTCACAGGTTGCCGTAAGCTGGGCAATAAACCTACTGATGTAATTCAACCTTCCCAACAGACTCATTACCTCTGTTTTATTCTTTGGCGGGGGTAACTCCTGGATGGACTTGATTTTGGATGGGTCCAACTCAATGCCCCGTCGGCTGACGATGAATCCCAGCAACTTTCCTGATGGCACTCTGAATGCGCATTTGGCCGGATTGAGCTTGATATCATATCTTCGAAGTCTTTGAAAGAACTTCCTGAGGTCGGCGACATGGTCTTCTCGACGTCTAGATTTTATGATCACATCATCCACGTACACTTCAATTTCCTTGTGTATCATGTCATGGAATACCGTAGTCATCGCCCTCATGTATGTTGCCCCTGTATTCTTCAAACCGAATGGCATCACCCGGTAGCAATAAGTCCCCCACGGTGTGATAAAAGCCGTCTTTTCTGCGTCCTCTTCATCCATCAAGATTTGATGATATCCCGCATAACAATCCACAAAGGATCCGATTTCACGTCCAGCGCAATTATCAATCAGGATATGGATATTGGGAAGCGGGAAATTATCCTTAAGACTTGCCTTGTTGAGATTGCGGTAGTCCACGCATACTCTGATCTTTCCGTCCTTCTTTGGCACCGGTACTACATTAGCCAACCATTCGGGGTATCGAGTGACACGAATGACTTTCGCCTGCAACTGCTTGGTTACTTCCTCTTTGATCTTTACACTCATCTCCGTCTTGAATTTCCGTAGTTTTTGCTTGACGGGAGGATATGCCGGATCAGTAGGTAATTTATGAACCACTAGATCAGTGCTGAGTCCTGGCATGTCGTCGTACGACCATGCGAAAATGTCTTTAAACTCCATGAGTGTTTTGATCAATTCCTCTCTCAGGTTTGGTTCAATATGGACGCTTATCCTGGTTTCTTTGACGTCATCTGTGTTCCCCAGATTGACAGCCTCAGTATCATTTAAGTTTGGTTTGGGTTTTTCCTCGAAGTGACTTAACTCTTCACCGATTTCTTCTATGGCTTCATCATCGCCGTATTCCGATTCACTCTCGTCACTTCTTATTTCATGCGTTATTGTTTCCAAACCCGATTGACTTTCTAGACTGGGTTGATTAATCTTTAAGCACGCCATGTCATTAAGATCAGTTGAAAGAAGGCTGTTGAGAAAAGTAAAAAGAAGGAAAATAAACAAAATTAGACACGAAGGGAACAAAATTTCATTAATGGGAACAGTACAAGGAAAAACAAACTTGCAAACTCAAATCGAAATGAACTGAAACAAACGGATTTTACTCCGGGGACAACCCCCAACACAAAATTTCGAAAAAAACACAATCCAAAACAAACTACCAAGACTCCTTCCGGACAGGGAGAGGAGTAGCATTCCAATTATTCAATTTTGCTTTCGACCCCACAAACTGTATCTCGGCGTGACTGGATCCTTCACCATCCTCGAGCATACATACATCTGTGAATAGGTCCTCGAACTTTCTGAAGAACTCTTCGTCTGGCCTGATCGTAGGACCGGGAATCTTTGTCGTTGGATGTCCTCTTGCTCCGGACCTGACAAAAGATTGGGAAAGGCGTGGAACCGGCTTCGGGAGCACCCATGTCTTCTGCTTACTCCTCTTGGCTCGCCGGATGTCCTCCGATGTTGGCTTGAATCCCAAGCCGAAGGTTCCTAAGTTTTCGACCACAGATACCGGTTGTATGATTCCTTGCAGAGATGCACCTAGACCTTTGCCGGGTATGAAACCATGTCCCAACATTTCATGAGCCACCATGACGTCGGTAGTAATTATTCTGTCATTAGGAATGCACTCCCCTTCTGGAACTCGGTTGGCGGATACCACATCGCAGATCTGGTATACCTACGGCCCAACATCTTCTTCTGTCTCAACAAAGGGGACGATGGTGCCTGGTTGTAGATCATTCTCTCCATGGACGACGATCTCCTGTTGGTCCCACTCAAACTTGACGAGTTGGTGTAAGCTGGATGGAACTGCTCTTGCGGCATGGATCCATGGTCGCCCTATCAGAAGGTTATATGACACCACCATGTCCAGCACCTGGAATTCCATGGTGAACTCCACTGGCCCAATTGTCAGGATTAACACTATGTCCCCAACCGATGCCTTGCCTCCTCCATCAAACCCTCGAACACATATGCTGTTCTTGCGTATCCTGCCAATGTCCACTTTCAACTTGTCCAGTGTAGAGAGAGGACAAATGTTAGCACTGGACCCATTATCGACAAGGATTTGGTAACCACCGACTCCTCACACTTTACCGTAAGATATAAAGCCTTGTTGTGCTCGGTGCCTTCCTCGGGCAATTCATCATCGGTGAAGGTGATCCGATTCGCTTCGAAGATCCTATTGGTGATCTTCTCCAAATGACTCACTAAGATTTTGTCAGGTACATGTGCCTCATTCAGAACTTTCATCAAAGCTTGCCGATGTTCTTCAGAATGTATCAGCAAGGATAGCAATGATATTTGCGCAGGAGTCTTCTTCAACTGCTCTAAGATAGAATAGTCATGCAGCTTCATCTTTTTCAGGAATTCTTCTGCCTCTTCATCAGTTACCGGCTTTTTCAATGTCGCCGGAGTGATCTTCCTCAATTCCGCGGGGGCAAAACATCTCCCCGATCGGGTCAAACCTTGCGCTTCGCAAACTTCCTCTTTCACTTCCTTTCCTTTGTAGGTTGTTGTAATCCGAGCATAATTCCATGGAATAGCTCTGCTATCAGTTATTGGCAACTGTATTGCTGGCTTGATGATGAAAGGATCCATTCGAACGCCTGCTACCGTCAAGACGGGCTTGGTTGCTGCCCCTGGTACAACTATTTTTACTTCCCCGGCCTCACCGGTACTCCGTTCATACTTCCCTTTTCTGCTTTCGGCCCTCCTGGTAAGTCCTTCTTGCAAATGGATGGCTCGTCAAGGCTCGGCCCCTTTCTCATTCCTACCCCGCTAGACTTGATCATCATTACAGTCTGAGAGGCTTTCTCCTTTCCTTCTTCTACCCGTACCAACTCGATCATGTTGGTCTCATGATGAGTTGGAAGTGGGTTTTGGTTGATGTTGGGCTCGGTTGGAGTCTGGACCTCAATTCTGCGAGTGTCGATGAGCTCCTGGATGGCTGTCTTCAACCTCCAACACTTTTCTGTATCGTGTCCCGGACATCCTGAGCAGTAGGCACAATTTACTGAATGGTCCGGGTTCTTCGGAAGAGGGTTTGGTAGCTTAGCTTCAACCGGATTTAGCAACCCTACTTGCTTCAACCGGTGGAACAGACTGGTGTAAGACTCCCCCAGGGGGGTGAAAGTCTTTGGCCTTGGCGCCCTGTCGCCTTTGAATGCCTGGTTCGGACGAAAACTCGCGCCCGAAGGGTTTCTATAAGCTCTTGGGGGTGGATAATTGTTCTGCGGGTTTGGTGCACGCCATGGTGCATGGACGGGAGGTGCAGAATAGGACTGTGCGTGGTGAACAGTAAAATGGGGATCAGGTGCGGGATAGTAATGTTGCGGGTGGTTATATGGATTATGGAAGTAATTTTGGTGGTGAGGTTGGGGCGGGCTATATTGGGGTGCAGGGCCTCTATTTCTGAACCATGTCCCGGACTCGACTGCCGCGACTTCCTCTTTCCTCTTTTTCCCAAGTACTCCTCCAGTGCCACTTTGGATAGCCTGAGTGGTGGCTTTCAATGATGAGTAGCTCGTGATCTTGTTTGCCTTCAAACCTTCCTCGATTATAGCCCCCATTTTTATCACTTCAGTGAATGATTTGCCCACGGACGTTACCAGATGTCCGAAATAGGTTGGCTCTAGTGTCTGCAAGAAATAATCCACCATCTCGCTCTCTCTCATCGGCGGATCTACCTTGGCTGCCTGTTCCCTCCAGCGGAAACCAAATTCCCTGAAACATTCAGCGGGCTTCTTCTCTAATTTTTGCAATGATAAGCGGTCGGGGATTATATCAAGATTGTACTGGAACTGGCCGATAAAAGCTTGAGCCAAATCAT
Source organism: Nicotiana noctiflora (assembly GCA_032618575.1). Classification (NCBI taxonomy): domain Eukaryota; kingdom Viridiplantae; phylum Streptophyta; class Magnoliopsida; order Solanales; family Solanaceae; genus Nicotiana; species Nicotiana noctiflora. The sequence continues at coordinate 80,593 of JASVEL010008381.1, read as the reverse complement.
CCCACGTAAACCATCTGCTGGGGTCCTGTCTAGTGTACCACTCCAGCGTAGATCCTCCCAGACTCTGACCGAAGTAAGCTATCAGAACCTCGTCCCGTCCTCCGACTCCTCGCATTTTACTACAAAACCCTCGGAGGTGGGCTACAGGATCACCGTGCCCCTCGTATAGGTCAAACTTGGGCATTTTGAACCCGGTCGGTAATTGGACGTCGGGGAACGGGCACAGATCCTTGTAAGCGACACTGACCTGATTACCCAAACCGTGCATGTTCCTGAAGGACTGCTCCAGGCTTTTAACTTTTCTGATAACTTCCTCATGTTCCGAACTTTGGAAGTACTTTTCCGGTTCTGCCGGATTATCCCAGTGAGGGGTATGTGATTGCGGTTCGGGAGCCCTAAAAGTAGGCTCTGGAGGATAGTAAGAGTTGTCATGGATCTGACCATGCGGTTCGCTGGCCGGCCTTTGCAGAGGAGCAGGTGGAGGTGCCACAAAAACAGGGGTGACTGGAGGAGGATTTGGTTTGGCTGGTGGAATGTGGGTGGCATATGGGTTTTCCCCCTGAAAGTATGGATAGCTTGGGGCGCTTGTTGAAGGATCGATGGGCGGATGTTCGGGAGCTGAGGCGAGAGTAGGGCGGTTTGGTGAAGACTGTTCCCTGGCCCAGGCCAGGTGCATCTCTGTTATCTGTTGTTTCAACTGTTCTACCTCCTCTTTCATGATTTGCATCTCCGATTTCTCTTCCTCGAGACTTTTACCGAAACTAGACATGCTTGCTGTAATTGGCCCTTTAGATCTAGTACGGTAATGGTGGCTGGCCAGTATATTCTGTCAAACCAACTGCTAAACTTTTCTGGAGATGCAACAAACTTGTTAGTTTACCGAGTTTAACAGATATGTTACAGCACGTTGGATGTAATGCACCTAACCAAATCACCCTTTCTACATGCACTCGTAACATGCGTCATTCCAGCTTTTCTCTTTTTTTTCTTTTTCTTTTTCTTCTTTTTTTTTTTTTCAACTATCCTTGAAAGCCTTATTTTTATTAACCTTCGTGTCTTTTCCTTTCTTTTTAGTGGTGGTCGAATCTTATGTGGATTGCCTACGTATCACGTCCCCGCGTGAATCAGACCGAGCGTAGTTCTGGTAACAAGATTGTGGCCAAATTTAGTAACTTTTATATCAAATAAAGCCTTAAAGTTACAAAACATGTCTTGCAATAATCGACAAAATAGAGGAAAGCTTGACTCGAAAAGGAAAATAAAATGCCAACCATCTCGACAAAAAATACATTTTTAAATCAGAAGTCTAATGCTCTAAAACTCCTGGGGGCCCGCGAGGCATCATTCGGCCTTGCCGCGGGCCTTGGTGTAAGGTCCTCGTGTAGTCCCCTTAAATCTCTCATGATCTGATGAACGTAGCCCATAACCGAAGCAAAAAGGGCAGGGCGGGGCATCTGTTCGCAAGCTAAACACTTCATGGTGACATAGTGCCCTATTTCTCCAATTCTGTCCTTGATCATGTCCCTTTCTCCGAGTAGCTGTTCTATCTGCTAGTTTTTCGCCCCTAATCTTTGAGCGTTGTTGGTGACTTGGTCTAGGAGCCTGTCTATTTGTTCTTGCAGTCGGGCCATCAAATTGTGGCAACGGTCGAGGTCTGTTCTGGCATCTCGGGCTTGCTTGAAAACCCGCTCCCTGAGGATAACGTTTGCTTCCCTTAGACTAGTGATGATCTCAGTGTAATCTTCCTATGTCCGTTGCAGGTGAAGTGCTTGTTGATGTGCCTCATTTTTCCAGCTAGCACGGACCCTCATTGTTTGGGCCTTCGACTCTTCCAATTCTCTTTGGACATCGGCAACTTGGCTTCTCAAACCTTTTATCAATTTTTCGTCTGCTCGACTCCTCAATTGTCTGTCAGCGTCCCTTTTCATTTGCTGGATCTGAGCCCTCAAAAAGTCATTTTCTTGTGCCAACTTCTTTTTATCTCCCTCGTCGGCGGCGGCTTGCATATCCTTTTCAAATTGGAGATTTTGGACCCGTTGCTCTATCTTACCGATCTTTGTTCGGTAAACCTCTTCCTTAGCTAACCAGTCCCATTGTTCTTGTGACGCTTCAGCAAATTCCTTGAGGTGAGGTCTTTTGGCTGGTCTTTCACCCGATATTTCTCCTTTGTACCAAGTAAGATATCCGGGCGCAACCTCTCCTCTAGCTCGATTTTGCACACAAGTGTTTGCCTCCAGATATTGGCATTTGCTCCAGATCTGGCAGACCCTTGCTTCTGGGAATTGACCATCGGGACCAATTTCAATAACCTGGGTACTCAGGTCTTCTTCTTTGGGTACTATCCGGCACCTCCCGAGCTGTCTCAACACCCGATGGGGCGCATAAGGTTGAATGCTTTTAAGTCCCATTAAGAGAAAGGGGAACCTAGCCGCTGGCATGTACACGATTCTGTCTATCTGTAACCAACCCAACGTCCATTGTATTTGACTTGCGCTGAGAGCCTGAAAGTATGCCCTCCATGCCAATGTTCCTTCGGGCAGGACGGTCCTATCAATCCTTGTATAAAATTCGCTTATGCAAGTTTTCTCAACCAACCCATATCTCAAGAATTGGGTACGGTGACACAGGTGCTCGATCATCCACATCTGTAGCAGTAAATTACAGCCTTCGAAAAAATCTCCTCCGGCTTTGCAGACTGTGAGGGCTCGATATATGTCTGACAGTATCATAGGAGCAAGAGTACTTTCGCTTTGGTCAAGCAAAGTATTGACGACTCCGGCTATCTTTATATCAATGTTCCCGTCTTTCCTTGGGAATACCACGAGTCCTAAAAAGGCTATCATGAAAGCAACTCGTCTGTGCTCCTCCCATTTCTGGCGATTACCCTTGCTGCATAATTTGTTTTTTGGCTTGTCGAAACATCCCACGTGACCGTACCTTTGATAGATGAAGTTTAAAGTACAAAACCCTTGTGCTAGATCTGGGTTACGTACCGTTCTGGCTGTCTTCAGTGAGTCTAAAAACCGGTGTACGGCGACAACCCTGGGGACGATTAGATATTGATGCCACAATGGTATATTAGTGTTTCCAATGTATCCGGTCATCTCCTCCACAGTTGGGGTGAGCTCGAAGTCCGAGAAGTGAAAGACATTGTGCGCGGAGTCCCAATATGCGACTAATGCTCTTATGATGTCCCCACGAGGTTTTATTTCAAGCAGACCTGTGAGACCTTTCAAATACTTTTTAACCTCATCCTGCCCTTCTTTGCCTAGATCATCCCACCATAGCCGTATTTGTACCGGGATTTTAGTCATGAGTGAAAAGGGTTCATTTTGAATCGTGCTCATCCTGCATATTTATTTAAAGAAAACGATCATTTTGGCTGGCAATGATTTTTTCAAAATTTACAGATTTTGGTATATATATTTTTTTTGAAAAATGGCAAGTTGGACCCGACGGGGGTTGCCTACGTATCTCACATCCGGTGAGAATCAAACTCGCGTAGTTCGGTCCGCCAAGGCAAACTATTTTCTTTTATTGACCGACAAAGAAAACACATTTTGTTAAGAAACACATTTCTTTTATTGACCGACAAAGAAAACACATTTTGTTAAGTCCTATGACCGACAAAGAAAACACATTTTGTTAAGACCTATTGTCGGCGAAGTCAACCTTCCGTCGTCTTTTATTAGCAAACTGCACTATTGATTTGTTGGTACAACACATTTTTGTATTTTCCGAAAATATCTATTTACCCATATTGTTTCCTTTTGTTTTTCGTTTCTCTTCAGTATTTAAAAGCCGGTCAGCATGCAAGTTCGAATAAATGCTTGAAACAAACATGGTATAGCAGGATGGTCTTTTCATTTCAGGTTGCCTGTCCTAGACGGACCCAACCCCTGTGTTGAGTCCCCTAAGTCAAATGCAACGTGATGCAAATAAGCGTTTCCTACTAGGGATCCGGTATGCGGTTATGTTATTCTAAGTTCAAAACCTCGGTGCATGATCTAGACTGTGTACCCAAGCGGACAACTCGGGCTGAGGAAGGAGCTCCTTTCCGGGAACCAAAAGGCCAACCGGCTTAGAAACTTTCCGAGCCTCTTCATTATTTCGGGGTATGACACTAACAGAATAAGGAGTCTCAACCAGTGAGCACATCCCCCGGGGTGAGAAGTGAAGGGTTTGCGGCACAGTTTTATATACAGTTCACGCAATATCAAAGCGGTAAACATATAACAGTTTGTATATACAGTGCAACTAGTATCAAAGCGGTAGACATGTAGCACATTAATTAAACATGTTCTTCTCGGACCAGGACTCCACTTACCGCTATCTCTAAGATTGCCAAGTACAAGTAAAGTTGTTTGTCAGCTTCTGGGGTATGGAGCTGTCACACCTCCTTTTTACCGCACCCGCGAGGGCGCAAAGAGTTTTTCCAATTAAAGGACAATCGAGACGGGACCCATTTTATTAAATTCAGAGTCGCCACTTGGGAAAGTAATGGTGTCCCAAGTCACCGGTTTGATCCCGAACCGAGGAAATTTATGACTTTGTAATATAGTTTGCGAAACTAGAAAACCGGATAAGGAACTCTGTTAACCCGGGAGAAGGTGTTAGGCACTCCCGGATTCCGTGGTTTTAGCACGGTCGCTCAACTGTACTTTTGCTTTTATCCGATTTCTTTATATATTTTTACTGTGCATTTTTACTACTCCGCTTTTATTTCTTAGAAGAATTGTGACGTCACGAAAACACATTTCGAGCCGCACCGCAACCAGTACGCCTGCGACTTTAGTGTATTTCAGTTCCGCCGAGAGTAAGATTTGGGTCACATAAATGCGCACCCGCATTTAAGAAAATGATTTACTTATAAATCGCGCCTAAAGAGTCTATCGTCTTTATTAACTTTGGGGAGGACCGTGAAATTTGCTAAACGATCCTCCCAATTTCTAATGTTATTTTTTATAGCAATTATTGAGGGCCCCGCAATTCATTCATTTTATTTGGGCGAGGCTCGTCTCATTTTATTTATTAAGGCCAAATTAAAGTATCTAAGATTCTCTATTTATTTGTCTCAAATAGTCAACTAATTCATGAATATAAATTCAAATCTCGAATTCAAGTCCGAATTCAAACAAAAGGGTGAAATCTTTTAGCTTGGACCCGCTACCTAATTCAAAACTCGATTTCATATTTATGGATTAATTTTCCATATTCCTAATTATTATTATTTTAATATCATCATTCTTGGAATTTTTATTCTCACTTAAATTTGGAGCAACTTTGGGACTCTAAATGAACATAATACGACCTCGACTTTAGGCCCAAATATACGCCAACCTTTAACTTAATCAAATTACAAGGGCCTGAAGTGAGTTACAAGCCATTCTATGGCCAGTTTCGCGCAACTGGGCCAAGTTGAGCCCAGATTTGTGGCCTAAGAAGCCTAGTATCATTCATAATTAATTTCACAACAGTAACAATCCAATTCAGGAAATTAAGCATAAACTGGAATTTAATTTTCTAATCTGATAGCAGTAAACTAGCGAATCAATTAACTAATTTTTTTTTTAAAAATTTTATTTTTTTCAAGGACAAACAATCAACCAAACAGGATTTGTGCTTAATCATATCATTAATGGTTTAAACAAACCAAACTTTGCCCAATAGACTCATGGACCATACGATGTGAAGTGATCTTCGAAGACTTTAATGTTAAATAAAAATGATTTGCTTGTAATTAAGTCTAACAAATTATACATACACATCTCTTCAATTGACTGTTACTTGAATCATGAATATGATAATACTGATTCCTATTTTCAACCAAACTCCTGCTGTTATGTTTCTGATTTTCGAACTCACACTTGGTAATACAACTCTGATTTTAAACTAAAACAAACTAACACTACTAAATACAGAGTTCATATATTGAGCTGGTTTGACAGTTTAAAGTATACAATTACTAAAAAAAACTTAGCACAACAGTGATTAGCTATTATTCAAACATCATATCATATTCAAAACAAATGTATATCAATACATTCATATAACAATTTACTCGATATTAAACTTCAAAAATGACACATTTAAATCTGGTTCTTCGCGAAGCAATGAAGCTAGAAGTACCTGGAAATTACAAAGAGGGGAAGTCAGTTGCAGCAGCAGTGAGATACCACAAACAACCACAATACCAACAACAGGGACAACAACCACAACACCAACAGCAGGAGCCAAGACCAAACAAACAACAGAAGCAACGCAACAACAACCACCACAATAGCGACCTCAACAATAAAACAGTAGCAACAACAGCCACCATAACAGCATAGACCAACAGCAACAGTAGCAGCGACCACAGAAGCAACAAATCCACACAAACCCTTAACAACAACAGCAGTAACAGAAGAAACAAGAGGCCACAGCAGGAGCAAACAGTAGGCAGTGAATACTAATGTATTTTGTATGAGTGTGTATGAAGATCTAGGATGTCAATGTGTATCCCCTACTGTGTGTTTTTAAAATTTTTTTCGTCTCCCTTCTGTGTCCTCCTACTTATGCCAATTAAGATCCCCCCTGTTTTACAGCTCATAAGAGCATTAAGACTCATTTAATTAAGACATTTTCCCATCAACTCCACTACCCTATGTTTTGTTCCCCATTAACACTTATCTTTTCCTTAATTAATTCAAAAGTTATGGGCAACATATTTTAATCAACTCTTTTAAAGCCTTTCCACACCACTATATCTTGTTCCCCTTTTAAACAAAATTATTAGTTTAATGTCATATTAGTGCTTATTGACAGAGCATTCAATTAAACTAATTCTTCAAACTTTCAATTCCACAGATACCCATGATGCTTTGTGATTATTACCCATCAGCTATAACTACTTCCCTAACAAATTAGTAATTAACCAATAGAAACTAACTCCTAAACACTATCACACCAAAACTGAATTTAAACCAATATCAGATACATATCAGACCCTAAACAGGACACATTATCATTCGATTTTGAAATTCGAATCGAATTAGATAACAACCAAACAGAGATGAAAGTTCAGTTCAAGAGACAAAACAACATGATTCTGTCCTAACCAAGTGTATGCATTTTGTAATATACTCGAATAACTGAATTCATGTGTGAAAATGGTAGACAATGGGGAGGTAAGAACTGAAGACGATTTGAAACCAAATTAACAGCACGCAACTACTGAAGTAATCCCATCTAATCTCCTTAAAACAAACTCGAAAGGAACAAAACATACTCGTCAAAGTTGAACTCGAGACTCGAATTACTTGAATTCTTCAAAACTATATATTCCCATGACTATCCAAACCAAACATCCTAATTGATTTTCATTAACAACTAGAAACAGATGACTAACAATAATATGGAGGTACTAAACACAATGATAATCTGAATCTTCAACCACCTTAAACTCACATGAAGATTTCAACAGGAGAAGCTCGATGCATTCAATCGACACAGAATATAAACTTACTCGAGAGAAAATTAAGCAAAACAACTATTCTAAAGTTCAAATTATCCAAACAAGTTCAAATAAGGAAGAGTGATACGGAAATGAACCTGCTGAGCCAAAAAATGCACTAATCTTGATTCCGAAGATCCGACGAGAAACAACAGCAACAAACAAAGCCTCAAATGGAACCTCGAATTGGCATCGGCAACTCAAAAAAAATCCAGACGTGACCTCAACTGAACTCCATGTTTCATATCAGAATCGGAACTCGAAAATGATTCCAAATACGTTTGTGTGTTATCCAGCGGCTGGAAATTATTTAGTAGGAGAACGGTTGTGCGCGAAGAAAACAAAGGTCGTTGGTTTGAGTCGATGGCTGGGAGATTGGAGGGGCTGGTGGCCGTGATGGTCGCTTTGACCATGGCTGGTCGCAGCAATCAATAATGACAACAAATTGACAAAAAAGAGGAGGGACGTTGTCGAAGGGATGAACGGCCAAGACCTTGACGGTCGTGACATCACTGTTAACGAAGCTCAATCACGCGGAAGCTGTGGAGGCAGCGACAACGATTTCGCGGTGGACGTCGTGAGGGCGGCTTCGTAAGGGTGTTGGCCGGCGAGAATGGCGGTGGTTTGGACGGTGGGAAGGGTGGTTGTTGGCTACAAGGGTTGTCGGCGGCTAGGGAGGTGGCCTTTGGAGAAGAAGAGGGGTCTTTAGGGTTTGGGTTAAAATTGGAGACGGGAATGAGATAGGAAAAATGGGTTTGGGGGTTTTGGGTATACTAAAATTCAAGATGAATCCTGGGCCGTTAGATCAACAAAGATCAACGGCCAGGATCATCATTGTAAGGGCAAAATGGGTGTGGGTTATTTAGGTGGGTTGGACGGGTTGGGTCAGATAATGGGTCAGGGGGATTGGGCTTTTAGCATTTTTGGCCCAATTTTGATTTCCAAATTCTTCTCTTTTCTTTTATTTTAACTCCTAAATTAATTTCTAAACCAAAATCCTAATAAAATCCCAATTAACTCACAAATATCAATTAATGCTAAATAACAATTATCACATATAATAAAATAACAAATTAATAGAAATCACATAATTGGGACGTAATAAAAATGCAAAAGAAATACATATCTTTTGTGATTTTTTTTTTTGTAAAACAAACTTAATTACTCTTAATTGTAAACCTGAATTTTTTACTTGCAAATGCAAATATATTTTTGTATTTTTATATTAATTTAATAAATAGACATGCATACACAAAAATGCAAATAATAAGAGAAGAATAACACAAAAAATCACCAAAATCACGCACAATACAAAACTATTTTATTTTGAATTTTCTGGGAGTAATTCTCATGTAGGGCAAAAATCACGTGCTCACACATCCTATTTGCTCCAGCAGTCCTTTTCTGTCGATCATAACCTCTAGTACATATGTCCAAATTACGAGTTTTTTCGCTTTTTGGACACTAGACACGAAGCTCTATAAGTTTCGTGTTTTGCACATTTTATGATTCCTTATAGATTGCATGATATGAACTGCCGAATTGGACTTCTCGCACCTGAAATTTTCTGGGCACACCAGAAGCCAAAAACAAATTCTGCAATTTTTTTTAAAGATGAAATAGTCTGCTAACCACCCAAAACTCACCCGAGGATAGTGGGACCTTAACCAATCATGCCAACATATCCCATAACATCGTTCAAATTTGTTCCAACCTTCGTAATGCTCAAAACAACATTACAACACCAAATTCACATCGGATTCAAGCTTATGAACTTTGAAACTTCTAATTTCCACATGTGATGCCGAAACACGTCAAAACTAGTCCGAATGACCTGAAAATTTGCAGACGTATCCAAAATCACCTAACGAAGCTACTGCAACTGTCAGAATTCCATTCTGACTCCCGAATCAAAATATCACCTATCGATCGGATTCCGCCAAAATTCCAGCTTCGCCAAAATGGGCTAACTTCTTCACCGGACCTCTAAAATTACTTCCGATTGCTCTCCTAAGTCTTAAATCATCCCCCGAAACTAACCGAATCATCGAAATTCAGTTCTGAGCCCTCTAACTCATAAGTCAGTGTTGGGTTGACTTTTCCAACTTAAGCTTTCCTTAAAGATATTAATTATCCCATTTCCTACCAAAATCGGTCCGAATTGACTCAAAGTCTGCACACAAGTCACATTCGACATTACAGACTTGCACCAACTTTTGGAATCGCATTCCGGCCTCGATATCAAAATTTTCACTTCAGGTCGAATTTTCTCATAAACCTTCAAATTCCTATATTTAGCCAAATGACTTCAAAATGACCTCCCGACATCCGAATTCAGTTCCGATCACGTTCTCAACTCCAAAATCACCATACGGATCTGTTCCTAGACTTGGAATCCCAAACGGACATCTATAACCCTAAAATGCCTTCTAACCCAAATTTATGAAATTCTTCTGAAATGCTAACTTCCACCATATACGCCGAAATGCTCACGGGTTATCAAAAACCAAATTTGGACATACGCCCAAGTTCAAAATCATCATATGATCATGCTAGAACTTTCAGATCCCAATTCCGAGGTCATTTACTCAAAATTCCAATCCTAGTTCATTTCTTCAACTTTAAGTTTTCAAAATGAGAATTTCCATTTAGATTTGATTCCAAACTTCCTAAATTTTAATTCTGACCATACACACAAGTCAATTTACCTGAGATGAAGCTGTTCGTGGCCTCAATCTGCTGAATGATGCGTCGGAGCTCAAAACGACCGGTCGGGTCATTACAATCTCCCCCACTTAAACATACGTTCGTCCTCGAACGTGCTGAGAACTATAATGATGTAGTCTCAAATAACTTGTTTAACACATCATGTACCTTCCCGTGCTACCACTACTTAGTTGAGCACATTAGCTATATAATTCTGTAGATATAATTTTTTATTCAAGCGAATAAGCCATTAGGCCAAATTCCAACACCCTGAATTTCCTACCAAGTCTGTTTCCATCATTCGACCACCATATCAAAGTCCACACGTTGAACCCAAACATTAATGCATAACTTTGTTGAATTTACACTTCGCATCACTTTACTCATATGACCACAATAATATTCTTTATTTATTGCAGTTGCCTACAATGCCCAAATACCGATGGAAACCTCTTATTAGTTGAAGTCTTATTCCAACACTTTTATATACTGCCAACGATAAATAAAACACGGGCTAAACCGTAACAATTCCTCAAATCAACCATTTATGAAGCCATTTCTCTTTTGACTGATATTACAACGGAGTTTGGAGCCAAACCTCGATATTACCTTTCTATCTAGCTGAAATCACATATGTTCGCACTCATTAATGACTCCAACGATCATTTCGATTATAACACACCACAATGGTAATACGACACCTCCTCATCGGCCTAAGCCACGACGAGCAAAACACAGGCTCCAATAAAAAATGATCTGAACACACTCGAACCATGACAACTGACTCACACAAAAGAGCTGTAGTTCAAATTCCTTAATTCCATCACAACACATAACTGAGATCTCGTCTTACATCATAGAATTAGTGTACTTGAACCCTCCTCGAAATGTCATAACAACACGTGGCCTTACCACGACCCAAGATTCTATCCAAGTTCCATTACTCATGGAGCACCTCAAGTCACCATGCTCAAAACGGTTAGCCACGCACGTATTTAGGTCTGAACTCAAGCAATCAATCACACATGCGGTGATACATTTAATATATGCTATCAAATCCTGAATGGACACAGCCGATGTGCTATCCCTGAGCGGTACCCAATACGGACTATACCTTAGAAGCTAGGAAGTATTGTATACAAAGTAACTTATAGGAAACGATATTTTCCACATCACACTGTTGCGGTGCGCAACCCGTTCCAATAACATACCCGTGGTGGCGTGCCACCCGATCCAAATACCATACCTGTGGCGGCGTGCCTCCCGATCCACGCATAAATCTCGCAAGAGGAAATGCACATTGAGTCAAGTTGCTCATTACAACAAACATATATATAGCCTCAAGCTCGGACACATGAAACGCATCCGACAAAGTTCCTCAATACCAAAACTGAATCAATGGTAGATACCTCTACACTGACATCCGCCACAAAGGCCCAACTGACAAAGAATACCTACCAGCCGTCCGTCGGCCCTAGGGTACATCTACCTTACGGGAGCATAATCTGATACACTCTACTACGCAGTTTGTGGCATTTTCTAACATAGTCCATATCACATTAGTTTAGATAATCTGACTTAAGACAACCAGTCTGCAATCGTATATCATTATTCAAATTCATCATATCAAGTAAAGAGAGAGCTGCTAGGGCTTCCAATTTTTAATAATCTCTAAATGGTACCAATACACATAATATACCACCACTGCGTAGGCGGATTACAAGAACTTCTAGTCTCCAGCACATATATAGCACATGAATCGCTATGCCTGATTCCACACTTCCCCGTACAAATACATAACACATCACAAACTCTTTCTTCCAATTCATTGCATAAGTTTAACTGCCAGGACTGAGTCCTTTTACCTGCGTCGAGCTACGCAACTGCCAGCACTCAACAGCTTTGTTGCACCATATCTGCAAGACTTATTACTTCGAACACATGCCAGGAGTTAATCGTATCCTTATCATACCATTCCGGTTTATTAACAAGTTACTCCATTTACCCAATTTCCTTTCTGATTCATCTTAAATTTAATATTCTCTTTACTGTAGCACCATAATACCTGAACTCATGTTACCCCACGAGACTCGCACATAAGACCACACGGTCTAAGACCCATAGGCCACTGAATACTCTCTCAATGTTTCCCAGAAGTACCACATTCTACAACACTTTATTTTGAAGAACTTCCTGCGATTTTGAATTTGTTATCATTACTTCCCAATAGAGATACATAGAATCCCATCATTCACATGATATAACACAAGCCTTGATCTTTTCTAACAAAACCGCCGTCTTTAGCCACATACACAATCTTAAGGCACCTGACTGTTACAAGCAAAATCTTGAACACTGCAAAACCATTCTCGGGCATCATTCACCCTTATTCATCTGTAATTCAGCTGTCCTATTAAATAGAACCACTCGTGTTTTACTAGAAGTCTAACACCGCAGCACATGATTACATACAGATACAATTAGCTATCTTTCTTTTCTATACACCAAACATTCTTTACCAATATAAGTTCAAAACATCATAGTATTTCTTCACATCTACGAAGCACCATAACCTTTATCAAAATTTCCCAACATACCTAGAGATAGGACGAACATAGCACATAACAGTGCAATCAGTTATTCAATAACAACCTCCCCAACTTAGCTCGAAGCCATAAATCAAAGTACTTTTAACCACTCATAGCATTATTTCTCAAACGATGCCGCAATGTTACAATGAGATTAAGCTCGGGTCATTTACAAGCTTTGGCGGAGACTCGAATCATCAGAAATCTTAATTCTTTTGCACTTCTTGTATTCATTCACACCCCACAGTTAAGCCCATTCCTTAGGTGACAAAATCTTTTCTAAGTCTCAAATTTTCCAAAAATTTTGGCAGAGTTTCCTTTGTAATATGGCATATCCACCTGCCAGAGAATCACCGGAACCATCCTAACAATACATCGGCAATTTGACAAGTCATCATAATGCACATAGCAAAACACATTTGATCTTTCTGAGTCTGAACTCATACTACCACACGTAATGCACTTTACCTTTCCACTAAGAGACATGAACATATTCACCACACCCATAGCTAGGTCTACATAACGAATTATAATAAAAGTCTAACACCTAACAGCTCATCCATTATCAAACTGCCATTTCCACAATTTGGGACAATACTGGTCATATAATCTTTACAATACCAGCTCACAGAATCAGCACCTTGGTGCTCAAGCCATAGACAAAGATCTGGCCTCCAGTCCTTCCGACTGGCCCAACATAAACTCACGGAGATCATATCTCGCCCCTCGATCGGGGAGCCAAAAGCCATCAAGGCAATTATATTATTGAGCGCTCGAGTGCGCATACAGACGTATGGAAGGAATTTCAAGAGTTATGTCTCAAGCTGAATCAAGTACGCATGATAGGAATTCCAAGAAATGTGAAGTATTTCCTAAAAGGTTTTCAGCCTCGCGAGGATAAGTACAGGCGTCCCCGTACCGATCCACAAGACTCTACCAACCGGCTCAAGACTCATGAGGCCTAGTAACCTAGGCTCTGATACCAACTTGTCACGACCCCAAACCCGGTCGTGATGGTGCCCAGCACACTTCTAGGCCAGCCCGACCAATCAACAGAACTCACGGAGCTATTATCTCACTTTAACCATTTTAAGCATAAACAAAGATAGAACAACAGTAGTAGAATTACCAAAAACGGGGATCACGTTCCAAAATGATAACAACTCCCAAAGACCAAGGGGTCACGAGCCTCTAAAGAGTATACAAGTGTAATAGTGTCTACATTAGTGCTCAAGGGCGGAAATAGATAACAACATGAATAAAAGTAAGCTGGAAGGAGAGTCAGGTCCTGCGGACGCGGCAGCTACCTTGACTATCCAGAAAATATCTCCGAGCAGCTACTAGGTCAGGTCTACTATGACGCACCCGGATCTGCACACAAGGTGTTGGGAGTCGGGTGTGAGTACTTCCAACTTAGTGGTAATAAAAGTAAATAATGCTAAAGAAAAGAAAACCACGAAAAACACTGTCTCATGCTACACAATACAGAACTATCTTTAAACTTCAAACACTACCATTTTATTTCTTTTCAGCATATGTGAGTAGATTATTAGAAATCTCATTTTTAGCTTTCCTTCTTTCATGATAACATACCAATACCTGGGTACAATCTCAAGTAGTGCAAGTCTGCACTCGAATCAGCCCCTTGGGCTCTGCACTCCCCAACAAATACCACCAGGAGATATGGTCAATAAAGCAATAATGCATGTGTGCCAGTAATGTATGAGTGCTAAATATTATGCCATGTAGTACACGAAAACCAATGTATGTATGCCATGCAATGCATATGACGTTGTGGCGTACAGCCCGATCCATGCAAAGGCGCCTGCGCTCACTGTGGGGGTTCAGACTCCGGAGGGGATCCTACAGCCCAATCGCAATATCAATATCACACCTGCTGCGGTGCGCAGCCCGATCCAAATACCACTGCAGCGTGCAGTCCGATCCATGCATATGTATGTATATGCTCACATAAATCGTCATTCTCTAACATATGTCCCTCGACCCCAGTCAGTCTAACAAATAACTAAAAAAATCCCCTCGGGAAACAGTATCATATTAGCTCATGGCTAGAAATGTCATTAAGACATTGTTCAAGTTTTTCGGATTCCTTATCTCAATACGAGTCCATACATATAAAGTTTATCAAAATTGGACTCCGTTTACCCATTCAAATCGATGATTTACCATAAACTAGGCTTAGGACAAAAATCCCCCATTAATCCTCCCATTTACAGTGAAATAATTGAAGATTCTAAGATAAAATCATGTATTTAGACCATAGAACTTACCTATTTACCCGGTGAAATCCCCTCTTGAAGCTCTCCAAAATCATCTAAACGAAATGAAATTAATGAAAGAAATAAACCAATTTCGTGTAAAAAGAATCTGCCCGTGCTTCGTCGAGTTGTACCCTGCACCTGTGCTATACAAGTTGTACATCCTATTACTCCAGCAGTCCTTTTCCATCGATCATATCTAGTACAGATGTCCAAATTACGAGTTCTTTAGCTTTCTGGAAACTAGACACGAAGGTCTACAACTTTTGTGTTTTGCACGTTTTGTGATTCCTTATAGATTGCATGATATGAGCTGCCAAATTGGACTTCTCACACCTGAAATTTTCTGGACACACCAGAAATCAAAAACAAATTCTGCAATTTTTTTCAAAAATGAAATAGTCTGCTAACCACTCAAAACTCACCCGAGGCCAATGGGACCTTAACCAATAATGCCAACATATCCCATAACATCGTTCAAATTTGTTCCAACCTTCGTAACGCTCAAAACAACATCACAACACCAAATTCGCATCGGATTCAAGCTTATGAACTTTGAAACTTCTAATTTTCACATGCGATGCCGAAACATGTCAAAACTAGTCCGAATAACCTGAAAATTTGCAGACATATCCAAAATTACCTAACAAAGCTACTGCAACTGTCGGAATTCCATTCTGACTCCCGAATCATAATATAACCTATCGATCGGATTCCGCCAAAATTCCAGCTTCGCCAAAATGAGCTAACTTCTTCACCGGACCTCCAAAATTACTTCTGATTGTGCTCCTAAGTCTTAAATCATCCCTCAAAACTAACCGAATCATTGGAATTCAGTTCTGAGCCCTCTAACTCATAAGTCAATCTTGGGTTGACTTTTCCAACTTAAGCTTTCCTTAAAGAGATTAATTATCCCATTTCCTACCAAAATCAATCCGAATTGACTTAAAGTTTGCACACAAGTCACATTCGATATTATGGACTTGCACCAGCTTTTCAAAATTGCATTCCAACCCCGATATCAAAATTTTTACTTCCGGTCGAATTTTCTCATAAACCATCAAATTCCTATATTTAGCCAAATGACTTCAAAATGACCTCCGGACATTCGAATTCACTTTTGATTGTGTTCCCAACTCCAAAATCACCATACAGATCTATTCCCAGACTTAGAATCTCACACGGACATCTATAACTCTAAAATGCTTTCCAACCCAAATTTATGAAATTCTTCTGAAATACTAACTTGCACCATATACGCCGAAATGCTCACGATTTATCAAAACCAAATCCGGACATACGCCCAAGTTCAAAATCATCATACGAGCATGCTTGAACTATCAGATCCTAATTCCGAGGTCATTTACTCAAAATTCTAATTCTAGTTCATTTCTTCAACTTTAAGCTTTCAAAATGAGAATTTCCATTTAGATTTGACTCCAAACTTCCTGAATTTTAATTCTGACCATACACACAAGTCAATATACCTGAGATGAAGTTGTTCATGGCCTCAATCTACTAAATGACGCGTCGGAGCTAAAAACGACTGGTCGGGTCGTTACAAACTAATCAAGGAGAAATTGAAACAAACCCCCAAGAAGAACCTATTCATGAACCTTGTGACGATCCGGCCCGTTGTCACGGGAATTACTACCTCGTTGTGTTGTAATTACATAATTCATGCTTTTATATCAGTGTTAGAGTCTATCGGGAGAGTTAGGAGTGAATTGGATTGGAAATGAGGCATATAGCCTTTTTGGAGGAAACTTGAATAAAGAAAGTCAACCCGGAGTTGACTATTTAGTTAGAGAGCTTGGAATCGAATTCTGATGATTTGGTTAGTTTCGGGAGGTGAATTGTGACTTAGGGGAGCGATCAGAATTGAATTTGGAGGCCCGGTGTAGAAATAGGCTTGAATTGGCTAAGGTTGAATTTTGGCGAAATCCGATCGATAGGTGAGATTTTGATCCGGGAGTCGGAATGGAATTCCGACAATTGCAGTAGCTCCGTTAGGTGATTTTGGATGCGCTTGCAAAATTTCAGGTCATTCGGAGGTCGTTTGGTCGGGTTTTTGATCGAATGTCGATTTCGGAAGTTTTGAAGAAACTTAGGCTTGAATCCGTGCGTAATTGGTGATTTTGATGTTTAGGATGGTGTTTTTATGATTGGAACAAGTTTGAATTGTGTTATGGAGTATGTTAGTGGTTTTCGTTGGGGTCCCGGGGGCCTCGGGATGAATTCGGGGGTCCAAACGAACCATTTTTGGCCTAAGACAGCAGCTGAATTGCTACTGTATCTGCAGAGGAAATTCCTTCATCGCGTTCGCGATGAAGGGGCACGCATCCGCGAAGGCCAGCCAGTGTATGCATCGCGTTCGCGATGGTCTGGACGCGAACGCGTAGGGTTAAGATCGGAGGCTTCGCGTTCGCGTGGAGCTGGAACGCGTTCGCGTAGGTGTAAAGGGTTGGTCATCGCGTTCGCGTGAGCGGAGACGCGGACGCATAGAAGAAAATTTGGGCGGTTGAAATCTGTGCTTCGCGAACGCATGACTGGGTGTCGCATTCGCGATGGGCGGACGGAGAAGAGCATCGCGTTCGCGTGAGTCCTGTCGCGAACGCGTAGAAGAAAGGTCTCTGGCAGTGAAGTTAAAACCAGAACTGGACAGTCGCGGGTTTAATACCCAAAACCTCCATCTTTGAGTTCCAAGAGAAGAAATTGACGGGAGATTGCTGAGAAATCATCGGGGTTTCGTTGGAGGTAAGTTTTGTGGCTTAATTACATTATTTTAACATGAAATCCTTGGTTAAATCCCTGTAAATGGAAGATTAAAGGTGGGTTTGAGCCCTAGGCCTAAATTAAAGAAAAACACCGATTTGAGTGGGCAAATGGAGTCCGATTTTGGTAAAATTTATATGCCTAGACTTGTATCGAGATGAGGATTCCGAATATGTGATTTTTTTAATTTTTCGACAAGTGTACCAAAAGTCGGGTTTTGACAACTTGTGGGTTTTGATATAATTTGGGTTATTTCGAATGAATTTCGTGAAATTAGCATATATTGATGCATTCTCTATGATTTTGAGCAGATTTGGCACCCGAGGAGATTGATTTGCGAGGCAAGCGCAAGGCATATTGAAGCTTCTACCGGTTCGAGGTGAGTGGTGGTAGTAAACAATGTACTGAGGGTTTGAAACCCCGTACTAGCACTTCACAGTGCTATATTGAGATGAGACACGCGTTCTATGACGGGCGTGGTGACATTGAGAGAGATTGGGGGTTCGGACTTAGTCCTTCCCGGCTAATAGAATATTGTGTTGTATGACTGTTACTGAGATTATAACTGTACAATTGGGCTAATAGCCATGTTTGGGGCCTTGTGCCGATCCGTAGAGCATTAGGGAACCTATAGAGCTAGGTGACCCTTATATCATGTTAGAAACATACACTCAGCCGTAGCTCTAGCTGTATAGCATAATATGAGCCCGTACTAGATGTGTACATTGAGAGAGATTATCTAAGGTGGAATTCCTTGTTCTAGCTGAGTGGGCCTGAAAGGCCAAGTCTATACCGATTGAGATGAGATAGGGTTAAGGACCCACTATGAGATGTTATATTGGGCCTGAAAGGCCAAGTCTATATTGACTGAGGCAGGGTCAAGGACCCACTGTGATATACATTATATTGGGCCCGAGAGGCCAAGTACATACTGACTGACTGGGATAGGGTCGAGGACCCATTATGAGGTATTATATATACACCTATATTGGATCGGGCCGCACGCCGCAGCAGTATATATATTGGATCAGACTGCACGCCGCAGTAATATACATGTAATATACATGTAATATACATATGGGACGGACTGCACGCCGCAGTATTATTGCGCTTGGGCTGTAGGAGCCCCTTCGGAGTCCGAGTCCGCACACATTCTCAGTGAGCGCTGGTGTATATTATGGGATCGGGCTGCGCGCCGCAGGAGTATAAATATATATACATATAAATATTGGATCGGGCCGCACGCCGCAGTATAATAGTGTTTGGGCCTAGGGAGCCCCTCCGAAGTCTGTATACACCCCCAGTGAGCGCCGTCGACGTTAAATGGAGCGGGCTGCGTGCCGCAGCGGTATATGTATTGGAGTGGGCTGCACGCCGCAGCATTATACTTAATCATATCTACTATCTACTTAAATACTTATACATTATAGACATAGGTATGTGTCTTTATATGTTGAGATGGCCGTATACCGTAGGGGTACGAGTGAGGGTTGGATCAGTGTAGAATCTTGTAAATATAAACGTGGATTGGAGATCAGAGTACTACCATAGTGATAACGTACCTGTGAGGGTTGCCTTAGAACTGCTAAGTGATAGCACAGGAGTTCTTACCTTCGGTTATTATTTATTATTGTTACTCACTGAGTTGAAATATACTCACCCCACTCCCCTGCACTTTCTGTGCAGATCCACAGGTGCCCGAGAGCAGTTGAGACATTGTAGCTGCTGATTCTTGTCTACTTTTGCGGAGATTACGAGATAGCTGCCAGCGTCCGCAGAGCTTGTTTTCTCCTTCTTTATCATCTTGTTGATTTCCTAATTGCCTAGACTTGGTTATAGTAGGATGCTATTCTGTAGAGGCTCAGGTCTCGTGACACCACGATATGGTTGGGACCGTATTTTGTATGTTTTACATTTCGTTTATCACCCGATATGATCATTTACTGTTTAAGTTTAATTTGATTAATAACTGGCTGGTTTAAGGGATAATTTGGTCGGGCTTGCCTAGCATTGTGTTGGGCGCCATCACGACCAGGGGTTTGGGTCGTGACAAGTTGGTATTAGAGCCTAGGTTAACAGTTCTCGCGAGTCATGAGCCGGTTGGTAGAGTCTCGTGGATCGGTGCGGGGACGCCTGTACTTATCCTCGGGAGGCTGCAAACCTTTTTAGGAAAAGTTTCAATTCTTGCAATTCTTGTCGTGCGATTACTTTTGACTTGATCTGAACTTTGACATTCTATTCTCTCGCAGATGGCGAGAACTCGATCATCCGGACGTGGAGGACGACCACCATTACAACCTACTAGAGGCCGTGGATGCGGCCGTGGACGTGGCAGGGGTAGGGCAGCTGAGGCAGTGCCAGCTGACCCACAGCCTCCAGTTGCTGAGATCCCAGCAGTACCAGTTCAGGCACCAGCTGTGCCCATTGTTATTCGGGTTCTACAAGAGACCCTAGCTCAGATATTAGCGTTTTGCACTCGCTTGGCACAGGTAGATTCAGCTACCACCGCAACAGCTACATCAGGGACCAGGGTGTGAGCACGTGATTTTTGCACTATGCAATAAAATTCCAAGATTAGAATAAATAATATTTTTGGGTGCAATTACATATCTTGATTGAAATTAGATACATTTGTGTGATTGAATAATTAGAAATTAAAATTAGAAAATAAAAAATATAGGTTAAATACATGCATTTTGAATTAAGTAGTTAAAAAGAAATACAATTATGGGAAATCAACAAGGATCTTGGAGTCCAGTGGGGTATCATTCACTACCTTTCAGTTTCAGGGGCCAGCCTTCGCTTGGTGGGAGGCTTATGAGCGCCGCAGGCCGACAAGGGCAGCACCACTATCATGGCCGGAGTTCTCCACTATGTTCTTGGAGAAATGGGTGCCTCGATCTCGGAGAGAGGAGATGCGTAGGCAGTTTGAGGGTCTCCGTCAGGGGGACATGTCAGTGTCAGAGTATGAGATCAGGTTTACAGAGTTGTCCGGATATGCACCGTGGTTGGTTCATTCCGACAGAGAGAGGATTGGGCGCTTCGTGGACGGCCTCATTTATCCCATTCGTATTCTGATGACTCGGGAGAGGGTTTTGAGTCGTACATTTGAGGATGCTGTGGATATTGCTCGCGACATAGAGGCAGATCGTCGCAGAGAGCGGGATGAGAGGGAGGCCAAGAGGCCTCGAGGAGCAGGCTAGTTCCAGTGGCACTCAGACCAGAGGCCAGAGTCAGCAGAGCCGAGGTCGCTCTTTCAGGTCTTCACAGTCAGGTCGCTCAGATCGTCGCAGATGGTCTCCTAGACAAGGTTATTAGGGTTCGCACCAGAGCCAGCCATCTCTCAGTGCCATGCCAGCTCAGAGTTCTTCACAGGCCCCATCCGCTCGGGGTTCATCTCGGCCTAGTTCATCAGCTGGCCACTCCAGCGCCAGAGGTCCTTATCAGTCTCGGTACCCAGCACCGGGAGTTGCTACGAGTGCGGAGAGTTTGGGCACCACCGTAGGGAGTATCCCCGTCTTGTTTCCAGATCTTATCAGCAGAGGGGCAGCCCTCGTCATCCGGTCCTTCTACTTCGGCACCCGCCCCGCCGGCTAGGGGTGAGGGTCGAACGGCTAGGGGTCGCTCTCGAGGGGAGGCCGATCGGGCGGACGAGGCTAGATGCTATGCTTTTCGGGGCCGATCCGAGGCCGTTGCTTCGGATGCTTGTCATTACGGGTATTATTTCGGTCTGCCACAGAGATGCCTCGGTATTGTTTGATCCCGGTTCTACTTATTCTTATGTGTCTACATATTTTGCTCCTCATTTGGGCACGACCCGAGGAAGTCTTGAGCTGCCGGTGCATGTATCTACCCCGGTAGGGGATACTATTATTGTGGACCACGTATACCGGTCCTGTTTGGTCACTATTGGAGGTCTGGAGACCCGAGTAGACTTGTTGCTTCTTAGCATGATTGATTTTGATGTTATATTGGGCATGGACTGGCTATCTCCATGTCATGCTATTCTGGACTGTCATGCTAAGACAGTCACCTTGGCTATGCCGGGCATTCAGCGGATCCAGTGGCGAGGCATGACTCAGTATGTACCTAGCAAGGTAATATCTTTCCTCGAGGCCCAACGAATGGTTGGGAAGGGATGTCTCTCTTATTTAGCATTTGTGCGGGAGGTCGAAGCCTAGACTCCCAGTATTGATTATGTTCCCATTGTGCGAGACTTTCCTGATGTGTTTCCCTCAGACCTGCCGGGCATGCCGCCGGACAGGGATATTGATTTTGGTATCGATTTGGTGCCAGGCACTCAGCCTATTTCTATTCCTCCGTATCGGATGGCACCAGCTGAGTTGAAGGAATTGAAGGAGCAGCTCCAGGAACTCCTAGATAAGGGGTTCATTCGGCCGAGTGTGTCGCCATGGGGTGCACCGGTCCTGTTTGTTAAGAAGAAGGACGGATCCATGAGGATGTGTATTGACTACGGGCAGCTAAACAAAGTAACAGTAAAGAATAAGTATCCTCTGCCTCGTATTGATGATTTATTTGATCAGCTCCAGGGAGCTAGGGTGTTCTCGAAGATTGATCTTCGTTCGGGCTACCATCAGCTGAAGATTAGAGAGTCTGACATTATGAAGACTGCATTTCGGACCAGATATGGTCACTATGAGTTCCTTGTGATGTCTTTTGGGGCTGACCAACGCCCCAGCAGCATTTATGCATCTGATGAACAGTGTATTCAGGCCGTATCTTGATTCATTTGTGATCGTATTCATTGATGACATACTAGTCTACTCTCGTAGCCGGGAGGAGCATGCTCGGCACTTGAGTATTGTATTGCGGAGATTGAGAGAGGAGAAGCTGTATGCCAAGCTCTCCAAATATGAGTTCTGGCTTGATTCCATGGCATTCTTAAGACACGTGGCATCCCGTGATGGTATTCTGGTAGATCCGAGGAAGGTCGAGGCGGTGTAGAGTTGGCCCAGACCGACCTCAGTTACTGAGATCCGTAGCTTTCTGGGATTGGCAGGGTATTATCGCCGATTCGTTCAGGGATTCTCTTCTATTGCTTCACCCTTGACTAGATTGACTCAGAAGGGTGTTCCTTTCTTATGGTCCGAGGAGTGCGAGGAGAGCTTTCAGAAGCTCAAGACAGCACTGACCACAGCACCAGTCTTGATTCTACCGACAGCTTCAGATTCTTATATTGTATATTGTGATGCCTCGGGAGTTGGCATTGGTTGTGTGTTGATGCAGGAGGGTAGGGTCATTGCTTATGCTTCTCGCCAGTTGAAGCCCCACGAGAAGAACTACCCTGTTCATGATTTGGAGCTAGCAGCCATAGTTCATGCTTTGAAGATTTGGAGGCATTACCGGTATGGTGTCTCCTGTGAGGTGTTCACGGATCATCGCAGCCTTCAGCACTTATTCAGACAGAAGGACCTTAATTTGAGACAGCGGAGGTGGTTGGAGTTGCTTAAGGACTATGATATCACTATTTTGTATCATCCGGGGAAGGCCAATGTGGTGGCCGATGCCTTGAGTCGGAAGGCGGTTAGCATGGGCAGCCTAGCTTTCATCCCAGTTGGGGAGAGGCCATTTGCTTATGATGTTCAGGCCCTAGCCAATCGGCTAGTGAGATTAGATATTTTGGAGCCGAGTCGGGTGTTGGCTTGTGTTGTTTCTCGATCTTCCTTATATGATCGCATCAGGGAGCGACAGTATGATGACCCACATTTGCTTGTCCTTAAGGACAGAGTGCAGCATAATGATGTTAGAGATGTGACTATCGACAGTGATGGTGTTCTGAGGATGCAGGGCCGTATATGCGTGCCCAATGTTGATGGTTTGCGGGAGTTGATACTTGAGGAGGCACACGGTTCGCGGTACTCTATTCACCCAGGTGCCGCAAAGATGTACCAAGACTTGAGACAGCACTACTGGTGGAGGAGAATGAAGATGGATATTGTTAGGCATGTAGCTAAGTGCCTCAATTGCCAGCAGGTCAAGTATGAGCATCAGAGACCGGGCGGTGTTCTTCAGCGTATGGTTATTCCCGAGTGGAAATGAGAGAGGATCACCATGGATTTTGTTATTGGACTCCCTCGAACAGCGAGGAAGTTTGATTCTGTATGGGTGATTGTTGATCGGCTGACTAAGTCCGCACATTTCATCCCAGTTAGTACTACTTACTCATCGGAGCGGTTGGCAGTGATCTTTATTCGGGAGATTGTCAGGTTGCATGGGGTCCCAGTGTCTATTATATCTGACAGAGGCACTCAGTTCACTTCTCAGTTTTGGAGAGCATTTCGGCGAGAGATGGGTACGAGGGTTGAGTTGAGCACCGCATTTCACCCCCAGACAGACGGACAGTCTGAGCGCACTATTCAGATCATGGAGGATATGTTGCGGGCATGTGTGATTGACTTTGGTGGTTCATGGGATGAGTTTTTGCCACTTGCTGAGTTTGCCTACAACAACAGCTACCAGTCGAGTATTCAGATGGCCCCGTACGAGGCATTGTATGGCAAACGGTGTAGATCTCCCGTCGGATGGTTTGAGCATGGTGAGGATAGATTGATAGGGACTGAGTTAGTTCAGGATGCTCTGGATAGAGCAAAGTTGATCCAGGAGAGGCTTCGCACAGCACAGTCTCGCCAGAAGAGTTATGCGGACCGTAGGGTTCGAGAGTTGTCTTTCATGGTTGGTGATAGAGTATTGCTGAAGGTTTCACCCATGAAGGGTGTCATGAGGTTCGGGAGGAAAGGGAAGTTGAGTCCCAGGTACATTGGTCCTTTTGAGATACTCAGGAGAGTTGGAGAGGTGGCATATGAGTTAGCCTTGCCACCCAGCTTATCCAGCGTTCATCCAGTATTCCATGTGTCTATGCTCCGGAAGTACATCGGAGATCCGTCTCATGTATTAGACTTCAGTACCATTCAGCTTGATGGTGATATATCCTATGATGTGGAGCCTATTGCTATTTTGGGTCGCCAAGTAAGGAAGTTGAGGTCGAAGGAGACTGCATCAGTTAAGGTTCAGTGGAGAGGTCGACCCGTAGAGGAGGCTACTTGGGAGGTTGAGCAGGAGATGCGGAGCAGATACCCTCAGCTATTTGAGACTTCGGGTATGTTTCTTGACCCGCTCGAGGACGAGCGTTTGCTTAAGAGGGGGAGAATGTGACGACCCGGCCCGTCGTCACGGGAATTACCACCCCGTTGTGTTATAATTACATAATTCATGCTTTTATATCAGTGTTAGAGTCTATCGGGGGAGTTAGGAGTGAATTGGATTGGAAATGAGGCATATAGCCTTTTTGGAGGAAAGTTGAATAAGGAAAGTCAACCCGGAGTTGACTATTTAGTTAGAGAGCTCGGAATCGAATTCTGATGATTCGGTTAGTTCCGGGAGGTGATTTGTGAATTAGGGGAGCGATCGGAATTGAATTTGGAGGCCCGGTGTAGAAATAGGCTTGAATTGGCTAAGGTTGAATTTTGGCGAAATCCGAACGGTAGGTGAGATTTTGATCCGGGAGTCAGAATGGAATTCCGACAATTGCAATAGCTCCGTTAGGTGATTTTGGATGTGCTTGCAAAATTTCAGGTCATTCGGAGGTCGTTTGGTCGGGTTTTTGATCGAATGTCGATTTCGGAAGTTTTGAAGAAACTTAGGCTTGAATCCGTGCGTAATTGGTGATTTTGATGTTTAGGATGGTGTTTTTATGATTGGAACAAGTTTGAATTGTGTTATGGAGTATATTAGTGGTTTTCGTTGGGGTCCCGGGGGCCTCGGGATGAATTCGGGGGTCCAAACGGACCATTTTTGGCCTAAGACAGCAGCTGAATTGCTGCTGTATCTGCAGAGGAAATTCCTTCATCGCGTTCGCGATGAAGGGGCACGCGTCCGCGAAGGCCAGCCAGTGTATGCATCGCGTTCGTGATGGTCTGGACGCGAACCCATAGGGTTAAGATCGGAGGCTTCGCATTCGCGTGGAGCTGGAACGCGTTCGCGTAGGTGTGAAGGGTTGGTCATCGCGTTCGCGTGAGCGGAGACGCGGACGCATAGAAGAAAATTCGGGCGGTTGAAATCTGTGCTTCGCGAACGCATGACTGGGTGTCGCGTTCGCGATGGGTGGACGGAGCAGAGCATCGCGTTCGCGTGAGTCCTGTCGCGAACGCGTAGAAGAAAGGTCTCTGGCAGTGAAGTTAAAACTAGAACTGGACAGTCGCGGGTTTAATGCCCAAAACCTCCATTTTTGAGTTTCAAGAGAAGAAATTGACGGGAGATTGCTGGGAAATCATCGGGGTTTCGTTGGAGGTAAGTTTTGTGGCTTAATTACATCATTTTAACATGAAATCCTTGGTTAAATCCCTGTAAATGGAAGATTAAAGGTGGGTTTGAGCCCTAGGCCTAAATTAAAGAAAAACACCGATTTGAGTAGGCAAATGGAGTCCGATTTTGGTAAAATTTATATGCCTAGACTCGTATCGAGATGAGGATTCCGAATATGTGATTTTTGTAATTTTTCGACAAGTGTACCAAAAGTCGGGTTTTGACAACTTGTGGGTTTTGATATAATTTGGGTTATTTCGAATGAATTTCGTGAAATTAGCATATATTGATGCATTCTCTATGATTTTGAGCAGATTTGGCACCCAAGGAGATTGATTTGGGAGGCAAGCGCAAGGCGGATTGAAGCTTCTACCGGTTCGAGGTGAGTGGTGGTAGTAAACAATGTACTGAGGGTTTGAAACCCCGTACTAGCACTTCACAGTGCTATATTGAGATGAGACACGCGTTCTATGACGGGCGTGGTGACATTGAGAGAGATTGGGGGTTCGGACTTAGTCCTTCCCGGCTAATAGAATATTGTGTTGTATGACTGTTACTGAGATTATAACTGTACAATAGGGCTAAAAGCCATGTTTGGGGCCTTGTGCCAATCTGTAGAGCATTAGGGAACCTATAGAGCTAGGTGACCCTTATATCATGTTGGAAACATACACTCAGCCGTAGCTCTAGCCGTATAGCATAATATGAGCCCGTACTAGATGTGTACATTGAGAGAGATTATCTAAGGTGGAATTCCCTGTTCTAGGTGAGCGGGACTGAAAGGCCAAGTCTATACCGATTGAGATGAGATAGGGTTAAGGACCCACTATGAGATGTTATATTGGGCACGAAAGGCCAAGTCTATATTGAGCGAGGCAAGGTCGAGGACCCACTGTGATATACATTATATTGGGCACGAGAGGCCAAGTATATATTGGCCGGGATAGGGTCGAGGACCCATTATGAGGTATTATATATATACACCTATATTGGATCGGGCCGCACGCCGCAGCAGTATATATATTGGACTGCACGCCGCAGTCATGTACATGTAATATACATGTAATATACATGTGGGACGGACCGCACGCCGCGGTATTATTGCGCTTGGTCGTAGGAGCCGCTTCGGAGTCCGAGTCCGCACACATTCTCGGTGAGCACCGGTGCATATTATGGGATCGGTGCGCGCGCCGCAGGAGTATAAATATATATACATATAAATATTGGATCGGACCGCACGCCGCAGTAATACATGTGTGGATCGGGCTGCACGCCGCCGTATTATAGTGCTTGGGCCTAGGGAGCCCCTCCGAAGTCTGTATACACCCCCGGTGAGCGCCGTCGACGTAAAATGGAGCGGGCTGCGCGCCGCAGCGGTATATGTATTGGAGCGGGCTGCGCAGCATTATACTTAATCATATCCTATTATCTACTTAAATACTTATACATTATAGACATAGGTATATGTCCTTATATGTTGAGATGGCCGTACACCGTAGGGGTACGAGTGAGGGTTGGATCAGTGTAGAATCTTGTAGAGATAAACGTGGATTGGAGATTTGAGTATTTCTATAGTGATGATGTACCTGTGAGGGTTGCCTTAGAACTGCTAAGTGATAGCACAGGAGTTCTTACCTTTAGTTATTATTTATTATTGTTACTCACTGGGTTGAAATATACTCACCCCACTCCCCTGCACTTTCTGTGCAGATCCACAGGTGCCCGAGAGCAGTTAAGACATTGTAGCTGCTGATCCTTGTCTACTTTTGCGGAGATTACGAGGTAGCTGCCAGCGTCCGCAGAGCTTGTTTTCTCCTTCTTTATCATCTTGTTGATTTCCTAATTGCCTAGACTTGGTTGTAGTAGGATGCTATTCTGTAGAGGCTCGGTCTCGTGACACCACGATATGGTTGGGACCGTATTTTGTATGTTTTACATTTTGTTTATCACCTGATATAATCATTTACTGTTTAAGTTTAATTTGATTAATAACTGGCTGGTTTAAGGGATAATATGGTCGGGCTTGTCTAGCATTGTGTTGGGCGCCATCACGACCAGGGTTTGGGTCGTGACAAACCTGCTCCTCACCAACAGAATATGGGAGAGACATCTAGCAGAACCAGTTGGTTGTGAAACCTCACAAGCATCAAAGTTCTCATCCTTTTGAGAACACTATCGGTGATCCAACATCTGGAGTCTAAACTAGATTACAGCTGAAGAATCTGCGTGCTTCTGATGCATTCCTATCTCTTATTAAGCCTAAAAATGTTGTTGAAGCTTTGCATGATGCATCTTGGGTGAATGCAATGCAGGAGGAACTCAACCAATTTGACAGAAGTCAAGTTTGGCATTTAGTTCCAAGACCCAATGGCAGATCAGTCAAACTTGATGAAGATGGAATAAGAGCAAGAAAAAAGGCAAGCCTAGTGTTTCAAGGCTACAGCTAAGAGGAAGGCATTGATTGTGGTGAGACATTTGCTCCAGTTGCAAGACTAGAGGCAATCAGATTCCTCATAGCCTTTGCAGCACAAATGGAATTTACTTTCCATCAGATGGATGTCAAAAGTGACTTCCTAAATGGCTACCTAAAGGAAGAAGTGTTTTTAAAACAACCCCAGAGTTTGAAAGTAAGAAATGTCCTGAGCACGTGTACAAGTTAGACAAGGCTCTATATGGGCTCAAACAGGTCCTAAGAGCATGGTATGAATAACTATCAAAATTTATGCTGGAGCATGGTTACAAGAGAGGTAAAATAGATAGTACCGTATTCTTAAGGGAAAAAGGTAAGGATCTCTTTGTTGTGAAAATTTATGTTGATGACATAATCTTTGGGGCCACCACTGATAGCCTAAGTAAGGACTTTGCAATATTAATGGGGAGTGAGTTTGAAATGAGTATGATGGGTGAGCGTAATTTCTTCTTAGGCTTACAGATCAAACAAAGTCCAAATGGAACCATGATCCATCACCAGAAGTCGACAAAAGATCTAATCAAAAAGTTTAAAATGGAGGAATCTAAAGAAACAGACACACCCATTGCAACTGCACTAAATTAGATGTTGATGAACCTGGTTTATCGGTTGATCAAAAGATGTATATGGGTATTTTTGGTTCACTCTTGTATCTCACTGCTAGCAGACCTAACATTGTCTTAAGTGTAGGGCTTTGTGCTCATTTTCAGGCAAATTCAAAAGAGTCTCACTTGACTGCTGTCAAGAGGATACTGAGATATCTGAAAGGAACTACTGATATGTGACTTTGGTATCCTAAAGGTAGTAATTTTGATCTAGTAGGATATGTTGATGCTTATTATGCAGGTTTCCTAGTGGATACGAAGAGCACCTCATGTATGACACACTTCCTTGGTTCATATCTTATGTCATGGGCTACCAAAAAGCAAAATTCTATGGTTCTATCTATTACTGAAGTCGAGTACATTGTTGTTGCTTCTTGTTGTTCTCAATTACTATGGATCAAACATCAGTTGATAATAGACTTTGGAATTGAAGTGGGATGTATTCCAATATTTTGTGATAACACTAGTACTACAAGTATGACAAAGAACTGTGTTCATTATAAGAGGACTAAGCACATAGATGTTAGACACCACTTCTCAAGAGATAACTATAAGAAAGGATTAATTTCAATAGAGTTATGTGCTACTGATAAACAAAGAGTTGCATTTTCACTAAAGCACTGAGTAGAGAAAACTTTGAGAGGAATAACTTGGAATTAGGGATGATTAAGATCACCTAATAGGTCCAGTTCAGAATGCAATGAAAAAAATGAAATTGTTTTTGGTTAGGAGTTCTAACTATTGTGTAAATATCTTGATCAATTCTTATGATTCACTGATCTCTTACGAAGTATCTTCTATTTTGGAAATTGAGGCATGTTCAAATGTGTCCCACTTGAAGAACCTAGTTCATCAATATACGCTCATGAGAAAGTTCAGGTATATTTTCTATACTTTGCACAATTAGAAAGATTAATTTTCCAATCATGAGCAGAAGTCCTGCTTTCATGAAACTCCTAGAAATTCTATCTGTTTAGCATTGAACCAGTTCTGTTCTCGTAGAACTCTATAAATGGGATTTTTTCCTAAAATCTAGCGATGCCTAATAATCACTAAAGAGACCGAAATTATACTTTGATTAGACTCCTAATTGACTCCTAAAAAAGCTTTCGTTACCTGAATTAGTTCTAATCACCTTAAATACTCACCACACCCTTCTTCATCATTTCATAACTGTCAAAACCCCTCTTCAATTTTGATCATCTATTTTCTCTCCAAAATTCCCAAATCTTCTCCAAAAATAATTCATTATGGCTAACCCCCAAGATAATCGAGGCACTCCCCCACCAGTATCCCCTTCTAATGTGTCTTCATCTACTCCTCCTAGTGTTTTTCCAAAACCTAAGTTTCATAGACAGAAAAAGTTGGCTAGAAAATCTGTGGCTTATGGGTCTCTAACAAAATCCATAAATGAGAAATTGAGGGCTAGACATAAGAAGGAAAGTCCTGCTCAAGAATGTGACACCAGCTCTGAGTTTGAAGCCTTTATTTCTGCAAGCGAAGGTGAAGAACATGGGTCTTCTGACATTGACAAAAATCAAGAAACCGCAGGTGAGGTAATACTTGTTTGGTATTTTCTGATATGGTTGAAAACATAGATAATAGGTTTGTTTAGGTTAGTTCTGTGAATGATGTAAAGGGGGTTGAGTCAAGTAAGAGGGGAGATAAAAATAAAGAAAAAGTTCTTGCTATCTTTGGAGGTGTTGAGGAGAGGGCAACAATTCAGGGGAAGTGGTTCTGGGGAGGTTGCGGAATGGCTTGTTCATCTGAGCAAGCAACAAGTTGAACTTGGTTCATCTACTGAGGAAACTTTGGCTGACATTCTGAAGAAGTTTGGGGCCAGTTATGATCCAAAGAATCATAAAGCTTACATACAAATGGCTCCAACTGCCTCCAAGCCAACAAAGAAAAGCAAAATGTCATCTTCAAAGCCTACTGTCCCCTCAGTACCAACTAGAAGAGCTGCCAGGAGCTGGGTCAAGCAAAGTGAAGTAGAATAGTAGAAAGCTCTAGAAAAGAGCGGGAATAAAAAGAGGGATAAAGGAAAGGAACAGGTGGTGGAGAGTGTTGAGGTTGAAGAAGAAGAAGAAGAAGAAGAAGAAGAAGAAGAAGAAGAAGAAGAAGAAGAAGAAGAAGAAGAAGAAGAAGAAGAAGAAGAAGAAGAAGAAGAAGAAGAGGAGATGGACCTGGTCCATCAAGAAAGAGGAATAACTGTGGAGGTTCCTACACCTAAACCAAAAATATCCAAGACTTATTCCAAAAAGTCCTCCTCTGAGAATGTATTTGTTGAACCCTCTTTATCCAAAAGAACTAGGTCTGCTGTGAAGGGTAAACAAGAGAAAATTATTGAAGAAGATGTAGGATGGAGTGGTGGTGAAGAAGAGGAAGAATCTCAGAAGGATCAAGATAGGTTTTCCATCTTTAGCGGAAGGAAAATTTTGAATAGAAGGTTGTTGAAAGACCTGGATGAGCCAAGTATGAGAAGATTGATGGATGCTTTTACTGCACAAGAGCGAAGGGACATAGTCCTTGAGATGGATGGGAGGCTAGCTAGGAATGAGTTGATAGAGTTTATGGTGAATGCCACTGTGAAAAATGGGGTAGTCTCCAGTCTGGTGAAGGGTGTAAAAGTGGAGTTTAATGCAATCAAACTGGGTGAGATTATGGACATACCAAGTGAAGTGTACGATGACTACACAAGGCAAGGTGGCCATGTCTAGAATCTCTCCCCACTACTTCAAGTCACTAGGAAATTTGTGAAGCTGCAAATGCTGAAGATGTATCTGAAGTTAGATTTGTTCAGAAGAGTGAGATGAGACCTGAGCACAAGGTCATGTTGAATTTGTTAACAAGTGCCTGCAGCCCAGACAGGAGAGGAGGCATACTGCCAACTATATGGAACTGGTGCTTATGGAATGCCTTGTGAGAGGAAACCAGATAAATTGGCCCGCTTTTGTTTTCAAACTACTGGACAGGGTCATTAATGGCTCCAAGGTACATGCAACTCCATATGGGTTCATACTGTTCACCGTGCTGGACAGGCTAAAGGTGCGTTTGAAGAAATGGGAGATGGCATCAAGCTACAGCATTTTGGTGTTAGGACCTTATTGGCTTGTGACTATCCTGTCACTGCCACTCTAGTTGAACCTAGTTCATCTATGAAGACACCAGTGAATATCAAGGTTAGGGCTTTGGTTCAAGAGTATGGAACTACACATGCTGAAATTGCTAGGCTTCAAGCTCGTGTTGCTGAATTGGAAGCTGAAAGACATGGCATTTGAACTGAGCTAGCAAAAGAAAAGGAGAAAAGTGAAGGAATGCTTCAGAATATGATCAACCTTCTCCAAACCCATCCCTCTAGTTCCTCAAAGATTTAGGTCCTCCAGTTGTTGTCTTCTGAACCAGTCTAGTACCCCCCAGTGACCCACTTTGGGACTTTGTCTATTTTTTTCTCATGTTTGAAAGTTTTTCTTTCTTTTTGTGGTTTGTAGGTGGAAACATATCTTATCAATGACAATTGTTGTCTCTCTTGTTGTATGCAGATTTTATTCTTAATAGTTTGATTGTGTTTGTTGATTTTGAATGATTTAATACATGTTTTCACTTGCAGTTGCCCAAGTGGCCATGAGTAATTACTAAAATCTGAGATTCAAATTGTATGCAACTTTTTGATGATACCAAAAGGGGGAAGAGATATTGTGCTTTAATTTTTATTCTGAATAATGGGATTTTTATAACCTAACTAAATTTGGTCCTTGATGATAAGTTAAAATACTAAGTTAAGTGTTGATGGTTAAGCTGAGTTCATACAAAAATTTTGATTCATAAAAGCAAAGAGTTTGTCATCAACAAAAAGGGAGAATTTTTTTGCCCAAGTTCAGGTGAAGTTTTGAAGAATGAAAAATGAATTCCGTCATGGACCAGGTCCATCATGTGAGGCACAATATTTATCAACCTCGACGTGTGAGATAAATGTGAAGGAGATAACATTTAATGATCAAGTAGCAATATCTCCTAAACTAATCGAAAATGTTGCATATTGGATGAGGAGAGAAAGTTTCCTCGTGGAAGAGGTCACAATCCGGATAAAGGATAGGGTTGGAGTTTGTATTGTTCAAGGACTCAACTTTGATGGAAGATCAGCAATTGATTCTCAATCAAACTCTAATTACTATCTCATTAAATAACATTAGTTTTTCTCTTTTGCAGGTATTGCACAAAGGCAGAAGTTAAAATAAATTGAGAGCAAAAGAGCGAGGCAATTTTGCAAGCAATTTATGTGAGATTCAAGTGTGCATTCCTGAAGCTACTTGAACAAGATAGAAACCAGTTCCTTTGTGTCTTTCTTTTATTCTAGCTCAATAGTAGTGGGTGTTTTAAAGGTGTACCTTTCCAGCTTTCATAGGAGCAATTGTATTAGGTACTTTAAATATTCAAGTTATAGTTAACTTGAAGACATCACAACAGTTGAGGTTGTGTGCCACACTGGATTAGAGTTTAATCCTTAGGTTTACCAAGAGTTTTGTAAATGTTGTTTTGGTTTAGTGATTTAGTGAAGTGTTGGGAAAAATCCTACTGAGTAGTAGGTCGTGATTTTTCACCTTTTGAGCCATGTGTTTTTCCACGTAAAAATCTCAGTATTCTTTATTTTATGTACTTTTAATTCCGCTAATAGTAATAGAAAGTACACCTAGAAGAACCAGGTTATTCTAGAGCGAAAATTAGGTACTACACAAATCATCCCCCCTCTTGTGTGGTATTTACGTTAAGAACATCAATATGCTTACCTGCTGATACAGACTCAACTCTCTCAATATAGTAAGTAAAATATTTGTCCAACACTATAAGGCTCGGTATATACCTGCGATGTCATAGTAGTCTCACTCATACGCTCTCGGACATACTAGGATCTCTATCTAGGCCATTCAGGGCTAGCTCATAGGTGCTTGACCACAGTAGGCTTGGTATATAACTCACCATCTGATCAGAGGTTGCTCAATACCGGCCTGCCCACCGATTATAGCTCGGTGGTGGTGAAAATACTACTATATATATATATATATATATATATATATATATATATATATATATATATATATATCCTCTTCTATCTCGACTGAAAGAAGACCATATTTAACTAAATAAAAGGTAACAGTAAGGGAGAATATTGCCACTTATGAGACTAGGAAAATGTGATAAATTCAGGAATACGAACTTCTCTTTGTGTCTCGTTATAAAAACATATAGTTACTAGATCATGACAAAATGAAGGAAATGTTTAGCACTAACATACCTTAACCACATTGACTCCTTAAATCTTCCAAGAAACGCTTCAAACAACTCAATTCATTCTACCATAGAATAAGGAGATCCAAAATAAATACAGAGTAAAGGCTAAGTCTGTAACTTAAGCTAGTAGCTCGTTTTATGTAAATTTGGGAAGCATCTCTCTTTTAAAAAGAGACTCCTCTAATACCATGTACCAACAACAACAAATCGATCAATACAATACGAACAACATCAACAATAGGGTACAAAATATTTTATTAATAAGTCATCAACATATCACGACGAGCGGCAAGCACGGATTGAATCCTTTCAACAACCTTCAACTCCATTATCATCCATTATAGACTTCTTACATTAACTTAACAGAATCATTAACATGATGATGAAGTCATTCATCAATTATTCCAACCTTATACTATATATTTATAACAAAGGAAACAATCAGCAGCTCCATCTTTTTCAATTAGAAACTTTATTCACTAGTTCATGTCTACTTCATCCATTTAACTTATATAAAAAGATAACCTTAAGAACATGCAAGAACATAATAAAATACCTCCTACAGTAGAATCAAGTTGAAATCTTAGTTATATTTAGCTTAGAACAGTCCTCAATAGCAATACAATACCATAGAATTGACTTAAGCTAATCCAAATATTATCTTGTAGTTTATCATCCTAACAACTTAACCAACATACAAGCAAGCTTAAGCATAATTAGTTGTTTTTTATACTCACCTTAACCAGTAGAAAAATTTTAAAATTGTATCCAAACACATCCCACAACTATCCTCAATGATAACACAACCTCAAAGAGGTGTTGTTTTTCACTAGAACTAACTTAGATGTTGAAATACGGTGTAATCCATTTGCAAGACTTGAAAGAACCTAGGGTTAATATGAAAACCTTGGGAGAGTATTTTAAATAAATTAAACCACTTAAAACAACCTCCAACACAAGGTGTAACCACCCAAAAATCAATAACAATAAGAACAAGAAACTTACTAGCGCAACGGAATTTTCGATACTTGATTTGTGTTGTTTGCCCTTTGTTTGGGTCTTGGATCATGAGAGAACCTAGAAAGAGTATTTTTTGGTGTCTAGGGTATGAAGATACTAAAAAGGAATGACTTAAAATGGGTTTGAGCATCTTTTATATTTATATATATATATATATATATATATATATATATATATATATATATATATATATATATATATATATATATATATATATATATATATATCTCAACCACCTAATGAGTTAGAGAGTTGCTTGGTGAAGTCTTGTAAAAATATAAATATCTCTCTACTCCTATCGTATCGACTAACCATCTAATGAGTTAAAAATTAGACTCATAGATCTTAAATTTGGTAGATATATCACATCCTAATTCGAAGTAAATTAGGAAAAATTTGCATTTACATTTGACCTAATTTTCAACATATTTATGAATGTAACTCATAATAATATTTGCCAACTTTTGTTCCACAGCTTGCCTGAG
This sequence comes from Nicotiana noctiflora, assembly GCA_032618575.1. Lineage (NCBI taxonomy): Eukaryota > Viridiplantae > Streptophyta > Magnoliopsida > Solanales > Solanaceae > Nicotiana > Nicotiana noctiflora. The sequence goes on along the minus strand of JASVEL010008381.1, from coordinate 44,559 downwards.
TTAAAACGAAACATACGAATATAATACGACTAAATAACTCATAATATAACCTCCTTATCTTTTTAATCACCATGGTATCATCACAAAAGTACACATTATAATATTCTCAACTTGTCAACATCTGACGAAACTTATTTTCTTTAATTTGTTTAGCTTATTGGCCTTTCAACCCTCTTGGTACTTGTAATCCATGATCTTATAAATTTGTAATCTCCAAGGTAATATGATTAACTTAATTTATATACTCTCAAAGATGATCTCACTTATGAGCTTTCATCAATTGACTTACGAATACTCTTTCTTACGAAGATATTGGGTGTAACACGTTACTATAATCCATAAGAGATAATAGAGCATGGTGGCCGCATTTGCTGAATTTATAATTCCCCGGCGATAGATTTTGGAGGAATAGAGATTTATCACATAAGCTAAAGATAGCTCATCTGCCGTCTCTTGGCACAAATGTCAAAGACAAGCAACCATCCTCCACACAGAAAGACTTACTTGTTCCAAACACACCTGGTAGAAAAGGTAGAATTCCTCAATAACGGAGTCAAGCTCTACACTCAAAGAAATCGCTCCTAAAATAAAGGGATACGTGTAAAAATATGTAAAACCTTCCCTGGTTAGGGTTACTCGCTCTGTTATATCTGGAGAAAAATTTCCAAATCTTGGCAGTGGCAATCTTCCTTCACAACGAAAATACTCAAAAGATGGATGGAAAAAGGGTATATGCTAACGACCTACATGTGAGGGTTAGCTGAAAGGAATTTCTCTTTGAATTCTTTTGTTGCGGAGCCCGCTATTAGAGGAACAACTTCCTCGGCTTTGTTCTTGTTCTTTGAAGAACTAGTGTTCTTCGAAGATGAAGCCATTGTATGTTATGGGTGAAAGAAAAGTTTTATCGAAGAACATGATACAAGTTAAACAAAGGAAGTTTGATGAATTATGGAGTATGAGTGAAGAAGATTGATGTGTATAAGTAAAGGTTTAAGCAGCTAAATTCGTGACCATGATTACCTCGATAAGCCGGTAAAAGCTATGTTGAATTGTGGGATGATGCGTGTTTCGGGCATTAAATACGGAGAGACGTGCGTCTAATCAACCGTCAGAAATTTTTCAGACGGAATTATTGTAATTCCCGCTAAAAAGAGTATTTCTACAACCTTCCCGGTAACACAAAGTTAACACCACTGGAAAGCAAGGGGACTACTTGTATACGGTAAAATACACTATGCGAAGTGGCCACTTAAGAGACTGACACGTGAAACTTAAAGCGGGGGACAATTAGAATCAAAGACAATTATCATGTTTGTCATCGGAAAGAATGATACCAAAAAGATGCAATAAATGCCCTCCGGCCCTCATAGTTAACGTTAAAGAGAGGCATGATCTGAGGACCATGTTCTCTAGACATAGCTATAAATAGTGAGCCATGTTATCATTGTAAAGGACATCATTTTTCTGGCAACTTATGCTACAATTGATTAAAAATTTTATACAATTTTACTTTCTTGTTCTTTAGTTTCATCACTGTTGTACTCAAAAGCTCTGCTCATGAAATTACTATTTTTCGTGACTTCATCTTCATTTCAAGGCGAAGTATTGCTCATTTTTTTAATTATTTCACTATTTCAAGATCGAATTAATTTACTTGTTTAGAAACTACGCATAAATTCAACTGTACCATTTTACGGGTAAACATACTTATGGTTGCCACTTAGTATTCAACTGTTTGTTTCAGAATAAATTAGGAAAAAAGGAAATAAAAGTGAGAAGAAGATCCAATGAGATGCGGGATATATAGCCAGTCAACATGAAATCGTAGGGCACTTTATTTTTATGGAGTAAAGAGGTCCACATAATACAATGCCTTAGTTTAATACAAGCGAGGTGGAGAAACTTTCTATATTTGGAAAGTCACATATACCCATTGCGAGAAAAAAGGTTGAACTTTTTTTGCAATTTCATCACATCGAAATCTTGAAATTAACCCACATGTGCCTTTACATGCTTTTTAACCTTATTGGTGGGAGTGACTTCTTTGTACTATTCATTATCTTTTCACTGTATATATGCATATCTCAAGGTCAAGGTGGAATGATGGGATCTTAAATATAATTAAGCTTCTAAGGAAGTTAATGACGGGGTCAGTGACGTTTAATCTTGTTTTCCTTCTTTATATAATAGTTCCTGCATTTAGTATTTTTTTTTTTTAACAATTTTGAGGTCTATAAGCTTTTTGGTAACATAATTGGTGATGCTAAAGTCTTCTCGTTTTTGGTATTTACCACTATCATTAAAAAAGAAACAAAAAAAAAAGATGAAAAAGAGAGGATATTATTACAATTTCAACGTGCTGGTCAAAAGTGGACCCGGAATTTTGATACCATGGGGCATTAGTATTCTATTCAATCAGTATCCCTGGCTGTAAAGACTTTTAAGGTTTAGGGTACCAAAATTTTAAATTAACCATTTTCAAAGTATACATATATATATATATATATATATACAAAAAATATACTGAAGTTGACAGGGTTTAATTACCCTTTATGGTTACACATTGGTCCACCTCTGGTATTAGAACTAGGGGTGTTCATGTTTCGGTTTTGATCGATTTTTCCCTTAAAAAGAAACCAAATCAAGTCGATTTTTCAAATATTAGAACCAAACCAATTAAGTCAGTTTTTCGAATTTTTCAGTTATTTGTCGGTTTTTTCTTAAATATAAGACATACACTACCAAACACATATTTGGCGACCATATTTTCAATATAATACTATCAAATCAATTACCCTTTGAGAAATCTATTATTTATCAAGATATATTGATGATATTAAATTAAATAGTGATGAATAATTTAAGGACTCAACTAAAAATATGTTATTTTTAACACGAAATCGATTCTTACACTAAACAAAAGAAAATGACCAATCAAACTAGAATGTAAAGGTAAAGAACTATATTAAAGTGCAAACTATTAACATTTACCATAAATTTTTTGAAACTTTGTGTAACAATATACATATATATAGGTGTAATAATAAATTTGAAATAGCTACTCCTATAGTCGGCTTGGTTCGTTTTTTTCTGATTAAAACCAAAACCAAATCAAATTTGATCGGTTTTTAAAATTCAAAACCAAAACCAACCCAAACCAAAAAGTATCGATTTTTTTGGTTGTTTTGATTTGGTTTTCGGTTTGTTTTGATTTTTCGGGTTTTACACCCCTAATTAGAACTATTGCTATACTCTGCCCTTTTTAGCCAATTCCCCTACTCAATTAGGAGTACATTGCTTACAGCAACAATAACAATAATAATAATGATCCGATGAAATTCCACTAATGGGGTCTGCGGATGGTAGTGTGTATGTATACCTTACCCCTACTCCGAGGGAGTAGAAATATTGTTTCATAAAGACCATCGGCTGAAGAAGACTAAAAGAGACACTTCACTATAATCAACATAAACCATAGGGAAACTGACATTATGAAAACTAGAAAATAGATACAAAGCAAAAGCAATAGCCAGTACATAGACCGGGCACTCTGAAAAACGAAAGAGTAGTAAGACACCGCATAGCCGTTACCTCACGTAGATAAAAACCCTACCAGACTAGCATCACAAAAGTTCGAAGTAGGGAAAGACTCAACTACCTCATAACCTACAACCCTAGAACTTGACCTCCACAGCTTTCTATCAAATGCATACTAATTCGGATCTCACACCTAGTTTGCTAATTTTTCAAACAAGCCCTTCACATATAACACAACAAGTATTATAACATAGAGTTTGATTGTGACATTATTATGTGTATTTACCCTTAAAATGGATAAAATTTGAATTTATACGAGGTTCTTAAGAATATGAATTAATTCAATACAAGTTATTAATGACGTCGGATAAGCAAGTTAAAGATAGAATAACTAGCCAAACTAGTAGTAATATTGAATTCGGGCTCAGTTATAAGCTTAACAAGTAGCCTGCCTTTGGTTTAGGTACAAACACTTATGAAGAGCTATAAGAAAAATTAAGGACTTTGAATTATAGTTAGAAGCACATAAAATAGATGTATATTATTTTGGTATGCGTGTTAAAAAATATCTATTGAATAATAAACTTACCCTTTGTATAGTAGTTTTTTTTACCCTAAGTAAAATTCTAAGAAAGGTAAAAATTCACTATTTCGCTAACCACTGATCTGTTGCCGATACGGGCCGAGATTCACACCGTAATGCATGTTTGTGCACGGATATCACGGACACTTGTTAATCGTGTGTGGATGTTCAGTTATGATTTCTAAGGTCTTGGAACTCAAACCAAGAGTGTGGTTCATCATCGACTCCGAGGGCAAGTGCTTTAACTGGGCCTTGGTACGAGAGGCTCCTAGCTTGATTCCAGTTCTATATAGTTACATCCTTGCTTTGTTTGACCAACGGGAAACCATTAGCCTCGATTTTACCCGTATACAGCTAGTCCCCATCTTTTCTCATATAGTTGTTTGCAGAAGCGATGATATATGTTCTCCGGTTCCTTTCCCCATACGTTAAGACCGAAATAAAAAAGTCAAAATGTCTCATCAGTTGCATTTTTTTACTTTGAACAAGTGTCAACCATCGGCTGGTTATCTACGAATGTGAAGTTATGCGATCCTCCCCTATAAAAACTTGTATCCCCTATTCCGTTCTTACTTTTCGAACAAGTTTGTACCTACGAATACCTTAGCTATTATCAACCTTCTTCAAACCCTCATATCTTCATCCTTGATCTCAATTTCTAATAGTTGTTCTTAGTTTTTTATCTAGATTTTTTTCAAATTGTCATACTCTGTTCTTTATCCTTCAAACTCGTTCTTTCAAACCTTCATAATCTTTATTTGAATTTTCAATCGGCCACCGGTACTAAGAATTTTCTCCAAGTTCCTCAACAAGTTTCCTCTTCATATTCTCAATCGGCCACCGGTACTAAGGCGGTTGCTTCTGAAATAGTTGGCCTCAAAATGGCAGCTCCCGAAGTAGCTGCCACTGAACCAGCTCCCAAGCCTCCCTTAAAAATGTTCATTCCCTAGGGATGCTCAATTGTGAATGACTTTAAGGTCAAGAAACCCTCATCCAAACATGACCGTGTAAAGGAGCATTAAGGTTTATATGCTCAGTTATAGAGGACGTCCTTCCCACGGTCTGAGAGGACTATAAATGGGAAGGAAAATGCTATTACTACCCACGTGGAAGAGTATTTAAGTATTTACACTTACCCATTCACACTGGTCCCAGTGGACCCAATTATTTTGAATTTTTGCAAGAGGTACGAGGTATGCCTTAGGCAAATCTACCAGTCTCTGTGAAAGATCACGATCCCCCTTCGATACTTCATGAATAAGACCAAGTATCGTCGATTCACTATCAACCACATGCTTTATAGTAGCCAAATTTTTCGAGGGGGACTAATCAAGCTAACTCGCTAGGTTAGCAACACCCTATTTTTGAGCATTGACAAAGATCGAGATCGAGGCTGGTATGGACTTTTCTTTTTTGTGAAGATCGAAGACTTGATTCCTATCGGTTTCATGCCATTCCTCAATAAGTGGAATGCATCTCGTAAGTGCATCCTCTCTATAATTCATACTTGTGATTGTACATGTGTTGTCGGGTTCCAAATGTGGTCCCCCACCTTAAGGAGTAGATCAAGGGCATATGCAAATAGATGACGTACTCCGAGCGTGCATGGAGCAAGATTTTTAAGGGACGATGGGAGGCATGTTTCATGGTAAGTTCCTCTTTCGAATAATAAATAACATACTTTTAACTTACATCACACTGACCATTCTATATTCTTTTATAAGTTTGCCTAAGACCATCGAACTTAGGCTTTACAAGGGGATGAGGATGTGCCCTTGTCCATTGATCCCTCTATTACGGGATAGCTCAGGGCTGCCGTGGAGGAAAAGAAGAAGAAGAAGAAGAAGAAGAAGAAGAAGAAGAAGAAGAAGAAGAAGAAGAAGAAGAAGAAGAAGAAGAAGAAGAAGAAAAGCTTTTGGGTCCCCGACCTCCATGGTGAAGCAAAGAATAGAATGGCTAGTAAGCCCAAGAAAAGCTCCAGCTCCTAGGTGTCAGACTCTAATTCGCTTCTTCACCGCAGGGAGAAATCTGAAGAAGATGACATTTTTATTACCAATAGATCGACCCCCTAGGACTCCGACTCCACTCCGAAGGAAGTGCCTAGTGTAATAGAAATTACGGGGACACCCTCTAACATTGAGTCCATGACCAACAAGGCCCAAGCAGGAATAAAGAAGTCTAATGAATCCAGAACACGGACGATCCCATTCATTATTTCTTTGATGGTGTGGACTCGTCCACTTTGGAAGATTTTTCTGGGCTGGGGGACCTGGAAATCCTATAGAAGGATACGTCTTCAGAAGTTGGTGGGATGAGTTCACGCTCCGAGTGTGGACCCTTATCGCAAGAGATCGATTATTCTTACTATCCCAAAGGATGCCTAATTTATTTCTGCCCCTGTGGGTATAGCCAACTACCTTTGATTCCTGGTGAATGAGGAGGCCCGGGCAAAAATGAATGAGGTAAATGTGTCGTGTCTTTTCAATAAGATGCAACACGCGCTGAACTAGGTAAGGCTTGAATATTACTTAAGTTTCTATGCTTCTCACATATTTCATTATTTTTCAAGCCTCGGTACTTTATTACGGGAGCTTCCTCTAATACCGGTTCGAGGTTAATTATCTCGAGCTCGAGCTCAAGGAGCAAGCTCAAAAAAGGGATATGTATAAGCTCCTCAGCGAGCAATAAGAAGGCCCATCAAGGACCTTCAGGCCAAGCTGGATAGCACTCAGAAGAAAGCTTCCACCCTGAGGTTGGAACATGCTAGCCTAGTCGAAAAGGTAAAAGTCTCTGAAGTTAGATACAAGGAAATCATCATGGTGAGTGACAACCAAACCTCGCCGGTCCGGTAGAAGATCGACCTGATTACCCAACTCCGAATTCAAATAAATGAAGTCCAAGCCCTAGCTGATGTTTGGAAGAGAAAAATGGACCAGTTAGCTTCGAAAAGGAAACTGCCCAAGCAAAGCTGGCATCAGTAAAGGTTCAATTCATGGTAAAGAAGGAGAAAGCTAACAAGCGGTCCCATTTGAATGTTGAAGTCTAAACATAACTAAGCTCGGCTCTAGCATAAAAGGACACTTTCGGTAAGCAAAACGAAGAAATAAAGTCCAAGTTGAGCACATCATCTACCAATGTTGAAAAGATGGTGGACTAGTATAAGACTGTTGTCGAAGCAGCCGAGGCCTGCCTGAAGATCAGTGCTGAATATATGAGGCAGTTGTCCCTAAGGGAGACCCTCAAAGAGAATCATGCCCGAGGCTTCGACCTATCTACCGAGATCAAGGAAACAAAGAAACTTTAAGATGAGGCAAAGAAAACTACTTAGACCAAGAGTGTAGAGGACTCCAAGGGTTCTGGAGAATTTGAAGGCTCTGACGGTACTGGCGTCGAATCAGACCCCGATAAAGAACAAGCATGAATGCCTTAGATTGTTTTTATTTATTTTTTTGTATATTTTTTGTACATTTTGAGGTCATTTTTGTTGGGCCTTTGTAAAGACATTCTGGAATATATAAAATTTCCTTTTTTGACAATTTTGAGTCTTCACTTTTTTAGCATCCTTTCTGTTCTTGCAAATATTTCTAATGCCTTAGTATAAAATCAAATGTAACAATAAGTCATTTTCTTGTCGCAAGCCCAAACAGGGCATGACTTCGATGTGACTTTATTTGCTCGAGGCTTTGAAAACTCGGAGTGACCAAAAGTTTTCTTAAGATACTTAAGTGATCTTAGCCTATGCTTTTGCCGAGTGTAACCTTTTAACAAGTTTTGAATTTTTATGAAGGCCTTATGTTTTGATTACGGGCTTCAGACGTCTCCGAGCCATATTAAGGATGGCCATAGCCTTTTATGTTTAGACACTAACCAATAGGTTTTGTGCTACCGGGACTTGATAGCTCGAGTTGCCTGATCTTATTTCAGACAATAGTTCCTGAGTGGCGGTAGCCCTTAGGCTCGATAGTCCCTGAATATAGATAGCCCTTAGGCTCGACTACGGGTATCCATTGGGCTTGATAGTCACCGAATAGGGATAGCCCTTAGGCTTGATGATTTAAGAGGCAAAAATATGTAATATAAAAGTGAAAACTTTCCTTCATTTCTTTTTGTAAAGTACATGAACGAAAGCGTGTAAAAACTTATATTATGCCTAGGTTGGCCTACGTGGGCAAGCTTTACTGGACCGTTTGGCCCTTACAATAAATCCTAACCACCGAGCCTAAGTTGTTCGAGTATAAAAATTTCCTTCTTTTAATGCTATGAAACCTTAACCTGAGGGTAATGGCTCCCAGTATTCGAGGCCGATCTTGATGGGGCTCGAATACTGTTGATGCAACCATTGACCGCAATTTAAAACCGGTCTTTGAATCTAAGTTATCACGATTTACTGTCACCTTATTTAAAACCTTGCCGGAAAAACCATTTTGGACAAAACTGGTTCAAGGAAGAAAGAGTGCAATGCATGATTTTAGACCTAATAATCACATTCTCCGTTAGTTGTTGCCTACAAGTGTTAACTTGATTCGTAATATTATAAAAAGGTAAATGTGATCGTACCTCAACAGTAGTATCACTTTAAGTGCATTACGTTTTAGTTGTTCGGTAGTGTGCATTATCTCTTACTTCGAGTTTGTACGAGCCTTTGTCAGTAATTCCGGTGACTCGATATGGTCATTCCCAATTCGGCCCCAATTTTCCTTTGTTTTGTTCCGAATGTGAAAAGTTAATTTTCCTAACACAAAGTCCCCGATCTTGAAGTGTCATAGGTAGGCTCTTCGGTTGTAACACATTTTTATCCATTATTTCTGAGCAGCCAATCGGACTAGGGATGCCTCACGTCTTTCATCCAATAGTTCCAAGCTCGTACTCATGGCAATACCATTCGATTCTTCGATTGCACATTGGAACATGTGGCTCAGTTCCCCTACTTTGACCGCTATCAATGCTTTGGAACCATAGACTAACAAAAATGAGATGTCCCCGATACTAGACTTTGAAGTTGTACGATAAGTCCACAAGACTTCGAGCATAATTTCCTTCCACTTCCCTTTTGCATCGGTCAATATCTTCTTTAGCTTTTGAAGTATGGTCTTGTTTGTTGATTCTACCAGTCTATTCCCACTAGGGTGATAGGGTGTTGATAAGATCTTTATGGTCTTGTGATCTTCGAAAAACAAGTTCACCTTGCTGCGATGAGTTGCTTTCTATTATCATAGACTATCTCAATCGGTATCCCAAACCGATATATTATGTGGTTCCAAATAAATTCAACGACATCCTTATTCCTGGATTTTATCGAACGCTTGAGCTTTGACCCATTTAGAAAAGTAATCAGTCATAAATAGTATGAATTGAGCATTACCAGGTGCCCACAGTAAGGGAACCATGATGTTCATTCCCCACTTCATGAACGGCCATGGGGACAAGACCGAATAGAGTAGCTCTTCGGGTTGATAGATCATCGATGTGTGCCTTTGATAGCCGTCGCATCTTTGCACAATGTCTTTCGCATCTTTATCCATGTCAGTCCAGTAATAGCCGGCCCTGATTATCTTTCAAACAAAAGATTCCGCTCCTGAATGGTTTTCTCAGGTGCCTTCATGAACTTCTGTCAAGACATATTCAACATCTTCCGACCCCAGTCATATGGCGAGCTAGGTGTCGAATGCTCTTCTCAACAAAGTCCCCTCAAACAAGCTAAACTTGGCCTCCTTCATGTGTAGAGCTCTCGATTCTTTAGGATCCAAAGGCAACTTCCCAATCTTCAAATAATCTATATATTCGTTCCTCCAATCCTAAGTTAAATTCATTGAGTTTAGTTCAACATGGCCTTCTTTTACTACCGATTTTATGAGTTGTATGACCCGCTCCTGAATTGAATTCATCATTGTCGTCTGATGACCTTAAGTTAGCGAGAGCATCGACCTTGCTATTTTGATCTTGGGGCATGTATTGTAAGGTCCACTCCTTGAATTGATGTAGTTTTATGTGCAATTTGTCTAAATACCTTCCCATTCGTTCCTCTTTTACTTCAAACTTCCCATTGACTTACTTTACCACAAGGAGGGAATCACATTTATATTCAACCAACACGGCTCCAAAGCTTTTAGACAATTCAAAACCTGCAATCATAGACTCATACTCGACCTCATTGTTAGTCAATTTCACAATTCTAATAGACTTCCTAACCACGTTTCCCATAGGCGGCTTTAACATGATGCCGATTCTGAACCCCTTTGCATTCTAGGCACCATATGTAAAGAGGGTCCAGATCCCCGAGGAAGTCCCAAAGGTCAACAATAGTTTCTTTTCGACTTTAGTTATCAAGACCCGCATAAAGTCGGCCGCTAAGCCTGCCAAAATTTATGACTTGATAGTTGTTTGGAATTGATATTTGATATTGTACCCGCTAATTTCTATGGCCCATTTGGCCAACCGAACTGAGAGCTCAGGTTTGTGCATAATGTTCCTTAATGGTTAAGAGATTGCAACATATATGTGGTGGTATTGAAAGTATAGTTTCAACTTTCTAGAGGCGCTTAGCAAAGAGAGCACCAATTTTTCCAGGTGAGGATACCTTGTTTTGGCCTCACCTAAAGTTATACTAACATAGTAAATAGGAAATTGTGTGCCTTCCTCTTCTCGGACTAATACTCCACTTACCGCCACTTTGGATACCTCTAAGTAAAGGCATAGCTACTCATTCACTTTCAGAGTATGCAGCAAGGACAGACTCGAAAGGTACCGTTTGAGTTCTTCCAAAGCGCACTCTGGAGTCCAGGAAAAGCTATTCTTCTTCTTCTTAAATAGTGAGAAGAACCGATGGCTTTTATCTGAGGACCTCGATATGAAATGATCGGGGCGGTGATGTGCCTTGTTAGTCTCTGAATGGCCTTGACATTGTTTACTGTGGTGATGTATTTTATAGCTTTGATTTTATTGGGATTGATCTCGATTCCTTGATAGGAGAACATAAAACTTAAGGAATTTTCTATATCGGACTTCAAATGCGCATTTTATAGGATTCACCTTCATGTTGTATCTCTTTAATATGTCAAAGGTTTCTTGCAAATGTTTCAAATGGTTCTATACTTGCGGGACTTAACCAGCATGCCGTTAATTTAAATTTCCATTGATTTTCCTATTTATTATTCCAATATACAGTTACTAGGTGTTGCTAAGTGGCACCGGCATTCTTTAGTCTCAACGACATTACATTTGTGATAGTAGGTGCTGAACTTAGTGAGAAAGGAAGTTTTTCTTGATCACCAGGTCCATTCGGATCTGATTGTACCCGAAGTAAACTCCGAGAAAACTGAGTATCTTGTGACCGGCTGTTGCAGCGATCATACGATCGATGTTAGGCAAAGGAAAATAGTCCGTAGGGCATGCCTTGTTCAAGTTTTTATAATCTACATACATTCTTAATTTATTTCCCTTTCTAGGCTCTACCACTACATTAGATAACCTATCTGGATATTTTAACTTCCCGAATGGAACCTATTTTAAGGAGCTTAGACATCTCATATTTGATGATGGCATTCTTGATTTCGGACTAATGCCTCCTCTTCTTTTAAAGGGATGGAACTTCGTATCTAAACTCAGCTTGTGAGTGGTTATCTCCGGTGGGATCATTGTCATATCATGGTGGGACCAAGCAAAACAATCTATGTTAGTTATAAGGAATTTAATGAGTGTTTTCCTGAGCTCGGGAGTTAACCCGTACCCAAGTACACCTTCCGATTGAGCAATTGTTCAATTATATGACTTGCTCCAGCTTCTTGACAGTTGATTTGTGGCATCAGAATCATCTGGGGAGATAAACGACCTAGGGACTTCACAATCGTCATTCTCGCTTGCCCCTTGCTTTTACGATTTGGTCGGGACCTGTATCGGTTATTGCTATTTGGTTTTTTCCCACCTAACCTGCTCCGTGTTTTTTAATATCAAAAGTGTGGACATGGGAATCGCTTCATCGACTGCGAACATCTCTTTTAGGGGCAGCTGCTCTCATAGACCATCTTGATTCCTCCCGGTGCGGGGAACTTCAGTGCCTACTGTAGTGTCAAGGGTACTGCCCTCGTGTTGTGAACGGATAAGGCGTTATACCTGATGTACCCCTCGATCATATAGAATTTGGTATCCTGAATTGCCCCGGCGCTATTTACTGGTAAGGTTATTTCTTATTTAGTAGTTTTGCATGCCATGTTGGATCTGTTTAAAACCTGGATTGCTGGCACTATTTGGACTTGTCGACCTAACTATTCTATGACCCTCGATCTTATGATGTTGGCCGAGCTACCTGGATCAATCAACACATGTTTAACTCAAGATTTATATATAAATATAGATTTCCTGTGCATCGTTATGCAGTTGTACGATGCCTTTGGTGTCTTCATTGTTGAACAAAATGGTTCCCTTTGGGATAAAGTCTCGGGTTCATTTCTCCTTTGTGATGGACACGTTAGTGCGCTTTAGCATTGTCCCCTGGGGGACATCGACGCCTCTAATGATCATGTTGATGACGTGCTGAGGTTCTTCTTATTCAGTCTATTTTTTGGATTCCCTGTTCCTGAAGTGATTTTTGGCTCGATCATTTGAAATTCTAGGAGATGCCCGTTATTGAATAACCGGGCTCTTCTTCCCTTAATTGTGGGCAGTTCTCATGTGACGACCCAAAGGGTCATCACTTGTTTATTTAATCATTCCGAGCTTTTGAGGTCTTGAAAACCTCATTTATAGTTGCCTCGATTTGCGTGCACAGTCCAGGCACAAAGCTGGAAAAGATTTATGTTGAAATATGTGAAATATGTGAAAAAGTAGAAGAATTTTGATATTAATATTGATATGGTTGACTTTGGTCAACATTTTTGGTAAACGGACCCGGATCCGTGATTTGATTATTTCAGAAAATCCGTAGAAAAATATGGAACTTGGGCATATGCCCGGAATTGAAATCCGAGGTCTAGAACCCCGGTAAAAGAATTTTTCTGTTAAATTGTTTTCCGAAAATGTTTAAGGAAAATGAAACTGAATTTTGATTAAAAAGTACTGGTATCGGGCTCGTATTTTGGTTCCGACGCCCGGTACAGGTCATATATATTGGTTAAGCGCTTCTGTAAAGTTTGGTTGAAAACGGACGTCGTTTGACGTGTTTCGGCCTTAAATTGGAAAGTTTGGAAATTATGAAAATTTGAAGGGATTCTTGAGTTTTAAGGCTCAATTCATGGATTTTGATGTTATTTTAGCGATTTGATCGCGCGAGCAAGTTCGTATGATGTTTTTAACTTAGTGTGCATATTTGGTTTGGAGCCCCGAGGGCTCGGGAGTGTTTCGGAGGTGGTTCGGGGTGTTTTTGAACTTAAGAAAAACTGCAGAAATCTGCAGCAGGCATTTCCTCATCGCGTTCGCGATGCTTTGGTCGCGTTCGCGAAGAACATTTCATTCCTTCTTCGCGTTCGCGTCAAGTTGATCGCGTTCGCGATGCCCAGCATTTTCCTTCATCGCGATCGCGGACTCCTTCTCGCGTTCGCGCAATGTAAATTGAACCAGTCATATTTTCCTTTACGCGTTCGCGTGTCTTAGCCCGCGTTCGCGTAGGCCAAATTTGAAGCCCAGTATTTTCTTCTTCGCGTTCGCGGCTCACCCTACGCGAACGCGATGGCCTGATATTTTCCTTCATCGCGAACGCGACCAGGGTGTCGCGAACGCGATGAACAAATTATTGCCCAGTGAATTTAATCCCAAACAGAACACTTACGGGATTTTATCCCATTTTCACAAACTCTTTTTTCACAGCCCCTTGGACGATTTTTGAGCTATTCTTCACCAAACTTCTTGGGTAAGTGATTCTTAACTCGTTTTCTTCATTTTTCCATCAATATTATTTGAATTCCTAAGCCTAAATAGGTGTAAATGGGTAGAAAAATTGAGAATTTAGTATAGTAAGGGTTTTCAATGAATTTACGATCTAGACTTCGTTTTGGAGTCGAATTTAAGAACAAATTGTATATTTGAACTCATGGAGGATTGGGTGAACTTATTTTGGTCCGAAACTTGAGTTTCGATTATGTGGGCCCGGGGTCGATTTTTACTATTCCGGGCAGAATGTTGTAAAAAAATCATATTTAGCAATATGAACTAGTTTGTTAAGTAGAATTGATGATATGAAATCAATTGTGTATAGATACGGTTGGATTGGAGTCAAATTCGAAAGGAAAAGGCATTGCTACGGATTGAATCGTTCGTGAACTTTCGAGGTAAGTGTTTGTTCTATCCTAGTTTGTAGGAATATGAATTTAGTTATGAATAAATTGTTGAATAAGAATTATTGGTGTTATACAGGTAATGAAGGTAAATTGTTGAAACTATTATAAATTATTGGTTTAAAAACCGGTAATTATAAATATTGTTGATATAGAGATTATTGGCTAAATGCCGGTAATATATATATATATATTTATGAAATGGGATCGTGTGGTACGCCGACCACTTATATAATAAGAAATGGGATCGTGTGGTACGCCGACCACGAAGTGATTTAAATCTTGGCATTGGCCATAGTTGCTGGTAGCCTATTGATATATTTGGGAGCGGGTGGTACGCCTACCACAAGATATAATTTTGATATATTTGGGAGCGGGTGGTACGCCTACCACAAGATATAATTTTGATATATTTGGGAGCAGGTGGTACGCCTACCACAAGATATAATATTGATATATTTGGGAGCGAGTGGTACGCCTACCACAAGATATAATTTTGATATATTTGGGAGCGGGTGGTACGCCTACCACAAGATATAATTTTGATATATTTGGGAGCGGGTGGTACGCCTACCACAAGATATAATTTTGATATATTTGGGAGCGGGTGGTACGCCTACCACAAGATATAATTTTTGATATATTTGGGAGCGGGTGGTACGCCTACCACAAGATATAATTACTGATATATTGGGAGCGGGTGGTACGCCTACCACAAGAGATAATTACTGTGATAGTTGGGAGCGGGTGGTACGCCTACCACGAGACATGAAATGAAAGAGGAAATTGAGACATGAAATGAAAGAGGAAATTGAGACATGAAAGTAAGATTATTTTGGATATCTTGAGTTGTTGAATATTATTTCAGAGCAGAGTATTTCTTTATAAATGTATTGTATATATATATATATATATCTATATTGCAACTGTACAGGTTTAGGTGGGTGACTGGCCTTAGCCTTGTCACTAGTTCGCTAGGATAGGCCAGGCACTTACCAGCACATGGGGTCGGTTGTGCTGATATTACACTCTGCGCTCTTTTTGCGCAGGATACAGGTTACGGACAGCAGCAGCGGCAGTAGCGACTTGTGGATTTTCCGACTACTGAGACTACGAGGTAGCCTTGCAGGCGTCCGCGGGACCCGTTGTCTCTCCTATCTATGCTTTTCATTCTGTTATCTCATGTAATCGAGATAAACAACTTGTATTTTCTTTCAAACAATTATGTGTATTATTCTTAGAAGTTCGTGAGTATTGTGACACCGGTCTTGGGTAGTGTATCAGGATTTGGAGTTTTCTTTATCATATCTGATTAAGTCTTCCGCTAATTTTGATTATTCCGCTGTAATTTTTATGTTGTTAATAAGGAATTGGTTATTAATGGAGAGGTAATTAATATTTGGCTTGCCTAGCTTCTATTTAGTAGGCGCCATCATGACCCCGATGGTGGGAAATCCGGGTCGTGACAAGTTGGTATCAGAGCTCTAGGTTACATAGGTCTCACCACTCACGAACAAGCTTAGTAGAGTTTGAGAGGTAGGTACGGAGACGTCCGTGCTTGTCCTCCCGAGTCTATTGAGTTAGGAAAGAGTCTCTCATTTGTTCTTTCTTATCGTGCGAATTTGTTCTTCAAAGTGTTAAGTTAAATTTCCACTCTTGTCTTCCCACGAATGGCGTAATCACGTACCGCTTATCCAGCCGAACAATGGCACGGGCTGGTGATAGATCAACTATTCCTTCAAAAGTTTTACGGATGACAAATTTCACCAAAGTCTTCGCTGCCACCTTCAGCGGTGCATCTTTTGAGTACCCACGAGATTGTGCTTGACAGTTCTTATGAGGAATTACAGAACGTGGGAATAGTCGAATGCGAGGAGTTCATTTCACTGTGCTACAGAAGGCACACAGAAATAGTGGGAAGATAATGTATTTACCACACCAGTTATGGTCCCAACGGAAGATGCAATTATATTAGGAGATCACCTAATAAATCGTGTTGGGTTTCAACGGACCTTGACGTCCGGTCGATGTGTTGGAGTTGTGAAGGACAAATATGATGAGTTATTGGAATGTATATATATGGTATGGAAATGTCCTCCAAATAATTTATACATATTTAAGGTTGGTTCTTTTCATGGGGTAAGAAATCGCCCCAGAAGAATAACGGAGAGTTTGTGAGTAAACGGGGTAGCTCAACAGTGTTAAGCCAACATAGCAAAAGAGGAAATTGGCCATCAATGTTTGTGACAAGATTACCAAGAGGGCAAGCCGGCCAATGCAACGCTATCTACTAAACTCTATTTTTAGAAAATGTTATGAAGACGTCACCTCGAGATTCTCTGCAATATGTAGTATATGCGATCTGAACGGTTGTACCAGGTCACAATGACTGTGTCCGAATATATATTGCCATGAGCAATAAGTTAACCGATCCTTAAAGGAATTGCTGTGAATGTGGAATATTGGAGAAATACAATTTTAGGAAAGCACTCAGGCTACACGCTCCATTGCAGTTAATAATTATCCTACATGGCCAGCCAGGATGTAGAGGTTATGATGTTAGAGGTGGAGGTGAAAATCCTAGAGGTGGAGACCCGACCATTGATATAATTTTTATGATATGAGGGAGGTCACTACACCAAATGTGGTCATCACACGTATAATTCAGATTGTTATAGACAGAATAATTTTCCCTTAATTTGATTTGGTTTTTGAAAGAAAATTTAGGCGAGTCTGTTTAACATGCTCCATTCATGAGCGAGCATCGTAATCATACTACTTAGGGAAATACTCCCGTTGAGATATTACATGAAGATAGACATCCCTATTATTAGGTGTTAGTCACTAAAATATCCATGAGGCTAAGAGTGACTTTATATTACTTATTACAGTGGGTTTTGATATAATTTTCGGGATAACTAATTTTAATCGTTAATTGTGCTCCCTATTAGTATGAGGGCTTATTTTATGTCGTGATTATCTTTGACGGACAATTATTGAAAGGAAGAAAGAAAGGAAATGAAAAATTTCAGATGATATGATGTGCAAGCACCGTGATTCAGAGTTGAGGATGAGATCCTCCAATTTTTGGCATAATGTGAAATATTTCTAAGCCGAGCTTCAAGCTGCGGTGGATATCATATGAGGACCGGGTCCTGGTAGTAAGAGTTTATGTGTTTAAAATTCTTCTTTTATGAATTAATACTTTCGTATCGCATTCGTAAATAAGAGTCATGTCCGTTAGGACTATTTGACAATTCTTGTATAGTTTCTATTCATATTAGCCATTTCTATTTTGAAACCGTTGAGCTTAGACTTTGAGACGAACACCAGGTAAGGATAAATATGACGCATTAATTCGGGAAAATAATCACGAGGTCACCATACCTCATTATGAGTAAAGTGGGATTTGTAGAATAAGGTATTTGATAACAGGGTTAATTGACAATGTTGTAATTTAAGAATAACTCTTATGGCCAGACTTCAGAGTCATGGATATGTGCATACGCATGAGTGTGTTCGTGCCTTATTTAGACTTGTTCGTTGTAGTCTTCATTGTTTCCATATTGACATACTCCTGCGGTCATGAGGAGCATGCGCAACATCTCAGAGTGACTTTGCAGACTCTGAAAGATAGCCAACTATATGCAAAAATTTCGAAGTGTGAATTTTGGCTAAGTTCAGTTGCATTCCTGGGTCATATTGTGACGGCAGCAGGTATTCGGGTTGATCCGAAGAAGATTGAGGCAGTCAAGGACTGACCTAGACTAACATCAGCCACAGAGATTTGGAGTTTCTTGGGATTAGCGGGTTATTATCGGCGAGGGTTTTCATCTATTGCAACCCCACTGACCAGATTGACACAGAAAGGTGTTCAATTTGAATAGTCAGATGAATGTGAGGCGAGCTTTCAAAAGCTCAAGACAGCCATGACTACAGCACCGGTATTGATTTTACCCACAAGTGCGGGGCCTTATACTGATTATTGTGATGCTTTCCGTATTGGGCTTGGTGCAGTGTTAATGCAGGATGGCAAGGTTATTGCCTATGCTTCGAGGCAGTTGAAGATGCATGAAAAGAATTACCCAGTGCATGATCTAGAATTTGCGGCGATTATTCACGCATTGAAGATCTGGAGGCTTTATTTGTATGGTGTAGTATGTGAAGTATACACCGATCATAAGAATCTTCAGTATTTGTTTAAACAAAAGAGTTGAATTTGAGGCAGAGAAGGTGGCCGGTATTGCAGAAAGATTATGATGTTACCTTTTTATATCATCAGGGAAAAAGCAAACGTGGTGGCTGACGCTTTGAGTAGGAAGTCAGCCAGTATGGGCAGTCTTGTTTATATTCCAGTCAGTCAGAGACCATTAGCTCTAGATGTCCAGGCCTTAGCCAACCGGTTCGTGAGATTAGACATTTCTGAGCCTAGCGGGGTGTTAGCCTGCACGGTCGCTCGTTCTTCTTTATTAGAGCGTATCCGTGAGAGGCAATTTGATGATCCTCATTTGCGTGAGTTGAGAGATACAGTACAGCGGGGAGGTGCCACACAGGTAAATCTAGATGATGATGGGATATTGAAATTGCAGGGTCGAGTTTGTGTGCCCAATGTCGAAGGAATTCGAGAGTTAATCTTAGCGGAGGCCCACAGCTCACGGTATTCTATTCACCCAGGTGCCGCAAAGATGTACCAGGACTTACGTCGGCACTATTGGTGGCGCAGAATGAAGAAAGATATCGTTGCATATGTCGCTCGGTGTTTAAATTGTCAGCAGGTGAAATATGAGCACCAGAGACCTGGTGGTGTATTCCAGAGGATCGAAATTCCCGAATGGAAATGGGAGCGGATCACTATGGATTTCGTTACTGGACTTCCTTTGACTAGAAGGGAATTTGATGCTATTTGGGTCATTGTTGATAGGCTGACCAAGTCAGCACACTTTATTCCAGTATCTGTCTCCTACTCATCGGAGAGGTTAGCGGAGGTTTACATTAGGGAGATTGTTCGTCTCCATGGAGTGCCGGTATCTATTATCTCTGATCGGGGTACGCAGTTTACCTCGCGGTTCTGGAGAGCGGTCCAGCAGGAGTTAGGCACCCAGGTTCAGTTGAGTACAGCATTTCATCCTCAGACGGATGGCCAGTCCGAGAGGACTATTCAGATTCTAGAGGACATGCTTCGAGCTTGTGTTATTGATTTCGGAGGTTCGTGGGACCAGTTTCTGCCATTAGCAGAGTTCGCCTACAATAACAGTTACCAATCTAGCATCCGGATGGCTCCGTATGAGGCGTTATATGGTAGGCGATGTCGATCACCAGTTGGATGGTTTGAACCGGGAGAGGCTCGGTTGTTGGGTACAGATCTAGTTCAGGAGGCCTTAGATAAAGTCAAGACTATTCAGGAGAGATTACGTTCAGCTCAGTCTAGGCAAAAGACTTATGCGGATCGTAAGGTTCGAGATGTAGATTTCATGGTTGGTGAACGAGTATTGCTTCGGGTGTCGCCTATGAAGGGCGTGATGAGGTTTGGGAAGAAGGGCAAGCTCAGCCCTAGGTATATTGGTCCATTTGAGATTCTAGACAAAGTGGGAGGGGTGGCTTACAGATTAGCTTTGCCGCCTAGCTTATTAGCCGTACATCCAGTTTTTCACGTATCTATGCTTCGGAGATACCACGGCGATCCCACACATGTGTTAGACTTCAGTACTGTCCAATTGGACAATGATCTATCTTACGAGGAGGAGCGGTACCCATCCTAGACCGGCAGGTTCGACAGTTGAGGTCGAAGAGTTATCCTTCTGTGCGTGTTCAGTGGAGAGGTCAGCCTCCTGAGGCATCGACCTGGGAGTCCGAGTCTGATATGCGGAGCCGCTACCCACACTTGTTTCCTGACTCAGGTACTTCTTCTTTTGTCCGTTCGAGGACGAACGGTTGTTTTAGAGGTGGAGATTGTGACGACCCAAAGGGTCATCACTTGTTTATTTAATCATTCCAAGCTTTTGAGGTCTTGAAAACCTCATTTATAGTTGCCTCGATTTGCGTGCACAGTCCGGGCGCAAGCTGGAAAAGATTTATGTTGAAATATGTGAAATATGTGAAAAAGTAGAAGAATTTTGATATTAATATTGACATGGTTGACTTTGGTCAACATTTTTGGTAAACGGACCCGGATCCGTGATTTGACTGTTTCAGAAAATCCGTAAAAAAATATGGAACTTGGGCATATGTCCGGAATTGAAATCCGAGGTCTAGAACCCCGGTAAAAGAATTTTTCTCTTAAATTGTTTTCTGAAAATGTTTAAGGAAAATGAAACTGAATTTTTATTAAAAAGTACTGGTATCGGGCTCGTATTTTGGTTCCGACGCCCGGTACAGAGGTCATATATATTGGTTAAGCGCTTCCTGTAAAGTTTGGTTGAAAACGGACGTCGTTTGACGTGTTTCGGCCTTAAATTGGAAAGTTTGGAAATTATGAAAATTTGAAGGGATTCTTGAGTTTTAAGGCTCAATTCATGGATTTTGATGTTATTTTAGCGATTTGATCGCGCGAGCAAGTTCGTATGATGTTTTTAACTTAGTGTGCATATTTGGTTTGGAGCCCCGAGGGCTCGGGAGTGTTTCGGAGGTGGTTCGGGGTGTTTTTGAACTTAAGAAAAACTGCAGAAATCTGCAGCAGGCATTTCCTCATCGCGTTCGCGATGCTTTGGTCGCGTTCGCGAAGAACATTTCATTCCTTCTTCGCGTTCGCGTCAAGTTGATCGCGTTCGCGATGCCCAGCATTTTCCTTTATCGCGATCGCGGACTCCTTCTCGCGTTCGCGCAATGTAAATTGAACCAGTCATATTTTCCTTTACGCGTTCGCGTGTCTTAGCCCGCGTTCGCGTAGGCCAAATTTGAAGCCCAGTATTTTCTTCTTCGCGTTCGCGACTCACCCTACGCGAACGCGATGGCCTGATATTTTCCTTCATCGCGAACGCGACCAGGGTGTCGCGAACGCGATGAACAAATTATTGCCCAGTGAATTTAATCCCAAAACAGAACACTTACGGGATTTTATCCCATTTTCTGTTCAACCCCCTTCTTCACAGCCCCTTGGACGATTTTTGAGCTATTCTTCACCAAACTTCTTGGGTAAGTGATTCTTAACTCGTTTTCTTCATTTTTCCATCAATATTATTTGAATTCCTAAGCCTAAATAGGTGTAAATGGGTAGAAAAATTGAGAATTTAGTATAGTAAGGGTTTTCAATGAATTTACGATCTAGACTTCGTTTTGGAGTCGAATTTAAGAACAAATTGTATATTTGAACTCATGGAGGATTGGGTGAACTTATTTTGGTCCGAAACTTGAGTTTCGATTATGTGGGCCCGGGGTCGATTTTTACTATTCCGGGCAGAATGTTGTAAAAAAATCATATTTAGCAATATGAACTAGTTTGTTAAGTAGAATTGATGATATGAAATCAATTGTGTATAGATACGGTTGGATTGGAGTCAAATTCGAAAGGAAAATGCATTGCTACGGATTGAATCGTTCGTGAACTTTCGAGGTAAGTGTTTGTTCTATCCTAGTTTGTAGGAATATGAATTTAGTTATGAATAAATTGTTGAATAAGAATTATTGGTGTTATACCGGTAATGAAGGTAAATTGTTGAAACTATTATAAATTATTGGTTTAAAAACCGGTAATTACAAATATTGTTGATATAGAGATTATTGGCTAAATGCCGGTAATATTTATATATATTTATGAAATGGGATCGTGTGGTACGCCGACCACTTATATAATAAGAAATGGGATCGTGTGGTACGCCGACCACGAAGTGATTTAAATCTTGGCATTGGCCATAGTTGCCGGTAGCCTATTGATATATTTGGGAGCGGGTGGTACGCCTACCACAAGATATAATTTTGATATATTTGGGAGCGGGTGGTACGCCTACCACAAGATATAATTTTGATATATTTGGGAGCGGGTGGTACGCCTACCACAAGATATAATATTGATATATTTGGGAGCGAGTGGTACGCCTACCACAAGATATAATTTTGATATATTTGGGAGCGGGTGGTACGCCTACCACAAGATATAATTTTGATATATTTGGGAGCGGGTGGTACGCCTACCACAAGATATAATTTTGATATATTTGGGAGCGGGTGGTACGCCTACCACAAGATATAATTTTTGATATATTTGGGAGCGGGTGGTACGCCTACCACAAGATATAATTATTGATATATTGGGAGCGGGTGGTACGCCTACCACAAGAGATAATTACTGTGATAGTTGGGAGCGGGTGGTACGCCTACCACGAGACATGAAATGAAAGAGGAAATTGAGACATGAAATGAAAGAGGAAATTGAGACATGAAAGTAAGATTATTTTGGATATCTTGAGTTGTTGAATATTATTTCAGAGCAGAGTATTTCTTTATAAATGTATTGCCGTCAACATGCAGAATATATATCTATATTGCAATCGGAAAAACCCTAGCTCTCTTCTGGCCGCTTCCGAGCAACTTTTTATTTCTAAGGTCAGAAGCTGAATTAAACTGAAAGTTTAAGATCTTTGTTTTTATTGCAATTCTGTTTCTTCTATTATCTGCTTAACTAGTGTAGTTCGATTTGAGCTGATTGGGTTACTGTGTGATATTAGCTGCTTAATTAGAAATTCTGTGCTTCTTTTACTATATTAGAATAGACATATGGTATTTGATACTATCAAAGTGATCCTTTGAAAACGAACTTGTATTTTCTTTCAAACAATTATGTGTATTATTCTTAGAAGTTCGTGAGTATTGTGACACCGGTCTTGGGTAGTGTATCAGATTTGGATTTTTCTTTATCATATCCGACTAAGTCTTCCGCTAATTTTGATTATTCCGCTGTAATTTTTATGTTGTTAATAAGGAATTGGTTATTAATGGAGAGGTAATTAATATTTGGCTTGCCTAGCTTCTATTTAGTAGGCGCCATCATGACCCCGATGGTGGGAAATCCGGGTCGTGACATACTCAGTTCTATGGCCATGAGTTCCATGATACTTAGAAATCAAGTTAAGGTCTCTCTAGGTATGGTCGGACTTCAATATTCGAGGCCATTTGGTATCTTTGATGCACCAGATATTAGATACAATATTGTCAGCATTGATATTGAAGTTATATTTTGATAACCTCAGTGCCTCCCTAGCCTCGAGTGGCCCATGGAAACTATTTTTGCTCATGAGTCCCCAACTAATGTGGCTTTGATCGTTCCCTTTTTTGTTTCTCTCGGGGTTAAGCCTAGATTCGTTACCCTTTCGATCTCCACTATATGGTTTATTTTGGTATCTGTTTGGTATTGGTTCATGATCGATGACTCTGTTAGACAAATCATTAGTTTTGATAGAATAAACAGGCCCTAAAAGAGCCCCGAGCTGATCATCCTCGACTCTGACTTCCGGCTAGATCCTGTGATGGACGTTGGCCATATTATCGATGGGATACTCTATCTAATTTTTTCAGTTGTTGCGAAGCCAAAGAGCTTCGGGGGCTATGCCTTTGTGTGAATGCCTGAACGGCACAATCATTTGTACGAAGACAAGTCCCTCTATTCCATTTGAAACATCGATACGAACTCCATGAGCATCTTATTGTCTCTTTGTTTGACCTTGAAAAGATCTGATTTTCTTGTCTCGACCTTGATGGCCCTAACATGTGCTTTTAGAAAGGTATCTTCATGCATAGCAAACGAATCAATAGAATTTGGGGCTAAGTTGTGATACCATATTGTTGTTCCCTTCAACGGGGTTTCTCTAAACATTTTTAACAAAATCGACTTGATCTCATCCATCTTCCCAATCGTGTCCCTTTATGCACAGGTGTGGGAAGTCATGTGCTCATTTAGATTTGTGGTCCCGTTATACTTCGGAATATCAGGCATACAGAACTTCTTCGTTATTGGCTTCAGCGTTGCACCTCGCTCGGAGGAAAAGTAATTTGGACAGATGTGATTTGGCATCAATTGGATCTGCAATTGGGACCCCGTTAGGATCACCAGGGGTCACCTCGTTGCTAGGTACTACGTTGTTGGTATCGCCAAGATGGCCAGATTCAGCATCAACGTTCAATTGAGCAGACTAGGAGTTTGATATTCTTAGGTTGATATGAAATTAAAATCTCTAAGAACAAGCGTAAAATATAGTGTGTTATTGAAATTTGTATCAAACTACCACTATTGTCCTTAGCCCAATGGTGGACGCCAAACTGTTTACCCTTAAAAATAGGTAACAATTAAATTTATAAGTGATTTTAAGAATAGGTGGGCTAATTCAATACTAATGATTAATGAGATTGGATAAGCAAGTTAAAGATAGAATAAAGAGTCAATCTCATAGTAATATTGAATCTGGGCTCAATTATAAGCTTAACAGGTAGCTTGCCTTCGGTTCGAAGCAAAATACTTATGAAGAGCTATGAGCAAAATTAAGGACTTTGAATGACTATTAGAAGCAGAGAAAACATATGTATATTGCCTTGGAATGCGTGTTAAAAATGTATTGAATAATAAACTTCCCATTTAATTAGTAGGATATTTTTATCCTAAGTACAATTCTAAGAAAGGTAAAAATTCTCCATTTCGCTAATCTTTGATGTGTTGCCGATACGGGCCAAAATTCGCGCCATGATACCCGGTCGGGAAGTATCACGGGCCTTTGTTAATCGTGTGTGGACGTTCGGTGGTGCTTTCTGAGGTCTTGGAACTCGAATCGAGGGTGTGGTTCGTCCTCGGCTCCGAGGGCAAGTGCTTTAATCGGGCCTTGATATGATAGGCTCCTAGTTTCAATTTTAGTTACTTGTAGTTACTCCTTGCTTCGTTTGCCCCACCGGGGAAATCGGAGTACTCATTAGTCTTGATTTTACCCGTATACAATGTGCACAAGTAAAGAAATTGTGAACCAAAAAAGTACAAAAAAATGGTACCAAAAACGTAATTTTACCTTAATATTTTGTGTAAAGTGTAAGAAATTGGAAAATTTCACGATAGTTGAAAACTATAAGATTAATGGTGTGTTAGGTATAACATAAAATGTTTTACGTGGAAACTATTTTCCAAAAAAAATTTCCTGGACAACAATTAGTAATCTTATTCATTTTTTGCTATTTGGTACGCAAAATAAATAAAATAACTTCTCTAAAGTATTCATAAATAATTAGATACAATAAATATAAAGTCATAAACTTTCGAACTAAAAACCTTCCGAACCCACAAATTTAATAAACTTCCGACCTCTAAACTTTTGAAACTCTGAAATCGTAACTTCCAAACACATAAACCTCCGAACTTATAACTTTGGAACTTGTAAAATTTCGAACATGTAAACCGAAAGATGAAAAAATTATATATATATATATATATATATATATATATATATATCCCGAGGGGGTGGGAGTGGGGAAATGGTGCAGAAAAACGAAAAAACAAAAATTTGAATTTACAAAAAAAAAAAAAAAAAAAAATTAGGGGAGAGGGTAGCAGGGTGGGTGGTGACAAAAAAACTGAAATGTGAAAAAAAACTTTTTGGAGAGGGGGGTTGGGTGGATTGGCGTAGGGTGGGATTGGTTTGGTGGGTGTGGGGGTTTAGAGTGAGGAAGGTTAAGAATCAGTTTTGGAAAATGCTTTCCTTTCTCTTGATAAGGAAAACGTTTTCCTCCAATTGGAGAAAATGAGTTCATAAGGAAAATGTTTTTAAAACATTTAAACCACCCAAATATGGAAAAATTAAAAAGTATTTTTTTCCTTCGTACCAAACAAACCCTAAGTCATTGCTATTTTTATCATATACTCTCTCCGGTCCATAATAAGTGTCAAATTTACTTTTTAATTTTGGTACAAAATAAGTGTCTAGTCAGGTAATCAAGAAAAAATTCAATTTGTTTTTACTCTTTTACCCTTATGTGCATATCCCTAAAAAAATTCTCTCTCATCACATTAATTTACTAAATAAGGGTAATTTAGTCATATTAGGTAATTTTTTATAGGATTTAATATTTTTTTTATAGGCATGTTAAAAGTAAATTGGACACTTGTCGTGGACCGAATATTGTTTAAAAGAGAGTTACTGAGCATAACAGTGAAAACCCATCATTTTAATTCTAAAGATCTAAGCCTCGCACCGCGCAAACAGGAAAGATCGTGGAAGTCTGCAGGTCCTTGTATTAGCAATTCCTTTAATCACAGTCTAACCACAGTTTAAAGATATTTATATTATTTTTTGTGGTGATATTAATTATCATAATCTCACTTACAAGTCAACCCGACCTCTTTGGTGCACGTGTTGGTCCAAAATCATTTGATGGGCTTTTGATGTCCCGACACCTGGTGTTCTTCTGTTTTTATTTATTTATTTATTTGTTGTTGGAAAATTACCGATTCCTTGTTATTTGTGCATATATTTAATTAACATAAACACAAGAAAAATAAAGAAAAAAGAAAATAAAAGTAAGGCAGGACGGCTCTCTGGCAGTGTCTTGCCGCTTCAATCTTAACAATAAAGTTCAATATTATAGTATTGTTTCCTTACTGTAGTTTTAAATTATATATTTTCATATATTTATATAAAAGATTGTATTTTGTAGTAATTTTTGTAACATTTATGTGTAAATTTTTCTTTGAGAATTAAAATTAATAAATCAAATTTCAAATTCACCCCAAAAAATTGACGGAGCGCTGCTTCTGGTGGGGGACAAAAATAGTACTCCATGATTTTTCTAAAAATTGGGAAATTTAACTTCCTTAATTAATTGTAAATGAGTTTGGAGCACCAGACCCGAAGTGATGGGGCGCTGCTTCTGGGCGTTGGATATGAATTGCTGGGCAAACTATATTATGGCTGTCTACTTGTCCCTGGCCTGCTACGTATACATATATTCCATTTTTAGATTACTTCATACATAAATATATATACAACCAAATCTCCATGAGTAAAACCAAGTGTACTAAATATTAATGAATATAAGCAAATTGACATGTTAGCTTAGTCTCATAGCTAGACAGAATAGCAAACCTATGCTTTCTTGAAAATCTTTTGAAATCATTCCCTTGTAGGCAGAGGCGGACCCAGGATTTAAAGGTAGCGGGTGCACTGTAACAGTAACTTAACAGTATTATAGTGATCTTTACTAGTAGTAGTTTAGGTGACAAAATGAAGAGATTTATAGTGATCTTACGGTTACAAAAGCATGAGTTTGTCAACAAAACTAATCATAAATATAAATTGTCACTAATCTTAACAAAAACAGAAACACACATTGTTACTAGAGCAAATAGAAAAAATTAGAGCTGATAAATTTACATGCCGGTATTGGTCTGGATTGACCAAGCAGTATCATCATATCCTTATGAGAGACTTTCTGTAGTTTAATCTAATACACTAAGTAAAAGAAAAAAGGAATGGGGTAATAGGCCTTGTAGCTGCAGAGGTTTGAACTCAAGTATTTGACATGAAAGCAGCAGCACCTACCAGTGCACCCAAAGTGCTTTTGAGTTTGAGTGGTCACAAAGAGATATATATCATAATTGAAAGTATATACACACATATATCGATATTTTCTTCCGAAGTTACCGGGTGTCCGTGACCCTCTCCTCTCCACGTGGGTCCGCCCCTGCTTGTAGGAACTCCGTTGCTGTCATCAAGCAATGAGAGGGTTATTTCTTTTGAGTGTTGTAGTGGTCTTTGGAGTATTTTACTCTGACCTACAAAATGTAATTCCTTACTATAGTGATATCAGTTGCTCATCTCGGGTTCGTGGTTTTTTTCCTTATTAAAAGGGTTTTCCACGTAAAATCTTGGTGTCGTTGTTATTCTTTTATTCTTGTTTATTACCGTATCTTAGTGCTACATTATTATTCCGCTTTTATTATTGTAAATATTATTTCCGCAGGGTTTATTCCCAACGACTGGTATTAGAGCACAGGTTCTGCTCGTTCACTGAAATACTATTCACTGTCTGTAGTACTATACTCTGTGAAAAACAAAAATATCTGGAGTAAAGTACGAGGTAGAAAAGTTCAACGGAGATAATGGTTTCTCAACATGACAAAGAAGGATGATAGATTTGCTCATCCAACAAGGATTACACAAGGTACTAGATGTTGATGCCAAAAAGCCTGATACCATGAAAGTTGAGGATTGGGCTGACTTGGATGAAAGAGCTGCTAGTGCAATCAGGTTGCACTTATCAGATGATGTGATAAATAGTATCATTGATGAAGTCATTGCACGTGAAATTTGGACAAGGTTGGAAAGCCTATACATGTCCAAAATACCGACAAATAAATTGTACCTGAAGAAGCAGTTATACGCCCTACATATGGGTGAAGGTACGAATTTTTTGTCATATTAAATATTTTTAACAGACTAATCACACAGCTTGTCAATCTCATAGTGAAAATCGAGGAAGAAAATAAAGTTATATTGTCATTGAACTCGTTGCCATCTTCGTACGTTAATTTGGCAACAACTATCTTGCATGGTAAGACTACTATTGAGTTGAAGTATATCACATCGGCTCTTCTACTCAATGAGAAGATGAAAAAAGAGCCTGAAAATCAAGGACAGGCTCTCATCACAGAAGGTAGAGGCAGGAGTTATCGAAGGAGTTCAAGCAACTATAGTAAATTCGGAGCTCGTGGGAAATCAAAGAACCGATCCAAATCAAGAGTCAGAAATTGCTACAGCTGTTATCAACCAGGTCACTTCAAAAGAGATTGTCCAAATCCAAGGAATGGAAAAGGTGAAACCAGTGGCCAGAAGAATGACTACAACACAGCCACCATGGTGCAAAACAATGATAATATTGTCCTCTTTCTAAATGAGGAAGAGGAATGCATGCACCTGTCACGTCCAGAGTCAGAATTGGTGGTTGACACAGCAGCAACTTACCATGCCACACTGGTAAGAGATCTTTTTTGCAGATATGTAGCAGGTGATTTTGGCACAGTGAGAATTGATAATACAAGTTACTCAAAGATTGCGAGGATTGGTGACGTTTGTATCAAGATAAATGTCGGATGCATATTGGTTCTAAAAGAAGTGCGGCATGTACCTGATATGCGGATGAAGTTGATCTCGGGAATTGCTTTAGACCGAGATGGATACGAGAACTATTTTGCAAATCAAAAGTGGAGACTCACTAAGGGATCATTGGTGATTGCAAAGGGAGTTTCTCGTGGCACGTTATACAGGACAAATACAAAAATATGCCATGGTGAATTGAACGCGGCACAAGATAGGATTTCTGCAGATTTGTGGTATAAAAGAATAGGTCATATGAGCGAGAATGGATTGCAAATTCTTGCCAAGAAATCACTCATTTTGTATGCCAAAGGTACAACAGTAAAACATTATGACTACTGTTTATTTGGTAAGCATCATAGAGTCTCATTTCAGACATCGTCTGAAAGAAAATTGAATATACTTGATTTAGTATATTCTGATGTTTGTGGCCTAATGAAAATTGAATCAATGGGCGGTAAAAATAAATTTGGTTACTTTTATTGATTATGCTTCACGAAAATTATGGGTTTATATTTTGAAAACCAAAGATTAGGTGTTTCAAGTTTTCCACAAGTTTCATGCTCTAGTAGAAAGGGAGACTGGTCGAAAGCTAAAGCATCTCCGAAGTGACAATGGAGGTGAGTACACTTCAAGGGAATTTGAAGAGTATTGTTCAAGTCATGGGATCAGACATTAAAAGACAGTTCATAGAACCCCACAACACAATGGCGTAGCTGAAAGGATGAACCGCACCATTATGGAGAAGGTGAGAAGCATGCTCAAAATGGCTAAACTGCTTAAGTCATTCTGGGGTGAAGCTGTCCAGACATCTTATTACCTTATCAATAGGAGTCCATCAGTTTCATTGGAGTTTGACATCCCAGAGAGAGTTTGAACCAACAAGGAGGTATCCTACTCACATCTGAAGGTGTTCGGTTGCAGAGCTTTTGCACATGTACCAAAAGAGCAAAGAACAAAGTAGGATGATAAATTTGTTCCCTGCATATTTATCGGATATGGAGATGAAGAGTTCGGGTACAGATTGTGGGATCCTGTAAAGAAGAAGGTCATCAAAATTAGAGAAGTGAAAGTGAAGTTGGAAATGCTGCTGATATGTCAGAAAAGGCGAAGAATGGTATAATTCCTAACCTTGTTACTATTCCTTCTACTTCTAACAATCTCACAGATATAGAAAGTACGACCGACAAAGTTGCCGAGCAGAGGGAGCAACCTGGTGAGGTTATTGAGCAGGGGGAGCAACTTAATGAAGGTATCGAGGAAGTGGAACACCCCACTTAGGAATAAGAACAACCTCAACCTCTGAAGAGATCAGAGAGGCCAAGGGTAGAGTCATGCAGGTACCCTTCCACAGAGTATATCCTCATCAGTGATGAGGAGAGCCAGAAAGTCTTAAAGAGGTGTTGTCCCATCCAGAAAAGAACAAGTGGATGAAAGCTATGCAAGAAGAGATGGAATCTCTACAGAAAAATGGCACGTGTAAGCTGGTTGAACTTCCAAAGGGTAAAAAACCACTAAAACGTAAATGGGTCTTTAAATATGGCAAGCTGGTCAGATACAAAGCTCAATTCGTAGTTAAAGGCTTCGAATAGAAGAAAGGTATTGATTTTGACAAAATTTTCTCACATGTTGTCAAAATGACTTCTATTCGAACAATTTTGAACTTAGCATCTAGCCTAGATCTTGAAGTGGAGCAGTTGGATGTGAAAACTGCATTTCTTCATGGAGATTTGGAAGATGAGATTTATATGGAGCAGGCAAAAAGATTTAAAGTAGCTGGAAAGAAACACATGGTGTGCAAATTGAATAAGAGTCTTTATGGATTGAAGTAGGCACCAAGGCAGTGGTACATGAAGTTTGACTCATTCATGAAAATTCAAACATACCTAAAGACCTATTCTGATCCATGTGTATACTTCAAAAGACTTTCTGAGAATAACTTTATTATATTATTGTTGTATGTGGATGACATGTTGATTGTAGGACAAGATAAAGAGCTGATCGTAAAGTTGAAGAGAGATTTATCCAAGTCATTTGATATGAAGGACTTGGGCCCAGCATAACAAATTTTAGGGATGAAGATAGTTCGAGAGCAAACAAGTAGAAAGTTATGGCTATCTCAGGAGAAATATATTGTACGTGTACTGGAACGCTTCAACATGAAAAGTGCTAAGCCAGTCAACACACCTCTTGTTGACATCTAAAGTTGAGCAAGAAGATGTGTCCTACAACAGTGGAGGAGAAAGGGAACATGGCTAAAGTTCATTATTCTTCAGCAGTCGGAAGGTTAATGTATGCAATGGTATGCACTAGACCTGATATTGCTCACGCAGTTGGTGTTGTCAATAGGTTTCTTGAGAATCTAGGAAAGGAAAATTGGGAAGCGGTCAAGTGGATACTCAGGTACCTGAGAGGTACCACGGGAGATTGTTTGCGCTTTGGAGTATCAGATCCAATCTTGAAAGGTTATATAGATGCTGATATGACGAGTGACATTGATAATAGAAAATTCACTACGCGATATTTGTTTATATTTTCAGGGGGAGCTATATCATGGCAGTCGAGGTTGCAGAAGTGTGTTGCATTTTGCCTTATTAAAAGGGTTTTCCACGTAAAAATCTTGGTGTCATTGTTATTCTTTTATTCTTGTTAATTAC
The DNA here is from genome assembly GCA_032618575.1 of Nicotiana noctiflora. NCBI lineage: Eukaryota > Viridiplantae > Streptophyta > Magnoliopsida > Solanales > Solanaceae > Nicotiana > Nicotiana noctiflora. The sequence goes on along the minus strand of JASVEL010008381.1, from coordinate 12,458 downwards.
TGTATCTCTGAGCTACATTATTATTTCTCTTTTATTACCGTGAATATTATTTCTACTGGGGTTCATTCCCAACATAATAGACTTCATAGTGGTCGTTCCGATAACTAAATCTGGATCCCCCCATTATATAAAGGGGATCCGAATCATGTAATAGGTAGGAAACTTACAAAATACAAATGGTTTTCTCTCTCTTGAATCTTTATATATCTATCTCTCTTTCTCATTTATTATTATTGTTATTCCAATTACATAAAGGATCCTAGGTTTTATTATCTTCGAATATGATTTACCTCTTTTTTTCTTTGATTGATTTGCTTAAAAAGAATCTAACAACTTTTGAGTTAAACAACACTAATTTTCATTAGTGTTGGTCCTAGTCTTCTTGTGAAGGTCGGGCATTAGAGTTATAAATTAAGAGCTAGTTAAACATTTGGTCTAATATTCTTACCAGTATTGAGCAATTAAAGAAAAAAGATAAAGAATCTTATATATAATGGACATTAATCTCGCTCAATCTCAAAAATTAACATATGAGGCTAGAATTATTCCAAATCATGCACATAGTAAGACAAAAGTCAATTCCCTTCGCCATCAACAACAATAATAACTATCTAATAAAATTTTACAAAGAGGTTCTAGAGAGGATAATGTATACGCATACCTTACCCCTACCCCGATAGGACAGAGAAGTTGTTTCCGATAGACCATCGGTTCAGAAAGACGAAAATAAAAACAAAAAAAGATAATTCATTAGTAACTCTAATAGAAACCTTAATAGTAATAAAAGCATAACAACCAAAAGATAAATGACATGCAATAATAGTAAACGACATCCAAGGCTCGAGGCTAAGATAAACAGCAAGAATAGTGTGAACTCAACATAAACAGCAAGCTATCTAAGATCAACCTTAATTCAACCCCGTCTCACCAACCTTAGACATAATTCAATCATTAAAATAAGTCTATTGCAATTTGTTAATCTTTAGCACTTAAGGTATGAGCCTCTCAACACAATCAAGAAAAGAAAAATCCAGGCTGGAATGTGATACGTATATTAGCTACTATTAATAAATACACTTAAATTTGGAGCTAGATAGATATTTGTGTAATTTAACTAGGAATAAATTAAAAGGGTTCTAAACAAAAGTTAATCTCGTGTCGTGGCCATTACCGTTGGATAGTAAAAGGTTTGTTTGAGCTACTCTCTCCTATCCAAATAAGTGATTTTTTGATTCTTTTTTTTAGTCCAAAATAAGTAATTTTTTTAAATTTCAAGAATGAATTAATTATTTTTTTTATATTATTTTTGAAGTAAATATTATTAAAATATGTGTCAGGAGTGCTTATGCGAGATAGTAAAGATTAATATGATCAATTCTTACTAATTAATACTAAAAAATAAATTTTTTAATCTATTAAAAATATCCAAAAAATCACTTATTTTCGACCAGTAAAAATATGCCTCAAGATTAGCACTCAGCACTTCCACCGGCTTCCTTTTCTAACATTTTGGTCACAATCTCCCATGTGTATATCTTTTTACTAAAAAGGTAAAAATGCGTGGTTTCATTTTTGTCCATATAAGAAGATAGTAGAATGTTTCTTGACTTTAGTTGGTGTACATCGATCTCTTGGTATTTGGGACTCTTGACTCGAGACTTACAAGCATAGTTCCCATTACCCTCTAATGTTTTGACAGCTTTATATTGATGAATATAGACGCATACATACTACTACTTGATATATCAAGTTAAGATTTTTCTAGAGCCGTATTTAGGAACTTGAACCAATAGAATTGCTCTATTTAGCCATTGTTTTCCTAACACTCTCTTCTTTATTTATTACTACTACTAGCTAGCAAAGCTCTCTTCTCATTGGCTCTCTCTCTCTTGCTCGTTCATAGGTGATCATCAAAGAACTTCCTTCAAATATGAAGGTTGGTATAATCTAAGCATGGATCTTTAGTTCTAAAATAAAAGCTTTTAGAGGTAGTTTATAATTTGGATTTTTTATGTTTGCAGTTCTTTGGCTGGATGCAAAATAAGTTCAATGGTGGACAAGGGAACAGGTCAATGCCTAATGCAGTTCAAACCAAAAGTAAGCCTTCTTCCCCATCTTTAGCATAATTTAAACATCTCCTTTAGTTGGTTACTTTTCCTAAGAGATAAATCATACATCATGCTACCTTAGGGTACTGTCGTCTATTTTCTAGACGTGATGATTTAACTAAATTCATTACTTTCGGCTATAAATATATGTGTATCCGTGCAAAATAATAAAAAGCATATAGTTTTACTATAAAATTACATATTTTGAATCCACCGACTTGACAAAATGGGTTCTCTTATGCTATTGTCGTACCTGATCACTATCATAGGCAAGTTCAGAATTTAATTAAACTTGATGCATACACCTTAAAATTTAGCACCGAATTTACTATACTTTCATAATGATATTATGGGTTCAAAACCTAATTACTTTTTACTAATTTTAGTGTTTCAACATGTTTTGTGTTTTTGCGCCAAAATGTTGCGCTCAAACTGAAAATTATAGCTCATAGATTTACATTCGCCCCTTCATCATCTATGCATGAAAAACTAAAAGAATATTTGCATGGATGCCACTGTGATCTATAATCTATGCCTATGTAACTGAACCAAATTTTGGTCCGGCCAGTTTCTCGACAAAATGCCAGAATAGTTGTCGACCTAATGAAAATGCATATCCCAAGTTTGCTTAAACAACGGCATAAATGGAGGATTTTGTTCATTTATTCTCTCCTCAAACACTATGGCTTATAATCATTTGTGTATTTTCCGACCAAGAAGACAATAAATTTTCGAATTGGGAGAATATGCTGGAATGTCTCAACATATTACTTTTATAATTAACCTTATTCTGCCTAATTAAGAAGGAAAGACTTGACATAACCTATAATGTTTTTGTTATGTGACCAAGATGTCATGAATTTGAGATGTGAAAACAGTTTCTTACGGTTAAGACTGCGGACAATAAACTGTTGTGATCCGGTCCTTCTCTGGATTCTACGCATAGCGAGAGCTTTGTTCATCGGACTTCTTTTTATTCCGCCACCTTAACTAGAAAATTGGTTAATTAGCTTCTTGCTAACTCCCTTGTTGCTTATTTTATAGATCAGACAAATCAAGAACGTCCTCGCAACGAAGAATTCAACGGTTGGCCTGATTCGTTATTAGCCATTGGAACTTTTGGTACCAGCAGCAGTAATCTCAATGCAAAATCAGAGACCACCCAAGACGTACAAAATCAAGAACGGGATGAAATAATGTTAGATGATAATATTAATGAGCAAAGTTCCTCTCCAGATTTAGCAGAATTCACACCTGAAGAAGTTGGTAAATTACAGAAAGAATTAACAAAGTTATTATCAAAAAAACCAGCTGCTAAATTAGCTGATCAAGGACGACAAGATGGTGATCTCCCATTGGATAGATTCCTTAATTGCCCTTCAAGTTTAGAAGTGGATCGTAGGGCTTCTTCCAGCAGATTTAGCAGTACTAATTACTCAGAAAATTATGATAATTATGATGAGGAAGAAATTGATAGAACTATTAGAGCTATCATTGGAAGATGCAAGGATCATGTTTGCAAGACAAATAAAAAGAAAGTAAATGGGATGAAATCCATTTCTTTCCTTCTCAAGAAAATGTTTGTTTGCTCAAGTGGTTTTGCTCCTACTCCTGGTTTACGAGATACATTTCCAGAATCAAGAATGGAGAAGGTAAATAAATCTATGTTTTAGTTAAGCACTATAGTATCGGTTTGTTGCTACTGTTTTTTTTCATTTTTTTTTTGAGTCGAGGGACTATCGAAAATAAATTTTTTATTTTTTAAAATAGATAAGATTCACATATACATTATCCTCCCCAGACTTCACTTACGAAATTTCACTGATTTATTTTTTTGATATGTACATAACCGCCATTCTAAGTACTGGTTATAATAGTTCGTTACTCTCTTTCTCATATTATCGTATCAAACTTACTATATACATAGGCAGATCAAGGATTTCAAGAAGATGGGTTTACCATTGTAAAAAAGTGGATCTAGAATTTATATTTGACTGGTTTTACTTTAGTCTTTTACCATGACCCATTACACTTTTCAAACTATAGGTTCAAAATTATATTTATTTTTTAAAATTTTAGTAATTTTTACATATGTACTTATAGACCATTCAGAGTGGATTTGAAATGTCAATTTTACTTGTAGATGTGCACCCAATAATAATTGCATCATAATAATCTTTGAGCACGGGTTCATGCACATATATTCACGTAATTTTGAAAAAATATAATATTGTTATACATGGTTTAGATAGAGGATTATGAATTTACGTGAATCCATATAATCTGATAATATAAAATTTATTTTTATATCGGTGCATAAAACATAAACTCTATAAACTTCGGCATTTAATATGCATGAGCATGTATATGGTTATTTATGTCAATATTTGCAATTTTGAAATTTACATATTTTTCCCTTTGAAAAGTCATTTTCTTAATGAAATTTTGGTGTTGCAGCTTTTAAGGACAATACTTTCCAAGAAAATAATAAACCCTCAAAATGCAGCTCGAGTATCAACAAAGAGATATTTAGAGGATCGATATGTACCAAAGGAGGAGGAAGAGGAGAAAAAACGGGAGAAAACTTGTGATGGATCTAAGTGGGTGAAGACTGATTCTGATTGTGAGTAAAAGTTTACTTATTAGCTTTAAATTAAAACAAGCTTCAAATTATTTTTATTATTATTTTCAGATTAATCACAAGTTGACAAGAGCTTATTTTATTTTTTTGCAGTTATTGTTCTGGAAATTTAATAGGCCTCTATGGATAAATGGGATGTTCAAAAAATACTCTCTTTTTTTTTTCTTCCGAAGATGAAGAAAATAAGTCATTGTAGTAACTAAAAATCATATGTGTTTAATTCTGAGGTCGTTGGCTTTCAAAGATGGAGATGATTTCACAGGCAAATGAATGAGTACCCTCCAGTCAGTGTACAAAGATGGCAACTTGTTTATTTTTGCACGATACTTCTTCTTTACTCATATTTTTCCATGGTTGTATTCCCCGATATGGATACATCACATGTTGTGTTATGTTACTGAAGAATCTTGCCATTTGTACTCTTTTGGGCTTTTTTTTCTGCGAAAATAATCTTTTTCTAGTCTTTTAATTTTGGTATTGATATTGTTTTTCAATTGTACTTACCCTTGAAAATAGATAACTATTGAATTTATACGTGGTTTTAAGGATATGTAAACTAATTCAGTACAAGTGAATAATGACGTTAGATAAGCAAATTAAGGATGAAATAAACAGCCAAACCTGTAGTAATATTGAGTCTGGGCTCGGTTAGAAGCTTAAGAGCCAACACTTATGAAAAATTTACGATTAAAGTAAGAACTTTGAATCACGTTTAGAAATAGAGAAAACAGATGTATATTGCCTGGGTGTACGTGTTACAGAGTTTGTGTTGAATAATAAACCTCCCTTTTATATGGTAGGGGCGTTTTACCCTAAGTACAATTCTAAGAAAAGTAAAGATCTTCCTTTTCGCTAATCACTGATCCAGTGCCGATACGAGCAGAGATTCCCGCCGTGATATCTGATCGGGCACGGATATCACAGTTCTCTGTTAATCGTGTGCGGACATTTGGCAATGATAAGGTCTTAGAGTTCGAACCGAGTCTGAGGGCATGCTCTCGATGGTTTCGAGGGCAGATGTTTTGTTTGGGCCTTGATACGGGAGGCTCCCAGCATCGATATTGAATCCTTGTAGTTACGTCCTAGCTTCGTTTCTCTCGCCAGGAAATTATGGTGCTCATTTGTGATGACCCGGTCCGTCATCACGTGAGTTACCATCCTGTTTTCCCCAGTATATGCTTGTTCATGTTTCAATATATGTGTTTAGTAAATTTGAGTCAATTCGGATCGAGTTTGGTAGGATATGAGACAAATAGTCTCTTTGATGAAGGAATAATTGGGAAAAGTCAACTGGATATTGACTTTTGAATTAGAGGGCTCGGAATCGAATTCTGATGGTTCGGGTAGCTTCGAGGGTATCATTTGTGGCTTAGGAGAATGATCGGAATTGAATTTGGAGGTTCGGTGTAGAATTAGGCTTGAATTGGCGAAGTTGAAATTTTGGCGAAATCCAATCGATAGGTGAGATTTTGATCCGGGAGTCGAAATGGAATTCCAATAGTTGCAGTAGCTTCGTTAGGTGATTTTGGATATGTCTACAAATTGTTAGGTCATTCGGACATCGTTTGGTCGGGTTTTTGATTGGATGTTGGTTTCAGAAGTTTTAGTTGAAACTTAGGCTCAAATCCGCCTTGATTTGATGATTTTCATGTTTAACGGTGTATTTTTATGATTAGAACAAGTTCGTATCGTGTTTTGGAGTAGGTTGGTGATTTTCGTTGAGGTTCTGGGTGCCTCGGGGTGAATCCGGGGGTCCAATCGGATCATTTCTTGCATTTTTGAAGGGCTGATGGTTGCTGGTATTTATTGCAGACGGATGCTCTATGCGATCGCATAGGTGATGTTGCGATCGCATAGAAGGATGAAAGTGGGCTTCTGAGTTGTTCTATGTAATGATTGTGATCGCATAGAAGGGGTTGCGATGCATAGCTTTGTGTTTTTGTTCTCTGCGATCGCATAGCATTGGGTACGATCGCATAGTGTATTTTTGGCCTATGGTCCTTGGATGAAATTTGTACTATGCGATCGCAAGGCATGAGTGCGATCGCATAACAATAATTTCGGAGCATGGAAGTTGTTCTATGCGATCGCAAGGCAGGAGTGCGATCGCATAGCAGTAAATAATGGAGTGTAAAATTTGTTCAATGCGATCGCAATAGAGGGTATGCGATTGCATAGTGTAAATACCTGGGCGACAGAAGGGTTAAATGAAATATTTCAGTCGCGTTTTCATTGATTCTTTCCTCCATTTTTTATCACCTTGAGAGCTAAGTGACGAAATTTGAAGGGGGTTTCATCGGGAAGTGATTGGAGGTAAGTCTCATGGTCTTAATACATCATTTTATCAAAGAATCTTCCATTAATTCTCTGAAATTGGGTATAAATTGAGAGAGTTAGGGCTTGGATTTTTGCTATGAAAAATTATGATTTGCCAGTTCATTTGAGGTCCAATTTCGATAAATTGTATATGCACGGACTTGTGGCGAGATAAGGATTCTAAAAATGTGACTTTCGTAATTTTTTGAGAAGTGGGCCCGGGGCTTGGGTTTTGGCAACTTCGCATTTTTGGGTGTTTTTCGAGTCCTTTCGATTGGGTTATGATTCATTAGCCTATTTTGATGTATTCTTATTGGTTTTGATCATATTTGGCACCCGAGGAGGTCGATTTGTGAGGCAAGCGCAAGGCGAGCTAGTACTTTTGCCGGTTCGACGTGAGTGGTAGTAATGAATGATATACTGAGGGTTTGAAACCCCATATATATTTGCACTACACAGTGCTATGTTGAGATGAAACACGCGTATGTGACGAGCGTGGTAATATTTTGACTGGGGATTTGGACTTGGTCCCTCCGATGGATAGTTTACTCTGCATATTGACCGAGACTGAGCTTATACATGTATAATTGGGCTAGTTGCCATGTTTGGGGCCTTGTGCCGATTGGTAGAATCTTAGGGAAGCCTTTGGAGCTAAATGACCCCTATATTATGTTGAACACATACTCTCAGTCTTACTTATAGCTGTATAGCATGACATGAACCAGTACTAGATGTGTACTTTAAGTGAGAATACCTAAGGTTGAATATCCTGTTCTAGCTAAGTGGGCCCGAGAGGCCGAGTCTATATTGACTGAGAGGGGTCGAGGACCCATAGTGAGGTATTGATATATATACCGGATCGGGCTGCACTCCGCAACAGTATATACATATACATGTATTGGATCGGACTGCATGCCGTATATATACATATATATATATATACATACATATATATATATATATATATATATATATTTTTTTTTTTTTTATCGGACTGCACGCCGCAGTGATATATATATATATATATGGATCGGACTGCACGCCGCATTATTATAGCGCTTGGGCTGAAGGAGTCCCTCCGGAGTCTGCACACACCAGTGAGCGCAGTTATATATTATTGGATCAGGCTGCGCGCCGCAACAATATATCTATTATATTGGATCGGGCTGCATGCCACAGCATTATATATATTAGACCGGGCTGCATGATGTAACATTATATATATATTGGATCAGGCTGCACGCCGTAGCAGTATGAGCGAGGATCGGGCTGCACGCCACAGCAGTGTTGGATCAGCGTGAGATAGTAGTAGACTCGTACCGGACTTACCATTTTAGAGATGATTTACCTGTACAGTTATTCTTAGAACTGTTTAGTGTTCTTACTTTAAGTTATTATTTATTGATTACAACTCACTGAGTTGGAAGTACTCACTCTACTCCCTGCACCTTGTGTGTAGATAGAGGGATCCAGGAGGCCAGTTGAGCTATACACTGCTGCTTTTACTATCAGTTGAGGAGTTATCGAGGTAATTGTCGGCGTCCGCAGGAATCGATCTCTCCCTTCCTCTATTTTTCTCTTGGTTTTCCTGTTAGTTATCAGTTGTATAGGATTTAGTCTTTTGTTAGAGGCTCAGACTTGTGACACCGGATTCGTTGGCTGTATTACAGTTATTTCTATTTCGGCATTATTACTATTGCTATGAAAATAGGCTAGTTAACTCTAAATGGAACAATATTATTTAATAATTGAACTGGTTATCTGGAAAACGGTCGGGCTTGCCTAGCAATATTTTGGGCGCCATCACGACCGGGGTTTGGATCGTGGCAAGTTGGTATCGGAGCCTAGGTTATCAGGTCTCGCGAGTCATGAGCCAATTTAGTAGTGTCTCGCGGATCGGTATGGAGACGTCTGTACTTATCCTCGGGAGGCTGCAGAACCTTTTAGGAAAAACTTCAAATTATTGAAATTCATGTCGTGCGCCTTTGTTGATTCGAAACTGAACCTTGTTATTCTATTCTCTCGCAGATGGCGATGACTCATGCTACAGGACGAGGCGAACGACCACTATTGCCACATGCTAGAGGCCGTAGACGCAGCCATGGTCATGGTAGGGGTAGAGCAGCTAGGGGGTACCAGTTGACCCACCAGCTGTCCCCATTCCAGATCAGCCTCTAGTTGCAGAGGTCCCACCAGCACCTGTTCAGGCACTAGTTGTGCCTATTGTGATTACGAGTCTTCGGACATGCAAATTGATTTATCCCCGATATCTCTTAGGGAATTGACACTCTGTCGATAGACGCTTGCCTTGTGTCGGTTAGGGGGTAAATATAGTATTTCAATGTCTGTTCTACAACGCTTAGCTGGTGCAGGCTATCGTCTTCTCTCCCCTTTGATGTCTACTCAATCTAAACATTGGGAACGACTGAAAGCAGCTGCTTCTAAACCATATGGTTCACATCAATTACCCTTAGAATTCAGGTTGGGTCGGGGAAATCCTCTCAATCCCTAGCTCAGATATTGACAGTTTGCACTGGCCCGACTCAGATAGTTTCAGCCTCCACTACAGCAGCTAAATCCTGGACCGGGGGTGGTCATCAGACCCCCGCAACTCGCACTCCAGAGCAGGTAGTGCAGGGTCTTCAGACACTTGAGGCACCACCAGTCCAGCCAGTGGCTCCAGCTCAGCCGGTTATTCAGGTTCAGGGTAATAGGGTCCCAGTGAGGCCTGACGAAGAGCAGCGTCTTGAGAGGTTTAGTGGACTTTCACCTCCGATATTCAGTGGTACTCAGGGCGAGGACGTCCAAGGCTTTCTCGACAAGTGTCGTCACATGCTCCGTACAGCAGGGATTCTTGAGTCGGTGGTGTATCATTTACTACTTACTTGTTTCAGGAACAGCCTTCACATGGTGGGAGGCTTATGAGTGTCGTAGGCCGGCAGGTGCGTCACCATTGACATGGCAGGAGTTCTCCGCTATTTTCCTAGAGAAGTGGATACCCCGATCTCAGAGGGAGGAGTTACGCAGGCAGTTTGAGTGGCTCTACCATGGGGATATGACAGTGATAGAGTATGAGGTTAGATTTATAGGGTTAGACAGATATGTACTATGGATGGATCCTACTGATCGGTAGAGGATCAGGCGCTTCGTGGATGGACTTATTTATCCCATTTGTGTATCACATGTATATTCATGTATACATGTGTGTGAGATACATGCGCGAAACATGTTTGATACATGTGTCGCGGAAGACTTTTTGAACTCGATTTAATTACGAATTTCGATACAAAACCAGTCCAAATCACCTCCAATCTTCCTCATATTTTGTAGATTGACTATCTATATATTTTCAATGAATATCAACTATACACATTGAAAAAGTTCCTTTTTGTTTAGATTTTTGGAATATTGTATATTTTTTTGTATTTCATCACCTTATTTGCTACCCTGTCCATAAAATTTCCTTTCCGTCTTGTATCTAATGTTGCTAATCACGCTTAAAAATATGGAAGGTGGTTTTTGAATGTGATTCTTTAAGAGAAAGAACCCTATTATTTGGTTTTTAATTTTTGTTGGCTAGTTTTTATAAGTCTAGAACTAATGGCTAGAGGTTGGTAAGTTAAGATTTATTTGGGACATTTGCGTAAGTTTTCCTTAAATTTACTGGGTTCAGCCGAACCTGCAACTCTATCTTAACTCCGCCCCTGACATGATGTATAGGCCCTCAACATGATGCAATTTTTTCTATTGTTCATATTTTTATATACTTATTTTAAATTCAGTCAAACCTCTCTTTAACAATCTTATTTATTTTTATTTTTTTTGTTGATATTACAGCGAAGTGTTATTATATAAAATATATATTATAACATAGCATGAAAATTAGTTCCATAAAAAATTATATTATTATAGTAAATAACTGTTATACAGAAGTATCGTGATCGGAGGAGTTCAACCCGAACTCTACTCGTCGTCTCTTGGACGGCCCATTTTCTTCCTCAGCATAGGAAGATTCACCCATCAAACGAGCAGCATGGGTTGAAACCTCAGTCTGAGTAATGGCCTCCGTAGGAATAACCACAAACGCATACTCGCCTGAAGCAACCCTCAATGAAGACTGAGAAGTAGATGCCGCAACAAGGCGATCAGATGATGTAGGCTGACAAAAGGCTAATGGAGGAGCCCTCGCTCTGTGCACTCTCCCCGACATCGATAAACATCATGTAAGAAACCAAGTAGAAAGAAAAGAAAAAAAGTACACAAACAATGACATCACACATGTAAGGGGTCTGTGTCCATATTTTTCATAAAAGGCTGACCATGTGTGAACCCCCACCGTATGAGGAAGGATGGAACTCAGCCACTCGTAAATATTGTCGATAGATAGAGGGGGCAGTTTTGCAGCTGCAGAAACATGACAGGGTTTAGTACTATCACAGAAAGCGGTCGGGCATCTCTCCGACTAAAAAAGATAGACATATACGTGCAAAGTTCCATTTCTTAGGGAACCCCATTGGATCTGCCATAAGGTGCTCAGTCTGCACATAGAAATAATTCTCGTAGAAACGACGGTTAGCTCTGTTGTCCATCTTCACCACCAAACTTTTTGACCCCCGGTGGCGCATATGAATCATCGTGTCGTGAATGTGCTGAGGGGCGAAGATATTGAGCATGTGCTCTAATGTGATCTCACGATCGGCGAGCTCTGCAAACTTGAGCAACATACGGAACAACTTATACATGTATGACGAAGGTTATGCAGGGCATACCTCGTAAAAATGGCAGAAATCTATCACCAAGAGAGGGAGAGGAAGTGTGTACCCAATAAGGAAGGGGTAGGCGTAGAACACGCAATACCCAGGGCAGTCAAAATAGACTATGCCGTTCCCTAATGCTGGCTGAATTTCAACGTAATAAGGAATTCCCCACCTGGCTTTCAATTATGCAATTTCCTCCTATTTTATAACAAAGGGGGCATGTTCTGGCTCCTCCACGTCGGGATCGCAGAAGTTGGTCAATGCTTTCTCAAGACGAGGCAAGATCTCGTCTACTAACAGGACCTCCTCATCTTCTACCACTTCTATGAGTTCTACTCCTCCGGTTGCTGGAGCATCATTTTCCAGCGTCAAAACTGTGACAGGGAGGTCAGCGCGAGAAGAATCGCCAGCCATTGCGCCGATTTGGTAGAGTAAAAAAACAGAGAAATGGAAGGATGAAAGTTCTCAGATAATTGGGGACAAGTAAAATCTGAAGTATCGAGAAGAAAGTATGCACGCAAAATTCTTTCAAGCAAAGGGTAGGGGAGTGTGTCAATCGATTGATGTGTTCATTCTATTTATAAGAGATATAAATCTCCCAGGAACGAAATCCAAGAGTCTCCAATCAAATCTAAT